>WHYT01014994.1:220073-243900 GCA_009806455.1 Tetrax tetrax
GTTTTTCCCCCCACACCATCTGTTTAAAGTGCTGTACAGGTAGAAATCTGAGATACAGAGAAATGAGCTGAATTCACCAATATTACCCAGGATTATATTACCTCAAAATTCTCAGGTCAAATCTCTGCCTCACATATTCCTCAACTCAGAAATACCTTCTACACTTTTTAGAGTTAGCATCTTGTCTCCAACTCGTGTACACTGAGTTTACCCATTGACTTTCAAGTGGATTGGCTCTTTTTTTTTTTTTTTTAAATTCCTCTCCGCATGAAAGCAAACTGATCAGTAACAAATGAAAAATAATATTGCATACTTCCTACTCCATAACAGTCAGAAGTGCACTGTGCCCTTACTACCTAAGCCAATAGCCATCGGCAGTGCAAAGATGCAAAACAATTCCATTAAAGTGATGTCTCTCTTTGGTTGCCCTTTTTTGATAGTAAGAAAGGGAATTCTACACTCAGGTTCAGATCTGCAGAAACAACTCAGCAGCTACCGCACAAACTCAATACAGAACTCCAAATTGCAAAATATGAGATACACTGTACACAGACAAGGAGCCTAGGCACGATGACTCAGGTTTTAAAAGTTACAGTATAAAGATGGTTCTATATTTAATTTTCATGTGAAGTAAACGTTTTATTTAGATCAGTCTTCATTTAAAAAGCAGGTTACAATCAAATGCAATACAATTTCGTATTATAAAGCGATCAAAGTAAAACAAGGGAAAGATAAATCAAAGTGCACAAAACAAAATCTACTTATGTTATTTAGAGACACTGTGGACTTGTCAGTTACTCTACAAGAATTTTATGAAAATATAATTAAGCTCCAAAATCAAATCACTTTTTTCTCTCATTATATATAGGCCGCTTTATAACAAGGCAAGGAATACTTGCCCTGCCTGCATGATGAAAAAAATCCTGTTTACTTTTATTATCAAGCACCATATTAAGAACCCCAGCCTGCAAGTGCCATAGCACCTTTTAAAGAAACTAATTGCAAGCCACTTTCAATATTTCTTCTGTTTTTAATTTAATACCCTCAGAGAGACATAATTGGGCTGGAAGGGAGAGTATTCACTGAAGTCATGAATTTGCTGTATAAATACAAACAAGGAGGAAAGCTAATACAGTAAGGGACTGTGGGATTAATTTTGAAATTGTCTGATTAGTGGATTGCTGCCCATCAATAATTGCCTTAGATTTTCCCAAGGCCCCATCTTTATTGGAGTCTGGCAAGTGCATCTGCCCACAGATTCCGTCAATCAGGTCTTGCAGCTGGGAGGGTCTTCAGAGAGAGCACAATTGTAGGCCTGCTGGGGCAAGTTGTTAGACAAAGCAATATATACCAGGCATGATGAACAGTCAATCTCTGTTCCATTGATAACATTTTACTTACTAAAATTTTCCTATTCCATTTGATATAAGCTCCTTCAAGAATTATCTTAGAAGTACAGTTTAGCTGAGTTTGAAAAAATAGCAAAGGTGTTTCTGCAGGATACAGTAGGAACATTGCACAGACCTTGGCTGCATCAAAAGGAGCATGGCCAGCAGGTCGAGGGAGGTGATTCTCCCCCTCTACTCTGCCCTGGTGAGACCCCACCTGGAGTACTGTGTCCAGTTCTTGAGCCCCCAACATAAGGAGGACATGGACCAGTTGAAGAGGGTCCAGAGGAGGGCCACAAAGATGATCAGAGGGCTGGAGCACCTCTCCTGTGAGGACAGGCTGAGAGAGTTGGGGCTGTTCAGCCTGGAGAAGAGGAGGCTCCGGGGAGACTGATAGCGGTCTTCCAGTACCTCAAGGGGGCCTACAGGAAAGATGGGGAGAGGCTGTTCAGTAGGGCCTGTTGTGACAGGATGAGGGGTAATCGTTTCAAAATAGAGGGAGGTAAATTTAGATTAGATATTAGGAAAAATTTTTTTACAATAAGGGTTGTGGAACACGGGAACAAGTTGCCCAGAGGTGCTGGATGCCCCGGACCTGGAAACATTGAAGGTCAGATTGGACTGCGCTCCGAGCAACCTGATCTAGTCGAAGATGTCCCTGCTCCTTGCAGGGGAGTTGGACTAGATGACCTTTAAAGATCCCTTCCAACCCTAACTATTCTATGATTCTAAATAACATAGTACACTTGTGCATCTTGCCTTTTTTTTTCCCCCACCTTTTTTATTTTTGTTGGTGACATGAGCTTTGCACAGGAGTATGCAACATCAGAATTTTACAAGTGCTAAAGCTACTGGCAGGATAAAAGAAAAATTCAGACTCTGCGTGACTTTTCTGGAGTGGATGTTGCTAAGGTGCAGCTGCATTTAATTAACTCTTTAAATAAGTAATTCCCATAAATCGTTCTAGGAAAATAAACACCAAAACCTTGTCTGCTTTGTGCACCAGTAGAAGACTATGAACCTGCACCCTCAACCAAATGAAATGTGAACAAGCATTATTTGGCACATTGATCTGCTGATCTGCAGAGTGAAGATTTGCTGACCAGACCCATCCTATTCTTAAAGCAACCAAAATATATATATTTTTTTAAACCTCTGGACAGTTTGTTTATTGCACAACCATTCCTAGACATATTTATGTCTATCTTACCAGCAATTAGCCAGAATTACACAATAGATTTGTCTATGAACATAGTTTACAAACAGAAATGAAATAATGGAAAAAAGATGTCATACATGTTTATATTTTTGTTCTGCAATGAATATATTGGATGTTCATCCTTCAGCTACAATTGTACTTTTTTTACAGTCACCAAGATACAGAGGAGCTCCTGGAAAGCTGTAAAGTTAACGAAGTCTGCTTCTAAAGCCAGGATCCCTCATTTTATTATGACCAGCAAAGCTTCAGTTTGAAATGCTGACTAACAACATTAATGTTGTAATTAACACTACTTTTACAGCCCACATCATTAGCTTCTGTGGATTTGACAAGGAAGCAGATAGTCCTGAAATGCAGCCTTGCCTGTACTGAAACCTGCCACCTTAACGTAAATCCCATCTGAACAGTCACACTCCTATTTGGATACAATTGAAATCCCAGTCCACTGACAGTGGGTCTAAGCTTGATTGAGGTTCCTCATTCTCTTTTTTTAATATTTAGAATAGAATTGCTCGGTAACATTTTAAAATTTAATTTAAAATTAAAATTAATTTAAAAAATTAATTAAAAAATTTAATTTTAATTTAAAATGAAAATTTTAAAAAGGGACTTGATAAGCTTATGAAAGGGATGCTGGTGTGATGCCTGTGATAGAATGAGATTGAAGCCAGCGGAAAAACTGGACTCAGGATTGCTGCCCTACTTCTGCTCCTAACCAATTTTTAGGCTCTCATTTAAAAAGCAAGCCAGGAAGGGACATTATAACATACTTGGAGAAAGGTCTTCCTTCAGGCTACAAAGTGAAGCACTCAGAAGCTAGGAAATACCGTTTATACTTACCTTTGGCCTCTTATAATTATGCTATGGATATGCACTACAGCATTGCCTTGCCTCAGATGAGGCAATCACGTAACATTTCTCCTGTGTAACCCATGCCTCGCCTAGTGCAGATGATGGGCACTCCCAAGGACACCCTTAAACACTTCCCAACTTTCAGGTGCCTGATTTATTAATTTAAGGAGCAATCCTTTATCACCTTTTCCCACATTTGAAGAACATACACTATCAAGAAATTCTCCTTGAATAGAGTCAGACAGTCTGTAGAGAGTTATGCCTTCCCAGATGGTTGTGATCTGACAGCCACTAAATCAGTTAATACTGTAACTGTCACCCTGACTATAAGGAAAGTGCTCTACTATGTCTCACAACAAACCCAGATACAAGTTACATTTAAAGGACATAAAACATTTGCTGAAACAATGAAATTGTACTTATATTTGAAAATAAAGCTCTGTAGTGCTCTGGTTTACCTATGAGTAAATAACTCACTGCACAGCATCAGGGGAAATTAAAAAAAAAAAAAAAACCAAACCAAAAAACAAACTGGCATAGAGAAATAATGATAAACCAGTGATATTATGTTCAACAAAGACAAGAGAAGACTTGAGGAAACCACTCCTCTCACAACTGGAAAAGGAGCAAAACTGTTTCAGAGGGTTCTGACTGCAGGCCATCTTGGTTTTGGAGACAAGCTGAAGCTCCACTCCCATAGGAGGAATTTTTTATCATTGTTTTGCTGGTCTCTAAAAAGGGCCAGATTGTCACTGGTCCAGCAAGCCTGCAAGCAATGGAAGGCACACAAAGGGACATTGGTCTTTCGAGAAACACAGTGCTTCAGCTTGATCCAAGTGAGAAGCTTAATATTCTGAAATGTGGGAAGCAGACTGTAACAGAGACTGGCAAGGATTTCCTACTGCCAGGCAGACATTTTCCTTTTATATAATTTTGAATGTTTTCATTAATTTTATAAGCTTTACAGCCTTTACCTTCCATGAATAGCACCCACATAACATCATCACACGTAATAAATTAAGACTTCATCAACAGCAAACATTGGAAGATTCTTCCTTCAGCTCTTAGATTATCACTCCTTTGTGTGTCCCAGAAAACATAAGGCTTCATAGAATGTATGGAAGATTAAGATACCTGGGCTACTTTGGACCAAATCTAAACTAGATAGTCCATAAGAAAACACCCTGAAAACATGCTCAAATTTAAAACTGAATAACTATGTCAGCCGTGGAGCACACCAGGAGAGGTCTTTCAGGTAAGCAAAGCTTGAATTTCTTTAGCGGCTAACAAGCATGTGCTTACATAAAAAAAATGTTAAGCACCAGTGCAGATCTCTAAGTACTGATGCTGTACGCTCATAGAAAAAAAACTTTACCCAGTGTACAAATAGTTGGATTTTCTGCTGTTTTCTGCTTCTGATTGGCTCTGCATCTATCCCTGTGCACTAAAGATAGCAGCACACTAATTTCAAGGGATCAAAGAAAGCTGTGACAAACTGTAGTCTTTCAAGAACTCCTCCCACGAGGTATAAATGAGTAAAAATTCTGGTGGCTGCAACTACCCATGGCGCCAGAGAACTCCCACCCCTCTGTGTCGATGGACAACACATGCTATGCATGACAGCTGTGCTCTCTCAGCCAGAACTGCTGATGAGCAGGGATTGATGGACTCCTAATAAACTAGTTAGAAACAGCAACACTGGGAAATGAGAGCAAATCAATTAAGAACACATACTTTGAGTTTCTCCCACTTGAAGCCAAATGGCTCCATTCTACTCTTCAGTAGCAATATGTACTGATACGAGAGATGCAATTTCCTTTAGCTGTAACATACTTTTTTTTTTTTGCCTTTGTGTGAGGTACAGGGAGTAAGAGGTAACCAGGCTGAGATTCCATTACTACTACATTACCACCATTTGCATTTTGTAATCTTAGCTTCTTTCCCATAAGACCGTTTACATCTCCAGGATGTTCTTCCCCAAATCCCTCCATTTCCTTCTATTTCCCCTTTCCTGCCCCTCCCTCTCCTCACACACACAAAAAAAAAGCCATCAAAGTGCCAATATATGGCCTCTGGTGTGTGGCACTTTCTGCTCTCTGCCAAGCTGTTCAACACATTTAATTCTGAGGTGAAAATACTTTCTAAGACTTCACTTATATTCAGTCTTTGTAAGCGACCCCGAAGCATAATAGCTCTTCTCATGACATTATTTCCACACACCTCACTGTGAGCCACATGCAAAAAAACTCACTGCTTGACCACAAATAAAGGCATATAGTCTTTAACTAGAAATACTGATGAGGAGATATGACAATGCATAACTCCAGCTAAGCTGACTGCATACTGAAAACACTTTTCATTTAGCAACATCCAACTGTAGTAGGATAAATCGATCTGTAAGATAAGGAGAAAGTAACACTTGGATTAACTTTGTGAGGTGGTGGTCTCCTGACTACTTGCTGAAGACATACCACTTCTCCACAAGTAAAAGCCTGAGCTCAAGCAGATTTTTTTTTTTAAAAAAAAGCTAAAGAAATGATGCGACTCCACAGTTAGTACTAAGTGTTCCCTTCTTTGTTGCTCCTTGTGGAGGAGAACAAGAGAGACAAAATAAACGAACGAAAGTTTCTAATAATATTAATTGAACTGCTGTGTTGAAAATGCCTTAATCTTCAATTCTAGAAGCCGAATAATGTAAAAACTCTAACCAGTGAAACAATGAGTAAGCAGGCCAATTTAAAAAGCCTGTTACCAAGTAGTCAAGGACAGAGAGCAGGTGAGATAAGATTTGAGTGCTTTACCCTGAACTTCTGGTTAGATTTAAAATTCCCAATGGGATGACAGTCATCCCACTCTAGCGATGGCCACCAGTCCTCTCTCACCTCCAAAAAGTGGATAATCTCTCAGGATTCTTAATGCAGCTAGAACATGTGCAGGGGAGACCTAACAGCTACAGGAACAGCATGAAAACCAGCAGATTGATTAACAGCAGCAAGCCCCATTGTACGAGCTCACACAGAAGCAATACTCCAGTACTAGTCCCTCCCAGACTGAAGAACTTAGTCTGTTGATCCTCCAAGGTGCAGAAGCTGTAGTAGTCTGTGGTACAATACATTCACTTATGATTTGCTGTTCAACTCTAGCTCTCTAGAAACTGCCATCAATTGCAGAAAGGCTTTATAAGAACAGGTTGACCTGTCACAAGTGAGTCATGTCCATCTGGACAAATACCCAACCATTCAAAGATACAACACAGATTAGATGAAAGTGACTAGTCAGCTTCTAGAGACACCTCTGAATAAGCAGCGCTCTTCAACAGCCTCCTGGCAGTAGCTACTTTTAGCCAGCATACAGTTGCAATATCCAGAGAAGGGACCATTTAGAGGCTCAACTGGAAACGGGCAACTGAAGTTCTCTAAAGGCTCGTCACTGAGGTTTGCTGTAAGAAATGCAGACATCAGTTACTTGTGAAGCTTTACGGAGTATGGATTCACAAGGACTTCTCAAGATGAAACACTTCTAAACACTTACAGCTTCTACATGCCCATGAGGAGAGTGAAGAACAGTTAGGACCAGTAAACTAAGGTGCTCTCAGACCTCTAGAAGGTCTTGAATGGGGAGGAGTGGAATTACTGACTTGCCAAGTTTTTACATATGCCCAGAGACACACCAACTCCCCCACAGCTCCTCAGGAATCCTTGAACAAAAGGAAGTAACAGAGTAACATGGACTGGCATAACCAACTGCTTACCTCCATTTTCGTACAGTACTGATAATCTTGAAGTTGGATGTCCTTAAGCAAAGCCAAGTAGCTACATAGATTACACTCCGGAAGGCTAGAAAAGCAAAGGTGCTATTCAGGGTGAACCAAGAACTCGGCACTCACTTCAGAGTGGGTGAGGCTCCTTATACAAGGCTCTGAAATTAGGCAAATATGAGTCATGTTTGGTTCACAGCTTCCAGGCATAGAGTTTCTAAGTGTATTTGTTGTTAAATAAATACAGACACCAAGTTCAAGGCCCATTACCACAAAGCTGTTAGATTATTCGTTCTCCTGAATTATGCAATACCTTGCTCAGTACGCAATTTTTCTAATGCAAGTACCTCACAAAGCTCCAGATTCTAGCATGTCTATATGCCACATGGACAAGCTTCTCCACCCGTCTGCTCCTCATGGAAATTCTATTTGTTTTCCTATTGAATTTATTATGTTTAACAGCATACTAAATCATTCCTGAGGTTGACAAGTTTCTGGAAAATTGATATATGCTGTCTAAAACTGCCTGAGGCAGGAATAAAACCAAAACAAATGGCTTCTTTTAAACTCTTGATTTGCATTATGACAGCCAGGCATACAAGTGCCATCTTGTTTAGTAGAATTCTTCCCCTTTGTGTAACATCTAAAGCACAGGAAATCTTAAGAAGCTCTTCTTATGGGTCTGCATACAGGAGGAAGGCAATTGCAAAATACCAGACTATTTGAGAGAGGGTGGGACTAAAAAAGCAGATTGTCAGCTAAGATCAATGGGTTGGATTCTCTTGTGGAGAGGTGGAATGGTGAGTAGATGCCTTGGAATCTACAGCTTAAGGCAAAAGTACAATTTTTAGTGAGCCTTAAAGACTCATATTTAATTCTTCCTTTGCGAAACGGTACTTCGAAGCATTTAAGTAAAAACAGGATGAAGCAGGATTTTTTTTTGTTTGTTTGTTTTAAATCTTGGAGGCATCATCATTAAGCACTACAGAATCTGTTCCAAAGACTGGAGTGCATCATGGAGAGCATCTCAAATGGGAAAAACACCCAGCTTGTAATTTTTTATTGGTTCAGAAACTAAAGGAGGAGATGAATTAGAGAAAACAGTCTTGATGTTTTGATGTCAGAAATCTGAAAGCCACAAGAGTTCAAGAGAAAAACTGATTAAGAAGAAAGAATTTTAAAGTCTCGAGACAAAGATTTAACAAAAATTGAGAAGGTCATATGGACACATTCATTCTTGTTAGACTCTCATTGGGCTGTTACAATGGCTATGTTCTGGCAAAGAAAAAAAAAACAACTTGCAAAGAAAAAATTTCTGTGAGAAGTAGTTAAGACACTGAAATAGCTGACAAATAATGGGATTACATTTGCAGAGCTGCAGACATTTAAGACATTAATAGTCATAAAGTCCCCATTTTGGTGGGATTAAAAAAATTAAACAGATAGAGGCAACATTTTCCAATAGTCCCTGTGATGACACAGAATAAGGTTCTGAGCTCTACTAAGAAGAAACCAAACTAGCCCTTGAGTAAAGTTAATTTGTAATTCAGTCCTCTGAGTAAGCAAGAAGTCTCCTGTGAATTAACAGTGAGAAAAATAGTTTCAAGGAGATGTCTTTCATTTAGAGAATTTTATGATCATCCAAGAGAAAAAAATGCAGAAGAATCTACAGTCCTCATGACATTAAAGATAAAAAAAAATTTCCATAACAAACAAAACATTACAAAAGAGAAAAATCTTCATCTTAGCCACTGAAATGAGCTTCAGGAGAATATCAAGCTTATCTCCTTCTTAGAGAAGGTCAAGCAAATTTAGCTCATTTGCTAAGTGCTTAGATACCCTAGAGATAATATATAAAGCTCAACAGAACTTAGATATTTCTGCTGATGGAGATAACAGAAAATACTGCAGCATTATCACTGAACATATCATTTGCAGAAGAAAAAAATAATCTCAGCTTGTTTGCTTTGCATCTGTGTTTTCCAATACAGTAACACAATATCACACTTCCTAATGTCATACCAACAAAATTTAGTTTGCAGAAGTATTTCAGGAAAATTTCAAAAGGCTTGAGAAGTATGATTCTAAGTTGTGCTGACCTTCACATCACAGAGAAGTCTTTTTTCTTTCTGTAGACAAAATGCAGTGAAGCTAGTAAGATCTGCCTCCTTTTTTTTTCATCTGCTAAATGATTCCATAATCTCCAAAATACACTGTCTATGCAGCTAGCTCTTAATTTTGAAAATGAAAGAACAGAGCTAGGAGATTAAATGACACCAACCTTTTCCCAAATAATATATAGCTTGATAGCTATTTGGACATTTGTAGTTAGAAACCTTGTCATCAAAGACATTTGATGCTCACAATACGTGTTGTCTGTGCTTATCTGTTCAAGACAGGTGTTTCTGACAACTTACAGGTGACTGATATAAATGGAAGAAACATCCAATACACCAAAAACTCCCTGGAAAGGGCACATACCTCTGCTGTTCCTGGAGGCTCTTCTGCCACTACATCATCACCTGTCCTTTGCAAATTTGGTCAAATTCATAATCGCTTTAAAACACCACCAAAACAAAAAGTCTCTAGGTGGAAGAAACAAATCTCATGTGCTATGCAATCCTAGCAGGAAACAATAAGCGTTCTTATTAAAACAGAAGACTAGAAAAGCCTTGCAAGCATCTACAAACAGCAAAAAGTTTTTTTATGGAGAATCATGCCTTCATGAACATAGTGTGTGAAGGTAAGTGTTGAAAAACTTTTCTTCACTCAAAAATAGGCAGAAAAATACATTATATCAAAGATGGAAAAAAAATTAAAGTCAAGTTAAAGGAGGCCAGGACAGACTAGAACTATCTTATTAAATCAGGAACAATATCAGGCCGTGGGCTGTAGTCTGGTATTAAAACTCAGGAATGTGCATACCATTCAGAAGGTCAGACAAGTGCATCCTCACGAGCTGCATCCTTAAGCTGAAGTGTTACTGATGGAGCACATGTTGGAAAGAAAGAGAACTAGGACTGTTAAATCACTTGTAGAACCAGTACACTGAGAAAAGATGGCCAGAAATGTTTTTATTTTGCACAAGTATAGAACAACATAAATGTCTTTTGATACCTTTAAGCAAAGTTCCTTAAACCCCAAGGTACATCGAAATGTGTTAATGATAACTGAACAAGCAATAACAACAGGTAAACAGACATCCTAATAATGTTGCTCAAATAAATTAAAGCCAAGTATTTCTGAACCATCAATGGTATTAGCAGATGTTCTTTTTCTCAGTCTACTTTTGAAGTGATGTCATCACCAACTTAAAGAGATCACTTTTTTCCTACAACTAGGTACCCTCTTTTAGACTCTCAGCTACAAAACAGGCAAACTGAATGGCTGTTTTTTTGAAGGGGAGCAGTAGATGTGTCTGCTTGTGCAGTACTGACTAAAGATTGAGACAGCAAATCTTGCACAGACAGGACAGATAAGAGATCTGTCTGACAGTCCACTGGAATTTCATTTGCTCTGCAGACAAAATAAAAAGGTTGCTTGGAGGTAATCCAGTAAACTGTGCCAATAATTATTAACAGAAAGGATTCAAGAAACGTGGAAAACTGGTTAGATTAAAAAAAAAATAAAAAAAAGCAAAGTTGAAGGTTTCAAAATCTGTTCATTTTCAACACTCATTAAATGCCTCAATCACCAGAACCTTGCTGACATTACTTAACCTTTAAAATTAAGGCTCAGTCATAAAAAACCTTCTCATAAAACACGAATAAGATCCAATGTTATCCTCAATCGAGGAATATCAACATTAAGCACTTTAACTTCCACTCTTTCTCCAGGACCTAACCCCAGGCTCCTTCTCTTCTTCACTTTAGAAAGCTTTGCTTCTGTTATGTTTCGCACAGGAATCAAACCTGCTTTTCCCACACCAATATCAACAAAAACTCCAAATGGTGTCGCATTTTCCACTTTTCCGGTCAGAACAGTACCAACACTTAAGTCTTCAAAGCAGACTATGCTTCTCTTGAAGTCAGGTTTATCAAAATCTGTTAATAAGAAACAAGGAACAAAAATAAGAAACTGGAGAAAGAGCTTGCATTATTTTCTAAGGTTGTTTCTAATTAAGAAGCCATCTGAAGGGAGCTCCAAGGTCCCAAATACTGCTTCATTACACTGTTTTGAATGAAGACAACTGATTTCTTGCATTTTATGAATCACTTAAAAAGACTATGATTAATGGAGTAATAAGTTTAGCGAACTCTGTGGTATGAAACTATCACAGGGGGACCAGAAGCATGTAGTATACTAGCTAGTGACTGAAAGATTCTTTAAATTTTCTGGGAGCTAGGGAGAAAAGACTTGAGGTGACTATTAATTGAGCTGCATAAATTATACATAAAATTCTATTCTTACACAAATTTTTATACAGGAAGGTCAATACTCAATCTCATCACATACTAAAGAGAAAAGTCAACTCAACAGTGCACTGTTCTTAGGCTTGCTGTTCACCTGCACCACGACATCACACAAGCAACAGCTTTTTTGCACTGATCAAAATCACACAGACATGATAAGCAGGTAATAACCCAACATATTGAAGTTCACATTCTGCATTTAAGGACACAGAGAGATCTTTAAAACTCTTTAGTTACTTGCTTACCATTTTCTGCTCCTGCAGAAAACCCTTCTGAGCCATTTCAACAACTTCCCTTTCAACCTTTTCCAAAGTCTAACAGGACTGAGATTTTCCACAGAGAGCATCACCAAACCAGGATTGCCACCATTTTCCTACATTTGCCTTTGAGGAATAAAATACAGCCTGAACAAGTTTATACCTCAAATGCACTGGAAATCAATCAGTCCGTAACTTCACCAGGCTGTGGATCAGACCCCAATTGAGTACACATGATAGCAAATGCAGCAATAGGCTTTGAATGCCATCAAATTTTCTACTGAGGGAATGTACCTAATTGCTCAAGTTCAAAATGGTTAATCCTTTTGTAACATTATACTGTGCAATGGCACTTCAATGAAAAAAGCAACTAAACAGCCATCCAGGGCAACAAACACAAGAAGATTCAGAGGAATGATGGGAATAATTTTAAATGTTTGCAAACCTGTTTTTTTTTTTTCCTTCATCTTGGCAGATTCATTACAGTTACCTGATTAGCTGTTGAACTTTAAAGTTAAAAAGACAATTTCTTGCAAGAAATGCCTTGCAAGACCTTGGCTAGATTTCTTTTCTTTTTTTAAATAATATGATGAAAATATTCAGTTATTTCCCTTTCCCCACATAATTAGTCCCATTTTCCTTTGTACTAAAATTATTAAGAAAAAAAAAAAACAATAGAATTTAAATTATATTTAAGTGGAAAGCTAATCTTTGTAATTCCCCAACATCACATCTCTACTGTTGGGAACAATATGGAAATAAATCTTAAACCAAGATTATTTTTTTAATCAGGGTAGAGTACAAACCATTCAATTTGCCTGAGCCCTGTTAGATGAGATGCATTTCTTCACTGACAGTCACTAGTAGGGTTGCAAAGACAATGAATTACAGCTATACAAGGCTACCAGGCTGCCTACTCCAGTCACAGAGTCTATCTACAATAATACTGGATCAGAAGACTATGAATATTTTCACTAACTATTCTCTTCTGCATTTATATCTTCATATGTCAATAGTCTATCCTACTGTAATTTATATGTGAGACCACCAGAAAAAATGGAGACATACAATATATACATTTTCAAGATCACTAGTGGGAAATATTTATAAAATCTGCAAGAAAATTACTAATGAACCCAAAAAAGGGGACAATTTTTTTTTTAAGCGTAAGTTTATTATTTGTTGTTACAAGCCTGCATCTTTACCACCTACCTTTACCTCTTGCTGCCGTAAGATAATCCATCTGTCAGTTTCATTAAACAACAGCATCTCCAGATGTTTTACTTCACTGCTTACCTCACCTTTATTCCCCTCCACCTCAAACTGTTCAGGACTACTGGAAAGTTTTAACCAAGGTAGGTCATGAGCCACGTGCTTCAATTACACACGTCTTCAGGAACTAGTGCAATAAAAGAGCAGAACTACGCACTACTATACTACTGCTCCACAAATGTACTTTTTCAGCTTGGCCTCAGCTTCCCCTCCATGATGGAGAGCCAATACAGATTTAATCAGTACAGAGTCAACATATTGAAACTATTTAATTTGTTAACAGCCATACAACTCTGCTTCCTACGACTGAAAATGCCATGATTTAAGACAGGATTCACACTCCTTCCCTACTGAGCTGGACAGAAACATCTGACTATGATATAGCTTTTACCTTGTCCAAGAAAAGAAATGGAGTTACACATCCATGGGAATCTACTACTGACACGCTGTTTTAAAACTGGTATGTAGAAGAATCAAACTGAGATGACAACCTTTAAAATAAAGGTTTACCTGTTCGGATGTCAAAGCCTTCAGGCTGAGTCAGACCATCAATGATCAGCTGCAGTGTGTGTACTGTTGTATTTAGCCTTTTGGCTGTGCCTTCCAGTCCTTCCTTTTGAATTACTGCATTTACTTTTTGCTGCATATCTGATTTTCCTATGTCATTTGCATTTCCCCCAATGAGAGATAAAAACCTGGGAAATTCAAACAAAGATAGAGAGAGAATTGTAACATCCTTCAGTGGGAACTGTACCTTTATTATATTAAGGGGTTTTAATTACTTTTGCATTGATGCATAAACAAAACTTGTGATAAAAAATATGAACTGAAAAAACAGCTTCTCAAGTTCAGATCCTCTCATCACTGATCCGAGACAAATCCGAGACAAACACGGAAAATTTGAGTCTCTGTATACAAGCATCTCCTGGAATAGGCTGCAAAACTAGATGCAAAATTTCAATATGTAAATCACTTCTCAGATCGATGACTTATGTTGTGCTAAAACTGAATCTGATTATGACTGAAAGACTTATTTTACTGTTAAAGTTCCCTAGAAATACGTGAGTTCTGTAACAGTCATTTTTATTGTCACTGTCATTCAAATTAAAATGATGGCAATTTAGTAAAACAACAACTAACATTTAAAATATTAATACAAATAATCCTTAATCAAAATTAAAAATAAGAAAAATTTTACATAAAATACTTTTGTCTATAAACTTCACGGTTAAGAACAATTAGTTTTTCAGAAACTAAGTCAAAGTAGTCGCACAATACAAACACCATCTTCCTTCCCTATTGTGACATAGATACACACATTGCACATTGTGACAAATTTGGACTGGCATCTAGAACGTTGAAAAGAAATAATTCAAAATAAATATGTCTTGATCTGTGATCTCTTTTTAAAAAGAAAATAAAAATTAAAACACACTTACTGAGGTTTTTAGTTCAGCAATATTGGCACATATGCTGAGAAGCACAGAGAATAGATGACAAAAATTCACTTGGAATCATAGAAACAGCATGCAGACCCTACTCCTCATTATCAGTAGTGATGCCTTAGACAATATTTATCAGTGCATAAGTCTCCTTATTTTACTGAAGAACTTACAAATGCAAACCAAGTCTTTAATGGATATAAACTAATGAAAATGAGGATGTAGCTTACAAAAGCCGAGCCATATTGAACTAAAAGCAATTTGTCCTTTTTTCAGTAGACACTTGTTATGTGTCCTGCTGCCCTGCTCTGCATTTTGCTATGAATAATCCTCCTCTACCCTGCTTTATCATGTCCCCTTTTGTTGGAGGGGGGTACATGGGTTTTTTTGCATGTTCACCACCACAGCAGACAAAATTACTGTTCCTGTCCTCCAGAGTCTGAGTAAATGTTCCTTCCAAATTCCTAAAAGAGATTGCTCCTTCCTGTCATCCTATTTCACAACAGGTGTCAACCACAAGGCACAAAAGAAGTGCTGACCAGCAGGTTCATGCCCTGCACTTGGGAGTGGTGGGAGACATTCCAGCTCCGTAAGAAAGCAAAAGCCCCCAGTACTCATCCTCTTTTGCCCTCTCAAAAATATATGCTGTGCTCTTAACAAAAGCAGCATTTCTTTTGGCAGGTGACACAGCAGGGATGGGGGGCAGGAGGCGTTTGTTGTTTTCTTTTTTTTTAACCTGAGGAATCCAACCGACATTATTTCAGGTGCCGAATGCTAAGAAGTTATACAGACTGAAATATAAAAATAAATTTCTTTTTGAGAAAATATAAATAGAAGGAACATAATTAAAGTAACATCTGACTTTGAGTAAATCACAAAATTAATCTTTGACCACAAGGGCAAAGCTTCCCTTCAAAATGTCCACCAATTTCATCAAAAGGAAGACATCTTTTAAACGTAGCTGTCAAGACTTCCAAATTTTTACTGAATGCAAGTGCAAGCATGTTGATTTAAATGTACCATTAGCTCAAACACATATATTTTAACTTTGATTTTCTTAGTGCATACAGGTCTTTCATGTGGCAATGCATGAGGAAAAAAATTAATAAGGATTCAGCAGATCATGCTGTTCTCAGAATCTACTGAATTTTGCTGTGATTGACTGCATTTCAACTTTTGACATCACTTTTTAAAGGAGTTTAGGGTGGTTTGGAAACCAAGGTAATATAGAAATAGATGCAAAATTTTTTATAATATTAAATACAATTTTTAATTTCCCATAAACTAAAACCAAAACACTACTACTAAAATATTTTGTCTAGTAGGAGCCTATATATGAAAAATACCAGACCTTCTAGGAAACCATCTTCTGTTGGTCTCAAAAGAGCACTAGAAGCAGTTGCAATGATAATTTTGAAAATGCACGTAGGTCCAGGCGAAGCGTTCTTCACAAAACTACTGGGAGCTGCTGGCTGCTAACATTGCTTGATGGACAATGCCCCACCAGAGCACTAGTGACAGGCGGCAGCTGCTCCAGCTTTGACTGACATGCCAGATGTAACACAACAAACCCGACCAGCCTCATGACTCAACCTTCTAAATAATGTATGCTTTACTGCCCGCCCCTATAAACAGGTTTGCTGACATTTACGTACTTGGCTTTATTTCACTTCAAATGGAAGTTCAGCCTGAGTACCTCCAAGTAACATTTTCTCACCATTAGGATTTCGCAGAAGTTAATTCACTTTGTAAATTGATAACAGGGTGGGTTTCACTGCTAATAAGTGCAACCACGTGGAACGGTCACTGATGTATAGAAAAAAAAAACATTATGTACAAAGCTGTCAAATGTGTGGATAATGCAATCAGAATGCACGCTGATACGTGCACGCTGCTGAAAAGAAAACCAGCCAGAAAGAGGACACAACCCAGGTGCCTGAGTCCTCGATTACTAGTCATTAAAGTTACTTTGCTCTCCTGCTCTTTCTTCCAACTCCTCCACCCTCCGGAAATCCCAATAAAAGTATTTATCCAGTGTTAAAAAGGATTCCTCATCTAGGCAAGGGTGGTAGGTTTGGGCCCTACGTTATCAATTACAGTTGTTTAAATAACTTTATTAATATAGTAACTGCTCAGAACAAAATTTTGGCTCCATCTGAAGATGATGCTTAAACGTGTGCCCAAGTCTAAGTACACGAGAAGTCTCACTGACATTATCAGAATTATTAATGTTCTAAAAACAGGTATTTGGTTAAGAATATTTCAGAATTATGAGGTATATTACAGGCAGAACAGATCATTGCAACAGGGTCAGCATGCACATACACACAAAAGAAATAATCTTTACTAGAAACAACATTTTATTTTGGAAATTCTCACCTTTTTAGGTTAGGTTTTCATAAAACCTGTGTATTAAAATATTTCCACATAAAAGCAATTTCTTAGTGATTACAGATTTCAGTATTTTAAAAATACTGTTTAATCTAGCTACATATTTAATGTATCATTTTCACTCAAATATAGTCTGAGGGCACTTAGAATTTTAAAAAAATCTATATAAAGCACAAATCTCTGACTGAACAGTGGTGCATTATATTGATAATTTCTTTTTTTAAACATTGCTAAGAACAAAGTTAAGTGTTTCTTTATTAAAAAAAGCAACCCAATAACTTTCTTCAAGAGTTATTTCAAGGTCAGAAAAAAAGGATATAGTCAGTAATAAGACTGAGATATGGCTGGGAGGCGGGGAAAGAAGTTTCTCTTAATTTACATATTTTGATCTTCGTCATGCTAAACTATCTCACTACAATCTTTGAAATATCTCACTCACCCAATTTGTAAATGACAGTTCCAGCTGCACAACATAAGAACATGAATGATCTGTGTAAAAATGAAAGCCCTTCAAGTACTTCCCTGGGTACATATGTGAACTAAGTAACACGTTGCAGTAGTTCAAGTGCTATGTTTATCTACTAGAAAGATAAAACCTAAAGAAGAGTTAATAGAAATGGAAATGGGAATGGGAAAGATGAGATTTTTTTTTCTGAAGTGAGGTCATTCTTATAAGATATACTATCCTTATTTGCTCAAATGTTGAGTGTCTGCGTGAACGGCAAACTTTCTGTTCAAGGCACACCAGCTCAGATAAGAGCTGCCAGAGTCTTTGGAGAGTCAGAACAGAGTGAAGGTTAGCTGGTTTAGAGACCGAGTTTTACGGTTTTGAGATTTAGAGGATACTTAGAAACCTCTGCAATCACCTTAGTTTTAAAAGAAATCTTTGCAGTCTGACAGGACCTGCAGATAATAGTCATGGCTAGATCACTGATGTTTTTATTTAATACATAATTTCATCCATCTTACCCAGATAAAGAAAGAAAAGTAGCATAAATGTAACAAATAAGCACATCATGTTCACTTAACATACACATCTGCACAAAATTATAGCACAGCCCTTGCAATGCTTAAAAGATAATGTAAATTTCAGTGGAACACAAAAGACAGTCAGAAAAGAGTAAAACTATTACCAAGGGAAGCCTTCAGTAATTTTTTACGAAGTTACTTTAAACCTCCCCAAAAGCTTCTTCTAATGTGCAGGAGTTCTAAAGCTTTGCAAGGATTTTAGTCACAGTCATTTCTGTTTTATGTAATCATTTCCAGCAACACGACTTAAGAGCTGGGAGTACTGGATTCATTACATTAAAGCAACATGATACGCTATTACATCTTGTCACAGTGCACACATGAATTAGTGGTAATGCAACATAATCACTCTGAAAACAAAACAACTTTGCATTAGCATGCGCTTTGTTAGGTAAAATGTACATTCATGACAGTAAGCAAACATCAATTATGCAGACATTTATGTTTTAGTAATGTTCTAAAATGCAAAAGCATTATTTGTATAACGCAGATGTTGATTGTTCTTGTTCTCACTACTGCTAGGGATCCTAAATTTTCAACTACTGATGCAGATTACATATCAAACAATATTTGTGCATTACTCTCTGTAATGAGGTTGCTGGACACAGGAAGTTAAAGTTTCAAATATATTTTAAACTACTTACGTGGTTTAGCCAGCTAAGGATACTTAACCAATACGTTTTCCCTCAAATGGATCAATTATTAATACTATAGATTATCTGACTGCATGCAGAAGACTAGAAAGCACTCAGTTTATAACAGTTTGAAGGTACTAATCCAAAACAATGAGCTTCTAAATGAGAAAAGAAATTCAGAGACAGTTACACTACAGCATAGCCACTTTGCTACCACCATTAGGCACGCTGTTAGCTGTTTTTACAACTACTACTCTACTTCATCACAGAACTGACGCATAATCCAAGATATAAAATAAAGAAACACGATTAGTTATCCACAGAGAATTAGGACTACAGTTAAAGGAGATGCAACTAAAAAGTTTTTTTTTTTTAATAATAATTTCTTTTTAAAACACAACCAGTATGAAATCATGTAAGTTTCAAAAATTTAAACAAATTAAAAAATAGCACTTGATTTATGGCTCTAGTATTTATAGTGTAATTGCAGGATAATTCTTTGTTATTTCCAAGTTCTTCTAATAATTCTTGTTAAGTATATATTTTACATCATAAAAGTTTTAAAATGTCTTTATCAGATGTCAATTAATAGTGAAATCCTTTTCTGCTCTTCTATTTACTGACAAGATAAATTTCAAAAAAAATTCCAGCTATTAAGTTAATAGTCAGACCTGTGAATAAACTGGCTTTCTCAAGTGAGGAATATGAACTATTATTTACTAGGTTTAATGGCTCTAATTCTGCAAGTGTTCTCCTTAATTAGGGCTAGCCATTTCCTATTGGCAATAGTCAAAGATTCATTAATTCACCAAGCTTAAATGTTTCTAGGCTTTTTAAAAATAAACTTAAGACTTCACTAAAAAGTAATATTTTGCACATTAAATAGCTTGAATGCACACATACACGCGGTGTGTACACATAAGTGCAGTCTTACTGAAATGGGCAAAAGATGTTTCTAACGACTTTATAGTGAATTTAAGGAAAGGCATCCTACCACAGTAAACCCCCTACCCTCTGTAAAAATATTCACATGTAGCTCACATTATTAAATAGAACACAACATTTGTTTTCATTGCCCAAACACCATACCAAGTAACTATTCCCTCCCTAATTTCTACTCCCCTTAAGCATTGCCTCAGTTGCTCAGTGACAACTAGGGGACCTGGACAGAAGCAAGTCAGCCCAGCAGAGAGCTGGAAATGCCAAAGAAAAAGCATGCAGTTGCATAAAGGGCAGGAGAGGAAGATCTCTTTCTTTTGGTGGTCTCTTCCTAATCAATAGTTTTCCTTCTGCATTTTCTTACGTGTCAGTACTCGCCTTCAAAGTGAGCAAGGGCAACTTTTCAGCATAGAAGCTGAGATACTATGGATTAGCTGCTACATCCACCCATGTAAAGAGCAGCAGAAGCACCAGAGATATTTGAAAAATGATCAATCCATCTACAATGGAGTATGAAATGTTATCAACATAAATGCTTTGTGGAAATGAGCATCAAATCTAAATGTTTTACTTTAGCGAAGAATAAACTCATGAATGAGTGCTTTGCTGAATCCTCTTGAGATTTTGAAATCCTTCTGGGGGTATCAAGCAGCATTATCAATACACAGTGAAGGGTGAGACATGAATCTTCACTCCAAGTCACTCTGCTCCATACATCTAAAACTTCTCTTAAGGCATAAGCAACCACAGTGAGCAGCACTATCCTCTACCAGGCAAGGTCTAAACATGGGTAATTAGTCAAGGAAGATCCTCCCCTGTGGTATGCTAAATCACAATTTCAATAAATATTGGTAAAATATTTCTAAATCAGATTGAAATACAACCTGTCTGCCAGATGATGCAATCTGTGAGCAGCAAATATACATTCTGAGTACCAATCTTTAACAAAAGCATTTTAATGAGATTTAAATAAAAATCAGTAAACGTTAAGATTCTGCCATATGAAACTAACTGCATGCAGCAGATTGATAAAACAACAAAAAAAACATTGTGTTTTCTTTCCAGCATTTTGGTTTATAAGCACAGTCTGCCTGGCTGTAACTTCTCAGGACTTCCTAAATGGTTCCTTGGTTTCTGTACCAGTTCTTTTACAATATGTACCAAGAAACTGGATACACTCTACATGTTGTATTAATTGTATGCAGAAGATTCTGCCACTATAAACTGGTTTTCACATACAGACTTTTCAGAAACTTAAAACACAGCTCCGTTTTACAGGAAAATAGGCTGCTGACAAAGTTTTTTTTTATTTAACTTTCAGGAAATTCTGATTCATAATATTTAGAGGTGTTCATAAGCTTGATCGCTACACATGACAAAGTCAAGCTTTGACAGTGTGAAAAATGAAAAAAAATGTTTTGGTCATCTGCAGAGTGTGTTAAATCACCCATAGGATGTTTTCCACTTATTTTACAGAAATTGTACAGATTTTAAGTTAAGGTGTTTAAATGCCATAAATCAATCATACCAGCACCATTTGTGCCACTGTAGTAAAGATTACATCAGCGTTTCCATTATAAAAATCCTATTTTTTCAGGAGTTTCTAATTCAGCCATAAAAATTGGCTCCAGCCTAAAGCTTGGCAACCAAAGTCACCACTTGGGAGCAATTCTTTTAACCAATTTTTTTTTTTTTTTTTTTTTTTTTTTTACTGTTAATTCTGGGTTCCCAGCCAAATTCCACATCACAATTATATGTTTTGTGATACTTACTAAAATCTCTAGAATTTCAACTGTATGTGAATATCTGAGCTACTCTATACAATAATAATCCCACTCACCACCTCAGATATAAGAATAATCTGTGCTGCTCTGGAAACAAAGTCACAGTTTATTTTCTGACCAACCTTTGTGATGACATTACACGTAGATAAATCCCTGTGGTATTCCACCATTAACTGGCTACACTTCTCTGCTCTCTGAAGCAATCTTTCCATATTAGCCTTTAAGAGAAAGTAGTAGTAACACTGAACACTTTTACTGATTATTTTATTAGCGTACTAGAGCTGAAAAGCTGTGTACTAGGGCTGGAAAGCTAAATGGACTACTAACCAAATCCTGACTACTTGACATTTAAATTGGGTGAAATGCAATATTGAAAATCAATATTAATTTTGAATAACCAATTTTTATTCTGTGGTGGTTTCTTTTTTTTTTTTTCCTCCTCCTTCTTTCCACACTGACTCACTCTAAATAATCTCCAGTTGGGGTGACCAGGCTTCCTCACTCTACAAGCCACCTATCAAATATAAGATCATTAAGATCAAGACCTTGCCTGATTTTTTCCACAGCTACACACAGGGTAAAAAACTAGTAACAAATGATAATGCATGAGAAAAAAAGGGAAACATTTGCGGAAAATGAGAAACCAAAGTTACCCAGATACTGCACAAAGAGCATGGACTCTAGCAAGCAATTGCACAGTGGCCCTAGAATTAGGCACAAAGAACGAATGAACTGTGGCAGGGAGAGAATGGAAACAAAAGTGCACTGCATGCCTAGTAGAAGGAAAGCACGAAGACCTATGCACAGAAAATTGTATATGCAATTATCTCCACCAGAGAGAGAACAGAGTCCACACTGTAGGAAAGGTGTCCAAAAAATGCAAAGTTCTGTAAGACTTTTTTTATGTAAGAAACTCAAGCTGCATGAATTCAGAAATTCAGCATATCTTTCTGAGGCTTAAAGATAGTTTGTTTATGAAACAGGAAGCATGACTGTTTCTCCAGGAATCATATTCTCAACAAACGTTATAAGAATTCTAATGCATCTAGCTACTGCTGAAATTAGCTCTAGCATGTTTTAAAGAAAAGAACCTGTTCAACACAAATCCCTTAAAAAAAATAAATACATGCTGGTTTATAGCAGGAGATAATGTTTTCTCAAGAGACAAGTAGAGTAAAATTTGAACCAGGACTGATGATAGAAAAGATCAGATCTTATACTAGCATTTACCAGCTGCAGTATCCCCTAACCAGAAGCACACATGGATTCCTAATTACTTTTTTCTGACCTACATAAAAATCACTCTTCTTTTAGCCAAAGGTCACTTAGTGAAAGCACCATGTTGTTCAAGTATTTGGGAACTTAATATATACATCTTAATTAGATCTTGCAAAATCAGAAGTTCATTTTAAAGGCTCATAATAATGACATACGCTTACATACATCTGTGCATTTGTGTGCACACTCAAATACAGAAATAACAGTGGCCAAAATTCACTAAGCAGAAAGTTTGTTTGGCACATGCTGAACACAAGCAACAATGTAAAAGTAGTTCTTAACGATGCAGAAGTATTGAATTATTGCTGACTGAAAATTTGCATGGCATTTCAATTAGATTATTTTTAAGGACAAATACAATTATGTTTTAGTTATGGCCTTTCACATAATATATGGAGGCAAGGTAGAAGAAAAAAAAAACAACTTTTCAGATGTTTTTAGAACAAACAATTTGTCTCCACACTTTGTAAACTGGAAGTCCAAACTGAAACTGATGTGTGGCATAAAGAGAGTTGGCAAACAGAAAGAAATGTAGAAGAGTGGCCTCAATGAGGTGCAACATGGTGATATGAAGAAAGCATACATGGGAGGAAAGTCTTGTGAAATTTTGAAAATTCATTGATTTCCTCACCAAAAATCAGTGTGATAACTAAAAAAAAAAAACCCAAGGAATAAAACTAAAAACTTGCATGCACATAAAGGGCGAAATACACCAATTGAAACTCTTCACTTGTAAAGACTTCTGAAGCATACCTTTTTCTTGAAGAAAGGGGAGAAAGCATCAAATTAATATAAGTATTCCTGTCTCAAAATACTGAGCAGGTTGTTGTCAGGAAAACCAGTACTTTAATTTTAAAAATTGACAGTGTCAATGGTTCCCACTGCTTACCTCATTGCAATGTTGTAAGACTCTGGATGAATACAAGTTTGGTCCAAAGGATTGGGTTGTCGTGAGGCACATGGTGTTGGTTTGCTCTTCTTTTTACCCTGTGCCCCTGCTTTAGCCAGAAGTTCATGACTTCCCAGTTCAGTTTTCTTACTACTGCCAGAAATTAAATATGGACACGTCATTCTTAATGAATAAGATCCTAGTCCAGTGCCCACATGTGAAAAACAGACTTTTATATAACGTTAATTCTTAAAAAAAAAAAAAAAAAAAAAAAAAAAAAAAA
>WHYT01014994.1:243920-280851 GCA_009806455.1 Tetrax tetrax
TTTTTTTTTTTCTTTCTCCTTCTTTTAGTTGTGTCAGCTTTCTCTTCCTCTGTTGTATTGCAGCATTCACTACAATAGATCAGTACCACATAAGCCCTATTGATCATCTACAGCCTTGAAAGCAATTTCTTTGGTCTTCTGGTCCTTACAGTGTACACCATTTGGCCTGCAGCATGTATGTCCTTGCCAGATGGGCAACCAATCTGTATACCTTCCACTCGGGCAGTAAGCCAGTACTAATGTGCCTACCTCCTGCCTGGAAGTTACGCATGTGCTGTTTGGCCAGCAGCAACTGAGAATACAGTATTGCTTCTGAGCACAGAGTTGGCTAAAAAATAGCATATGCTTCCCAGGAAAATATTTTTTGAGAAGAGTCAGTGGCAAAAGGGTGGGGATGGTGTTACCACTGTCCCCTTTCTTAGTTCTTTATGTTGGAAGAAGAAATGGGAAAGACAGGAGAAGAGACATTGCCCTACAAAGGGCACTTTCGGTTGTGGAGAGGAAGGATTTCAGGTGAAGAGAAGCAGTACAATGAATAGTTGCAAGAAGGAAACAGATACAGGGAATGAGATGGCAGGGAAAAGGATGAGCAACTGTTGACAAACTGGAGTTGGGAAAGGGCCTCTTACACATTTGAGATACAAGGCAGTGACATCGGCTTGCTAGGCACAGGAATATAACACAGACAGAGCTTGGTCCAGGCAGCTTATTCAACTTTCTCTCCCCAGGTAATGGAATTGAAACTCTCCAAAAATCCACTCTAGTTTACTACCTTTATGTTCTGTAGAGTAATCTTTACCACATTAGAATGAATTTACAAATCTCTAAATTATGTCTGAAACAGTACTGTTAAGGTTTTATTATCTCAGCTCACAACATTGCCACATGTCAAATTTCTTCTACAGATTCAGTGGCAGAATTTGTAGTTAAACTTACGTATTTATTGAAACCCTGACTTAGAGTTACTAGGCTAATAAGCCATGATTATTCAGCAGCAGACCTGTGTTCAACTACTGACTTAAAGAAGTTTATGTGTTAAGGTACTGTCTTTCAGAGGGAAAACAGCTAGCATTCCTCAAATCTCAAGCCTGAATAGAAAAGAGAAAGGGAAGAAGTCTTCTCATAATATTTTGGATAATTTAGTCAAGATAGCAAACATCTCTGTTACCTGCAGAAGGTCTTTATATATTCTTGATTGAATCTGATGAAGCCAGCGCACTGTTGGAAGGATTTGGGACCCAGACCTTTAACTTCCTTGAGCTGTTCTCGGTTTATAAACGGTCCGTTCTTCTCTCGCCATTCAATTATATTTTTAGCCCTGTTGGCATTCAGTCCTGCAATGTGTCTAAGAGAAAGTTTACAGAATACGTTTATTACCATTGAACAGTCATTAATACAAGTCCTAGCCATTACCAGGATACACACTACTGTAGAAAATCCGGTTTGCAAAACTTAAAAACAGCTAAGAAATTTGCAAATAGACTCCTAGACCAAAGGCATCATCTGAAACAGGATCCCTTCTCATAGTTCTACGGAAGGAATCCACTCAAGTCAACAAAACTTAGTACAGCAATACAGTTCTGCACATATCTAACTAGTAATCCAGGGAACGTGTAATTTATGATCTGTTGGCTATTTCTGTAATGCCAATTCAATTTGTCATGTCTTATGGCCTGCCCCCAGCTGCCCTCTTCAGGAAACGACGTGGGAGGAGGGTTCAGGACAGATAAATTGTTCCTCTGAGAGCAGCCTCCTCTCAGCTATTCTCTTCCAATGGTACTGCAACACCTTGCCCCAACACGAAGGGCTGACGTCTGCTATCCAGAAGGAGAGTGGCTGGGAGGAGCTTGCCTTTCTCATACAATTTAACAGATCCACACAGCTTGTTCCTTTTCTCTCAGCTGCTCTCGAGATAAAAGAGCAGCTGGGAGCAGGCTGCATGAGTTGTTCTGAGAGCAGCTTGGATCTGGCAGAGAACTTACCTGTGAAGTGCAACTGCAGTAAGCCAAGATCCTTCAGGAAGCAGTGGGTTTGCTGCACATTTTCTGTACCTACATCTGAGTACAACTTTCTGTGTATGGAGTACGTTAATCACAGAAAGAGGGAGAAGAGCTGTGGCAGTCAGTTACTCCTGGCACTAAAGAAGGAAATGTCACCCATCTGGCTTTATATATCAGGTGCCATTGCTTTAAGTCAATGGCAGCAGAGATCTGTTTGTGGAATGACACAGGCTGATTCTAGAAAAACACCACCAGCAAACCTGGCAAGAATATTTAAAAATTGGATGGGCAGGAGGGCAAGGAGGTGGAAATAAATATCTTTCCATTATTTTCATCCTAAAACAAAAGTTAAGAAAATAATCCAACATTGGTGAAACCTCAGAATTAAATTGGAGATACACACCTTTAACCACAGGCAAAATATTAATCATTAGGAATGGAATTTTATCCAAAGATTTCTTGGAAACATTAAGAAATCCATTTTTTTTTACACTGACAAAGGAACATGACACAGAGTTCATAGAATTTTCTGCTGATGTCAAGTCTTCAAGTATGATACTCAGCAGTAATGCAAGTACTGTAGCGCTGTCACCCCTTCCACATGTAATATGTGTCAAGAAGTGTATCTGATGCATCAGAAACCACCAGCAGAAAGCCCTGTTCATGGTATATTCCAGCTTGGGTGACAATTTCACACCCTGTACCTCTGAGGGAAACGTAGACCACATCTATATAAAACAGGAGAATCGAACTGTTGAGGCTCCATTTAGACCAGGAACTTGATGCAGCACATGCATATGAGCATCATAAGCCAGTTTAATTACACCAAAGAACTTAGCCAACATGGTTACCACCTGCAACCATGACTGGACAGTGTTACTCCACATTCACAGTTTTGTGGAGACACAACAGCATCTCAGCTGCACGGCACAGTGTAGTTGTACCCCGCATAAGATACAACTTCCAAGATCATCGACATGTAACACTTTTGCTCTTCTGAGAGGCCGTTCAGCTAAACGATTCCGAATTCTACACACTCAAGAGAGAATGAGCTTTTAACTTCTAACCAAGAGAAATAAAATCCAGAACATTTTCCAAGTAAATACGGCATAATTACTTTAAAAACAACAGTAAAAAGAGATAAATTTTTCAGCGGTTTCCCCTTAAATCTTTCCTTTTCTCCTTTCCTCGCCCAGCTTTTACAACCTGTTCCACTTAGCAATACCTATAAAAATACCTTCTAAGAGACAGAAAGTACATTTGAAAATCTCTCTTAGTGTGAAAATACAAATTAGTTATATCAAGTTTTTATAAAATTGTAGTGTTGGCTCAAAATTTTTAAATATCTGTTTTTCCCCAAAGAATAGTTTTACCCTGGAGAAGCACACAAACCCTTAAAAACTGACTCTTAATGATCCAGTGAAATACTGTCTTAATGTGTCATTTTCATGTAATTGGAAGTTTAACACAAGAGCCATTTGCTCCAGCTGAGCTTGAGTCAGATGGCAGACTAAACAGAGACTCTGTGATCCAGAGCCATGTAATTACTGGAATAGGAAAATGTTTGACTCACCTTAATAGTATTTCTGAGCAGATGTTAATATCAACTCCTACAAAGCTGACACACTCTTCAACCACACTGTCCAGAGTTGCTTTGAGCAAAGTCTGTGATACATCATGCTGAGAAACAAAAATGGAGATATCAAGTTACTGAATTATCAAAGCATACATAAATAAGAACTGGAAACAATACTAACATTAATAAAATAGTTGCTGGAACTTATCAATATCTTATGTGAGGGCACCAGTTAAAAACCTAAATTGTAGAACTTATTTTTAAAAGGTCCCCAGTATCTCTTTGAAACATTTTTGTTGTGACACAAACCCCTAGAATAAGACATTCTTCATGTTATTGTATTTTTTTGTTTAATAACTATTTCCCTGCATTATGTAAAAACAGAACTATATTAAACATATAATGATTATTCAAAAAGAGCAATGCTTCTGTTCATCCAGTATGTCTTGTCTTGAATCTGACATTTATATACCTATAATATCAGTTTATTAAAAATAAGACAATATAATATATTGTATTAAAAAAGGTATTTAGAGAAAAGATCACAAATGCTGTACTTTTGCACCTGCACACACAAATGTTTGCAAAATTGTTCTATTTATGAGCATCACACTACAGTACAGTCACTATTTACTAAAAGAACAAGCCAGGTATTGTATGAGGGTGGGTAATACATAAAATACATACCAGCCCCGTAGAAAAAAAAAACAAAAAACAAAAAACAAAAAAAAAAAAATGTTTTAGATTTTGAACAGTTATTTCTGAGAATATTGGCAGGTCCTTGACCGAAGCACCACTAATGGAAAAATTCTTCCAGTTTTTCCATTACTGTTCATAGTGTTTCCCCTTCCCTCCTCCCAAAAGAAAATCAGTCACACTTGTCAAAGATAAAAGTTCTGAAGCTCTAAGATTTCCTTTCCTCCACAACACAGGCATACTTCAATCTGTAACTGCTAGTTCCTCACACAAGCCCATCAGTGCTCAGAACTCTGACCTGGAGGGAGAAGCCTCTCTAAATGCAGGAGTTAATTCAATCACTATGTTGGCTTAGCTTCAGGGCTCTTATACATCACTCATGTAAATCTGGGTTGATCTGTTGTGGTTTCGTGATGCATTCATTTAGGACATCAAGCTGGATTCAAGCCAAGACACCAAACACTTCATCCACTACTTTGTATTACCTTCTAAGCCGTTCAGATCTTTAAAGATTTCACAGTTACTTTCAACATGCATCAATCCCAATCTACTCATATTGGTAGTTCATCACACAGTGGTTAATCACTGAACAATTGTAAAACTTAGGCAATGTATTTCATAGCCTGCTCACCTCAGGTAATGCTACTGTCGTGTATTTTCATGGTGGCATACATAATAAAGTTACTTACAAAGACAAAGTGCAAATTTCAGTATTACTCTTCCTCTACAAAGTTTGTGTGCAAAAAGCCACGTACGTGCATAAGTACTGGTATTTGCACATGGTCTTGGCCTCACAGCCACAAAGCTTACCTGTACACTTTGCAAATCAAGTGTCAGTTTCTACTTACTAATGTGTTGCTACTACAACACAATGGCTTCTTTTCTAAATAAAGAGACAAACAAAAAAAATATCCTAAACCCACGCTTTTTGTTTCAATTTTTCTGACTTACTGAAGATGCAGCTTCTCTAAGTGAGGATGTTCTATGTATTCCCTCCTCCTCCTCCCATCAGCCACGTAGTCATAGAATCATAAAATGGTTAGAGTTGAAAAGGACCTTCAAAGGTCACCTAGTCCAACCCCCCTGCAAGAAGCAGGGACATCCCTGACTAGATCAGGTTGCTCAGAGCCTCATCCAGCCTGGCTTTGAATGGTTCCAGGGATGAGGCATCCACCACCTCTCTGGGCAACCTGTTCCAGTGTTCTACAACTTGCATTGTGAAATTTTTTTTCCTAATATCCAATCTAAATCTACCTCCCTCTATTTTAAAACCATTACCCCTTTCCCTATCACAACAGGCCCTACTGAACAGCCTGTCCCCATCTTTCTTGTAGGCCCCCTTGAGGTACTGGAATACCGCTATCAGGTCTCCCAGAGCCTCCTCTTCTCCAGGCTGAACCACCCCAACTCTCTCAGCCTGTCCTCATAGGAGAGGTGCTCCAGCCTTCTGATCATCTTCGTGGCCCTCCTCTGGACCTTCTCCAACTGGTCTATGTCCTTCTTATGTTGGGGGCTCCAGAACTGGACGCAGTACTCCAGGTGGGGTCTCACCAGAGCAGAGTAGAGGGGAGAATCTCCTCCCTCGACCTGCTGGCCACACTCCTCTTGATGCAGCCCAGGATGTGGTTGGCCTTCTGGGCCGCAAGGATGCATTGCCGGCCCATGTTGAGCTTCTCGTCCACCATCACTCCCAAGTCCTTCTCCTCAGGGCTGCTTTCAATCCATTCTCCGCCCAGCCTGTATTTGTGCCTGGGATTGCCACGACCCAGGTGCAGGACCTTGCACTTGGCCTGGTTGAACTTCATGAGGTTGGCACGGGCCCACCTCTCCAGCCTGTCAAGGTCCCTCTGGATGGCATCCCTCCCTTCCAGCATGTCGATGGCACTACACAGTTTGGTGTCATCGGCGAACTTGCTGAGGGTGCACTCTATCCCACTGTCCATGTCGCCGACAAAGATGTTGAACAGGGCCGGGCCCAACACGGACCCCTGAGTGATGCCACTTGTGACTGGTCTCCACTTGGACACCGAGCCGTTGACCATCCAGCCAACTCCTTATCCACCGAGTGGTCCGTCCATCAAACCCATGCCTCTCCAGTTTACAGATAAGGATGCCGTGCGGGACAGTGTCAAATGCTTTGCACAAGTCCAGGTAGATGATGTCCGTTGCCTCACCCTCTGGCCTCTTGCTGGGCAGCCGACTGGGCCCAACTCGGCCCGGCCTGGCTGCAAGAGGTGGAGAGGAGATGAGATGGATGATGTGAAGAGATTCTGACAGGCGTTTGCCAGCCTGTTGTAAAGAACTTTTCTTGAGAGAGAAAACAGCTGCAGACACCTAGGTCAGTGAAGAAGGAGGGGGAGGAGTAGTGCTGCTCCTGGCCAAGATTCCCCTGCAGCCTGTGGTGATGACCATGGTGGAGCGGGTTGTCCCCCTGCAGCCCATGGATGAGCAGAGATCCACCTGGAGCCCATGAAGGACCCCACACCGGTGGAAGTGGATGCCTGAAGGAGGCTGTGGCCCATGGAGGACCCGCTGGGGCAGCCGTTCTGGAGAGACTGCACCCCATGGAAGAGACGACACATACCAGAGCAGTTTCATGAAGGACTGTGGCGTATGGGTGGGACCCCCACAATGGTGCAGGGGAGGGATGTGAGGAGTTCTTCCCCTGACGATGAAGCAGTGGCGTAAAACAATACGTGATGAACTGACCGCAACCCCCATTCCCTCTTCCCCCGTGTGCCGCTCGGGGAGGGAAAGGTAGTAGAGATAATATTAAGCTTGGGAAGGGGGAAGGGTGGGAGGAGGTTATCTCATTCTCTGTCTCATTCTCCTGCTAGTTTTAGTAATAAATGAATAGTTTTCCCCAAGTCGAGTCTATTTTGCCCGTAACGGTAACTTTAAGGATTTTCTCTCTGTCCTTATCTCAAACCTTGAGCTGCTTTTTCTTATATTATCTCCCCCTGTTCTCTCAGAGGGTGGAGGGAGTGAGAGACAGACTGTGTAGTCTGGTCCCGATCGGGGCTGAACTACAACAATCTGGAAGCAAAACAACTACTTTGATTTCTGGTCATGATTACCACTCAAATTAGTCTGTGGCAAATTTGTTAAAATTAGGGGAAAAAGAATATTATATTGCATATTTTAAAATCACTATTCTGCAAACCCGTGCTAAAAAAAAAAACCCCAACACACAATATAAGCTCATTTCACGTGCTTTCATTAGAAACAGCACAGAACATTTCACATTAAATAACAGTGTTTAAGAACACCTATCCATTAGGCACATTGTATTCTGCTATCTCTTATTTTTATATAGTATGAAGCAGAGTGCAAGGATTATTGTTTTGCTCTGTTTCAAGAGCTACAAACACTCACTGGAAATAAATAACATAACTAAAAAACTATTTGTTCCTTGAGAGGGTGCTACTACGACTGTAATTGAAAGCCATTCTTCAGTTTCAAAAACCTGTTGACGTGCACAAAAGGAAGGCAGTATTTTATATAGCCTCTCAGCTCAGTTATTTCTAGCAGTACACCAGTACAGACACTGTAAAAATACGTTTGCCATTAGGATGACAAATTTATCAAGTCAAAGAACCACTGTTCACATGAAGCCTGGAGGCTGTACTTAGTCTGCACAAGCATAGATAGTGGACCAGTATGCTGGCTAACTTTGCCTCACCAAACACACTAAACACTAGATTACTCCTGCTAGACTAGGACAACCTTAACCAGCAGCTTTTACATGGAACTAACTTACAACTTTAAGCTCTTTACTTGTGGCAGCCTAAAAAGCCCCACAAATACCAAAACAATACACATAACTATAATACATTTGGTGACCTTTTCCTAGTCCCCTATAAAAATCATAATTTCAGAAAATATGGCATGATTGGATGTGTTTCTGAAAGATCAGCTCAAACAGCTTAAAATTCTACTGCAACACACAGAAATTCTTAAATACTTATCATTTTACATTTACAAACATTAGTAGACATCGACAGGACCAGTTTGTGCCTCATTATTGCTTTACAACGTCCAAGAGCCAAGCAAGGCACCTTCCAACGCAGTTGAACAAGAATTACTTGTGCCCTGGCAGAGCCCTCAGAGGTAGTGCAGACATGATCTAACAATGCTGGTCACAAAGCAATGGGGAGGGGAAGAGTTCTCAAGACTGGGCAGTAACCTGCAGGTTCTTCACCCAGGCTCGGCATTACAGTATCATAACAAGATCAACATTCATCCTAAATAAGACTGAGCTGCACGTCAGACAACTTATTTTGCTTTTTGATTAAGTTACACCTCACTTGTCATTTGAATCCAAAAATCAAACTTCAATGAAGTAAATGCAATTTCATTTTTTCTGTCTTTAAGTCCTGAAACACTTCTAACACCTCATAAAACATTTTGTTGGTACCTACTATTAACTTCTGTATCCACGAATTTTAATATTGCCATGTGAAACTAGCCAACATGCCTCTTGAAAAAATACTTTTTTTTTTTCTTTAAAAAGCGGTATAACTCTGCAGCCTGAACGACATTTACTGAATGAGAAATTAGGTGGGACAACACATCCTAAAAAAAAGTTCAAAACTATATTATTTCACACAGATTCAATTCATGGAAATCTGTTTTAAAATTTTTAAAAGGGAAAAACATTACTAGTGCTCTGGTCTACATACAATCAGCAGCATTTCAAATGCTTGTGAAACCACAAAAGCAAAGTGCTTTCAGTACAAGCCCTTAAGTACAGCAGGACTAACGTAACACAAATAGTCTAATGATAAATACCTTTTCAGGTGCAGAATTAGAAAAAAAATTGTACCTTACCTTTCAGGTGGAAATATTGGAAAGTTCAAGCAAGGTGTTTTAATCTCTAGCATCCTCTGGAAAATCCCTTTCAGTTAGATTCTAAGAAAACAATCTTATCCCTCTGATGTTTGATAAAAGGACCTTACTTCAATAATTTCTTTTCAAGACTGTTTGTGGTTTCTCCAAAAGTTACATTGTTATAGGATATATTGTTATCCTATGTACTTAATTCTGACTCATTTATGTTTTAAAAAATCCAAATTCTGTTTATTTTAACAGCATATTACCATTACTGAAATATCCCGAGAGAGAAATGGATTTATATTTTCAAAGAAAATCATAAAACAAAAACAAAGTCTGTCAGTTCTAACATTAAAAAAGAAAACAAAAATGCACACTTGATCATGTAAACGCTTCAAGTTACTTGCAAGTTACTGGAATTCATCTTATATTTACTTGTGCTTGTGTCCTAACTGAAGCAGTAATATTGCTAAGCAATAATTCAAACCCACTACTAATATGTCTGATTTCTAAAGCTAACTTCTGTGGCACGAGCAAGTTAGCAGCAAGTTACATATATCCAAGGCCATCTCCCTCTTACCAGAGCAGGTACGAGTTTTCTCCAACACATATTGTTACGGGACTAAGGGGCAGCAATCTGAATTGCAATTACAATCAATCACATAATTCCTGGAGATTTCAGTGGGACATTTTCTTTTTCCCATAAGTAGAAAAGGTAACTGCCCAAACTGCTAGGTGGAAAGCCTACATTTAAACTGCAGCCCAAAACTGTATTTTGGGGCTGTTAAGGCTCTACCAATACAGAGGATATCCTGCAGTACTACAGAAAGATAAAACAGGACCATCAGGAGTCGAGTTTCATAGACCACATGTCTGAAATGCAACAAATTCAGCTAGGGATTTTCCTGAAAAGTGCTGAAGAGGAAAAAAGAGATGACATTGATCAAGGGAGAAGGAATAGTACATTACTAGAAGGACAAGCCAGAAGTTATGAAGCCAAGGTGAGTCCAGTCATTTGTAGGAATTCTGTTTAGTCTGAAGTCAGCGACCATCCATGCCCCTGCACCAAACAGGTAAGGAACTTCATATGAAGTTCCAACTCAGAGCAAGGGGAGCCCCCAGGAGTGGTGAGGAGCTTGGTAAAGTAAAACTACATAAATACACATACTTCTTCCAGCTCTACAGAAGACGAGTTGAGGATCCTCTCACTCATCTCTACTGAGGAATGTGCAATATTATTAAAAACTATAACAAAAATGCAAACTCTTTCAAGGGTATTTTCTAGAAAGGAAAGATTTGTACAGTTGATAGATATTTTATAATTTCCTAGATATCCAATATAAGCAACTTCTTGCACACACTGGCTTTTGTAAATTTAGTGTACAAATACACTTAGCAACTGCTAAGGTGACTCATATTAGCAATGCACTGAGAATATATTTAACACAATGACGTATCTGTTCCCTCATTAGAAAAGAATGTATATGCCAAACTGACATTCAGCAGTTTTTTAATCCCACACCAACACAATTAGTCACGATACAATTAAGAAGAAACTTTTTTTGTTTAATGTGATACCACCTCCTGAAACGCTTGCTGGAAAAACCTCTTAGGTAATTTGACTTCCCTCAATCCCTCCATTTCCTTTTTAGTTATTTATTTTTAAGTAGATCAGTTCAAATTGAATATGTCCAAAAACCACTTTCAAATCCCGCTGTTCAGTTCTCTTCCACTCTTCTATTTGGCTCCTTCTTTGCTTTCACTGGACACTCCTCCCCTCTGCATCCCCAGCCTCTTACACCGCATAGCTAAAGGCAAAAATAAGCTAGGAATGAAACAAAAAGCAAGACACTGTCCTGCGGAAGACAGTCAAAATCAAATAAGCAAGCTTATTTTCTGTGCCTACTAAAAAGTAGGCACTTCATTTTGATTGACATATGGCAGCTCAAAAAAGTCACCCAGGGTAGTGTTTGTTGAATGACCCATGGAAGACTGAAAGCTGACAGAAAACCAGGAAACACGTGAGAAAACAGAAGTTGGTTCACTGCCAGTGTTTATGGATTTGACAGGCAGAGTACATAGGCATCCATTGTGTCATTCACATCTTTGATAACTGAAACCAATTTCAGCACCACTCATTACATATAACAGCAAGTTACATTTAAAGCAAAAGCATAACTAATTAATTAGGAAAAAAAATCTCCAATGTAGTAAGTTTGTGCCTCAAAATCTGCTCTGCACTAAGCCTAACAAAATTTGCATTAAAGCATATTCAGCACTTTTACTATTACACATACAGCACAAGCAATGTTTGCACATCAGAGGTAGAGGTTGAAAAGTTGACAGGACTGAACAATAAATTAGCTGCACTAACTTATCAGCACTAAAAAATTAAGTTCTCAATGACAATTTTTACAAGTGAATGAGAACACTAACATTTCTCTCATTCTCAAAACCGAGCAACATTTCAGAATCATCATCACTATTGACAGGGTATGATCTTTAGTACCAAAGTGATTAATATAACAGTTGCAAAACAAAATGAACTAGCAGAATGGCATAAACAATAATAATGCATGTACTACCTTGTACATGGAAACAGCAATTGAGTACTCTTGCAGTATTTTTTTTTTTTTTAAGCAAAAAGATCTCAACAGGTAGGAGAGAAAAGCACAAATCAAAGAGCACTTATTTTACCAGTATCCCTGACAGAAGCTGTGGTTTGTGGCCTCGTAACACAACCCTTACTTTCATTCAAGATCTGGAAATTTCTTCAAAAAGCTTCTTTAAAACATTACAAAAATCTAGTGTTTAAATTATTCATAAACATATGAAATAATATAAAATTTTATAGTGCAACAAATTAAAACTTGCTTGGAACAGTTCTCTTAGATGTTCTCTAGTAGAAGATTTGTAAATAATTTGCATTACTATTACTGACTTAAAAGTTTACAAATTACTTACAGAGTTAGAGCTTTTAACTACTGCATATATGAACATATTTATTGCAAATGCGTAATTTGATCGTAGATTACAACATCATTCATTTTAAAGATTGACCTCTATTCCCCTTGCAAAATATTTTTTTTTCTGTAAAATCTAAAGCTTAACCAAAACAAGTTCTAGACAAGCCTAGGAATTCATAAAGAAATAAAATAAGAAAATGAAGTATTTGAGAACTTAAGATTTAATAATTCAGAAACTGCTAAAACCTACCATTATAAAACCAGGTATCTTTATGAATTCTAATTACAAAACTGTTTAGTCCAAAAAGCAACTGTACTGCCTCAGGTTTGGTTTTGCTAAAGTTTGGATGGTACAAGGAATAGAGTTCTCCATATGTATAACTGTAAGCATTGAGCAAGAAGGGAATTAAAACCACTTCTGATTTTGCAGCACTTACATCTGCCTCTCAACATTTGCAGAAGCATACTCTTACTTTACAGACTGTGAGGAGCAACACAGAATCAAGGCCTGCTCCATTGAAATCACTGGCTGATGTCCCACTGCGTTAAAGACTGAAGTTCAATAAAAGCTCTATCTGCTTTGCAGAACAGGGAGTAGAGATAAGGTACCAGATGGATCAACCAAATGATTAGACAGGCTTATTCAATGTGTGTCTGCTTTGGCAAATTATTACTCATACTACCAAAATTCAGAATTTTTAAATATAAAAAAAATGTTATTATCGGATGTTCCCTTCTGTACAGAATTTGTATTTTAAGAACACCAAAAGACAGTTGTTCTTCTAACTAACCTAGATTAAGCCATCAAGCTTTCGACTTATTCTCACACAAGGCAGAAGTTGCTCTGATCAGAAATGAGACACCTTAGATCAGCTATGGCCAAACTTCATCTTCTGGAACACAAAAAGCTTGGCAAGAAAGCTCATGTGCAAGTCTTGCAGGGAGTTCTAGAGCACATGGCTGGCTAGGCTGATGCAAGGAGCACAGGTAATCCAAATAATGGTGAGATGAAGAAGACAACTGTCTTGCAAGTTATCATCACTAATTCTGGCCCAAGCAAAGAATACACGGACAGCTAACGACATTCCCAAATCTGCAAAATCATCTCAGAGGAAGATATAACTGAGGATGCGGGTCTCAGCCACACACAGATTTGGTGTATACCACCTGAGCTTCAAAGGTAACTCTTCAATCCAAAGGCAATCCTGCAAACACACACTTCTAAGTTTACTCAATTGGAGCAAAGACCTATCAAAGTTTACTGACAAGCCACTTCAATACTGAGCATATGCTCATCTCAAATAAAAAGAGAATCTGGTAGGATATTGGAACTTTTCAGTAACTACGGCAGATAGTTCAGTAGACTTAGAATAACAATTAGCTTTTCATATGATTGTAAAAACTGATAAAAGTTGAAGGAAGACAAAATATGAAGCTTCATTAGAGGAAAAGTTTCAGAAAACCACTCTATTTTTTGCTCTTTAAAAACACAGGCAGTCAAGAATGTGAAGAGGAAAATGTAGTCTAAGAAGGAACAGCATTGGTGTGTCTGTGCTGCCTGAAATGCTCTTCCATCACAAAGCCAGAACAATTTCCTCTTAAAATTGTTAGCTTAACTTATTTGAAATAAAACACACCACGCCCCTACCCCACCCCTCCCTGCCTAGTCAGTCCACATTCTAAGATTTTTTTAAGTTTTTAATTTTTTTTTTTTAGAAAGGATTTGATGTGCAGGTTAAAAAAAAAGTTACATAAGGGTGTTTTAGTTGCAGTATTCAGACTGCTCTCTCTTCAGGTATTTTTCAGAGGCAGACAGAAGACTCTTGCTTTCTGACTCACATATGCAAGGATATAATGCTTTCAGCAGATGAAGGCTAGCTGCAATTCTGAAAGGGAAAATTCTGAAAGGAATTCCCGTCACAACAGAAAGAGAATAGAGTTCAGAAATTATGTGGAAACTTCTCAAATCTGAGCTTGCTAGTTTTCTACCATAGCAAACCTCTCAAGTTTATACACCACACTTGGAACAAACATAGTTCTGATAGAGGTTTAAAATCTACATTCAACAGTATAATTTTCTGTTTTAAAATAGATGTAAATATTGAGTAGTTTTAGTTGAATCATTAATTTAGTGTTTCAATATCCCTTTCCAAACATTTACAAATATGAATAATTCTACGTGTATCTAAGAAATTCATTTGAGGTGATCTGCTTAACAGGCTTCTGTTTTCATTTGAGTTCTATTTTTATTTCTGTTAGCCATTTGAATACAGAAAGGCACAGAAATTTTTGAGTGTTTTACAGCAGAAATATAATTAGGACTAGACATCATTAGACTATGTTACCAGTCTGAAGTAATATGTATGACTTTGACCATCATAAAAGACATAGTATCCAGTTATATGAAGTTACATTGGTGCCTCACTGTCATTAGCAATTAAAAATGCTGTATTGCCGCTAATTTAGTCTTCTGTAGGACATCAGATCATTTCAGTTGAGGGCTTGTAAACAGAGCTGAAGGCTTTGAGGATGAAAAGTAAAATCAAAAGTAATTAATTTTTTTTATTATTATTTTTTTTTTTTTTTAATAACCAGTAATTGACCATAACCTTCCAAATAGGTTTAGATTTGTTTTTTGGGCAACCTGAAAAGACATACCAAAAGGCTGCTGTATACAACAATATACGTGGTATTTTTCCAGTTACTCATCCTGCAGCTAAAAGCAAAGCAGTCGCTGAACCACAATCTCTAGCTACCACTTTTTGATTCCCTAGATCCTGCTCCTAAGAGCCTAGGAAATTTGCAAATCAAAGTAGTGCATTCTCAAAAACTCTGAAGTACCTTAATAAAACATTAACAGTACACTTAACTCATTCCAAACTTTCAGTGGCAGAAAATGTACAGCTGGTAGTGCAGAGATACAAACTGGTGACTTTTGGTTTTGGTGTACTTACTCAGACTACTTTGACCTGTAGGTGACAGAACTTCTGGGAGATATTTTCTTACAGTAACAGTTCTGGTTTTGCTAGGATATTCTTAAATTGGAATAGCAATAACTTCCCTGCCACAGCCACACACACAGAAACACTGGAGAACCTTTAAACTTCACACTACTGAGATACAGGTCCCTGAAAACAGTCCCAGTTTTACAGATGACAAATCAAAACCACAAGAACTTAGTAATTTTGCTTAAACCAAAATAGTAGTAGATGGAAAAGAAAGGATCACAATTCTTCATTTCCTGTCTGCAATCTGAGCATCATTACCCAGAAGCAAACAGCACACATTTTGCGTCTTCAATATTTTATGATGTTCATGCACTGATCACTACATTCTCCGATTGCATGGTCCAGGGTCAGTTTACAAATATTTTTATACTTTGTTTTGTGTTGTCCCATGCATCAATGGGAAACAACTAAAACATAGCTCTAAATACCCTTCACTTTAGAAGCTAATAACTCTCATCAAGCAATTGTCTTCACTGTCACAGCTGGAGTAAAAGAAGTGCTGTAACTGAATTCACTACATTCTGTTCCAGAGGAAGTGCTCTTATGCCCAATTCAGTAATAATAATTAACCTGCTCTCTTTCATAAGTTATTTTCAAGTAGGAATGAAGATTCAGATGCAACTAGGCTATCTTCTCAGACTAACAGCTCAAAGGTCTGGATAAGAACTTGGAAAACAAAACTATTTAATACCACCGATGTAGGCAAATCCTATAAGTTGGAAAAAAGTCTCCAAAAGCTGATCCCAAGTTTTCCTGCTGCTACTTAACTGCCGGCAACATCAACTAGATCACCTTACATGCACAACCAAATAGGATGAATGACTCCAAAATTGTTTCAGTTAAGTATATATTAATATGTTAAAGTATATATTAATGTATTTTCTATTCATCTTAGTTACATACCTCTCATTTTATGACTGTAAGAAAAAAAACCTCACCCACAGAAAAAAAAAGTCAGTCTGAAAAGTACCTTTAAAATTCAGGGTGCAGACACTCAAAGAGATAGAACCTTAGAACACTTCTTCCCAAAACCCTCAAAAACTAAACCCTACAACACACTAAAGATATGCCATTTACTTGGGACACTAGCTTTTCAGAAAAGATTATGGAAGAAGCACAGTGGCTTACTAAATAGAGCCGGGAAATTATATGGTACCTAGTAACAGCAACATAGGATCAGATCTCAGGATGTGATAAAACAGAAAGACAGTCTAATGATGTGTACACAGAGGGAAGGAACGCTATGAAAATAGCATGGACATAGTACTTTGCACGCACTTCAGGGCAAAATCTGTACCACTACCCTTCTTACCCACACTTACAAGTGTTTTCAGCAAAATATCTGGTTTTTTTAACAGTGTTACTCAGAATAAAATACTTTTAACAATGGCTCTCAGGTAAGTAAGGAAAAGCTATGGCAAAACCACATTTACCTGAGATATCCCTACCATATTAATTCATCATAACAGATATGCATAACATTCATCAGCATGGCTTTACTATGCCACCATAGACACAAGTTGTTGCAGAGACAGCAAGCAACCCTGCCAACTTGCGCTTTCTGAGAAGACAAAACAGAGAGCATGCTCAGGAATGCTGCTTTAGAACAGCCTTAATTAAGATTAAGAGTAGTGTTTCACTATAATTTAGGAATAAACGAGACCTGTCACTGACATAAACCTCTTCCGCTGAAGAGGCAGCAATTTGGAGGACAAAATGGAAATAATATTTCCTTAACTTCCCTCCCTCCAGTTCACTAATATATAGTTGCATCCATCAGCCAAATGAAAATAAAATTAAAGACAACAACATAGCAGGAATAAAGGGTGGGGGAAAAAAATACCCAAATACACGGGGAGGGTTTTAATACTTACAAAGAATGTCCAGATTATCAACTCACCGACTTGGAGGTTTTATGATGTCTAAATTTACACTAATCTTAAGGAAGCAAATAGGTATGAGAACCTTTATTCTGAGCAGCATTTCTATGCAAGTTGAGGAAGTCCAATTGAAATAAAGTATAACTTAAAATAGTGAATTAGAGAGAAAAAATTATGAGGATACTTAATTCTTCTGCCCAGATACGTGTGGCCGAAAAAAACTGCACTCAAAGAATTTTCGTTTTCCTCTGTTACAACAATATACAGTACTTACACCATTGCAAATAAGTATTACTCTTGCTCTTGCAAAGCAAGTGAGTTTGAAGACCCTGAATGTATGCTTATTTGGTTTAAATGAATATTTTTCTTTAAAGTTTTATCTTGGAATCCAAGATTTCTGTGACAACAAATTACTATCAATAAATTAAGGACTGAAACATTAGAAACCTTGTCTTAATAGAACTTTATTTTTCTAAAAAAAAAAAAATAAAATACGGACACAAGGACACCATATGAAATGACCATACACATTATTGAAATTTTACCACAGAATGCTAACCTGTTTTACTCTGCCTGGGAACAGTGTGAAGCAGCAGCACATCGGTTGTCTCTCCTGCTCTCTGTATTCTCTGACTCGTTTTTAAACTAAGAATGTTCATTTGCAATAAAACACATGAAAAGAATGTTTTCCTATAGAAAACTACATGGAAGACAGCATTTCCAAGCGGCAGTGACCTTCCACTGCATCCAACAGAACAGTAGCTATTTACCTGTACCCCTTGTGCTTCCAAGTGCAGTTCGAGGTCCCCGTGCTGCCCTCTGTATTTTGCACAGTTTGGGTCCAACTTCACAACAGCTTGACTTTCCTTTGAAATACTGCCATGTTTGGTCTGTTTAAGAATGAAATTTGCTTGCCCTTAGGGCCTGATAAGAGTTAAAGGGCAAAATCCTGGCTCCATTTAAAGAGAGTGGGCAGTTTGCCATTTAATTCAATTGGTCTAGTATTTCAGTGTCCTTAAGGGTATACTGAAAAGTTTGTACCCATGTATCCTGCCTTTGCTCTGAGGAATAGCAGTGGCATGTATTAGTTTTTAACAGTAATGATGGCAACTAGGATGCCTTCGTTTTTAATTTGAAAGCTCACATGAAGCTCACAAGCATTCATTCAGAATTATGAGACAGAGCTGTAAACATTGGTTCATCAACATAAATTTATCTTCTGGTTGGTACTCAACAATTCATTTTAGAAACTACAGAACTGGCATCTGAGAATACATTCACTTTCACTCAGCCTAGATAACTTTAAAGAAAAGGAATAAGCAAATCATATTTTACTTCACGGTAAGAACACATGGTTTTTAATATTAACCAAACTGTGGCTGTACCAGTACCATACTGCAAATGACAGGAGACATTTGCAGAGACAGCATAAGCAGGACGTATTTTACTTTACCTTCTTAAACTACAGTGGCATGGGGTTGGATGTGTATACAAATTAGTATATCAATACAGATAAGTAAAAATCTTTAGAGAAGCTTTTTATAAAAAAGTAATTAACCAGCTGAGAGAACAGTTGACCAGAAATACTACAGTATGCAAAAATATTTTTTTAATCAATCAGCCGCTCAACAATTATAACCACTTGTAATCAAGGACACTTACTTCCTTACAAAACAAAACTCATATGCTCCCTCACACAAATTACACAAATTTACTCTTACAGGATGGTATGGTTAACTTGTGGAAAACTCCCAATATTTCCCATATTTTACGTCTCACACTCAAGTAAAACAACAGTAGGCATCATTGATGGATGCTGGCTTGGATCTCTACTTTTTTTCAGTTCCCTTAAGTAAATAGGAATCTGTTTCAAAGTTAAAAATACTCTTCCTCTCAGTTAATGTATATGGGTACTTTTGTATCATTATTTAGAAGCTTGGTAAGAAACTCAGAGGGTAACCCATTTTGCATAATGTCTCCCTTTCCCATTTTCAACACTTTGGCATAATATTAAAGACCAACTTGGTAAAGACAAGGGCAGAATAATTATGTTATGCACTGCTTTCTCAGTTTTCAACTAGAAATTAAACCAGTAATCATTGTTCAGAAGATTTGTTAATACCATAAGCTTGCCCTCACGCCTAAAACTTCAAAAATAAACTGTGGTAAAGGTTGCAGATAGTCAATTTTATATTAAGACAGTCACTGCAGTACTTGTGCAGTCATTAAAAAGCATTTTCCAGTTATTTTAATCCCATTAAATGAAAATACATTCCATCACTGAATTTATGGAAACACAACCTAGCACATCCTGCTAGCTCAGGAGAAGGAGAAAGAAGAATGCCAATTAACTCAATTACTGACAGAAAATATGTCAGGATGAGTACCTATCAGGTCAGGTCCAAAAACACATTAGAAACATCAACATTAAAAAAAAAAAATGAGAAGAAAAAAAAAAAAAGAAAAAAAGCTCATGCTCCCTGTGCTGAGTAGCACTATTAAATTCAGATGCAGGGTTGTGTTTAGGTTGGACAGGCCCCAACAGTAGAACAAAGTCAGTCTGTCTTAGTACCATAACCAAATTCTACAAGTTAACAGCTTTTCATGAAAAGCTGCCATTTCAAAATGTCAATCAAACCTGAATATAAGTGGGAACTCCTGCAGAAATAACCAGCTGCAGGTTTGAAAAACATTTTTCACTGAAAGTGGAAACACAAAAGATGTTTGAATGAGATCTCTTTTCATTCCTGTAACAGTAGACGGTCATTTTCACAACATCAAGGACAAAAACACAAGACAAAATTGCAAATAACATCTTGAAAGAACTATTTGCAGGGGTGATGAATGATTCAAGTTACAAATGACAGAATTATTGGCAAATGGAAACTCATTAATATGAAAAAGTTTCTCTTATAAGACTGCAGTTTGTCTCCGCTTTTTCTTATTGCATCTGAATGATTAGGTTGTATGTATTAATTTCAATCCATGTTTAACATTCACTTTCTCACCCTAAGGCAGCAGCTTGCACCAAGATCACCCGACTTGCAATAAAAGTAGTATGTCTTCATGGGGTTTTAGGTGTTTATTAATCAAAAGAAACAGTTAATCAAAACGCAGATTCTAACAGAACAAAGTTAAAATTTATAACCCACCCACTGAAAGAACTCAAGTTTTCTAATTCAGTTCTGTACATCCAAACATATTTCACATTTACTCAATAAACTAAAGGGAAAATATTATTTAAACAAGTGTACACTGTAATGGAAAAGAAGCTTACCAGTACCACTTTGGCCACATCCTCCTTTCTACAGAATACAGCAGGAACAAAGCTATTTTTTTTTGTTGTCTGAAAAATGCCTGTCTCTGAAATGAGTTTGCTGTCCAACAATTTCTTATTCAACAACCAGACTGATGTAGCAGTGATGTATTTCACAAATCTACACATTCAACGCGATGAAACTAATTTAGTCAGTAAGGAGGCTTACTGAAGAGGTATAGCAGTATTTAAAAGATAAAAAAAGTAACACCTGGGTAACACCTGTACTATAGCATTAACATTCATTATGCAGTTTTCTTATTATAAACAAGTAAAAAAAATAATATTTTGCACAGCAGAGGAACACCTCACCATTTCTACAAGTTTAGAGTATTAACACAGACACACTGCCTTATATTCACTTCCTTCCCAGTGTGACTATCACCAACTGTGATCATCATGTGAATCAGGTAACATTAACTCTTTTGAGTGACGCCACCTTTTTCTTAAGTTACACTTTTCAACAAAGCGAAAACTCATTTACAAGTTACATAAAACTCACAAACTAGAATGAGATGAAGCAGCACAGTCATATTAAAAATAATTAAACATATTTAAGACTTAAAAGTTTGAAGAGTTATCAAAGTTGGAAAACAACAGATGATTCTTCAGCAGTGTTCACTGAAAACTAAGATGCTACACAACATAAAACTCATCACTATAGCCTTACTGTACTGAGATGAGTTACATCATCCAATTTCACACTGTAGCACCGTTTTCTATAGCATACATTAATTTCTGATATCCAAAATCTCACTCTTCATAGTATATCAAACTGCATTTCTCCAACTGCAGGCTGCAGCATCCTAGCAAAGTTACCCGAGATGTTTTTCTTATAATCAGACTTCACCTTAGTTGAATCACAGCAGAAGTTTATCAATAATGCTACCAAGAAGATAAAAATACAGTGAGATTTTTCATCACTAGTTCTTGGTCTTATTACTTTGTATCACCAGCATTTAAGTCAGCTCGAGTATATACAGTCTACCCTGAGGTTTTGGGGATGAATAAATGCATGAATAAATACTTGAAGATTAACTTGACCATAAAATGTTGCTACCAAGCTATTTAAAAACTGAGATAGAAAAAAAAGGAAAGAAAGAATGAAACAAACTGTGCCAAACCTAGTACCTTAGCAAGCAGAGTGGTTTTTTTCGAACATTCTCAAAAGCATAAGGTTTCCTATTTACTTCAGGAAACAGCTTACAAGTCAAAACGTGCTGGAGGTTTTTTCCTTTTGTTTTGTTTCGAGCTGCCAATTGTTAGTCAGGATTACTATTTTACAGGAGTGTTAAGAATGCAAATGGTTAACAGTAGTATAAACTATATACTTGGTTTAAGTTTGAATGTCTAAAACTATTACACACTGCATTCATCTGCATTCCCTGTTTATGGGAATGAAATATGTAGTCATTTGAAGTCCACAATATGTATACTGTGTTTGTAATAACTGCAGATTTTACAAGCACATTATTCTTTCCATTAGGATTAAAACCTCACCGAATAGCAATTTGTGAAAGAATTCTAGCAGGGCCCTGAGCCCAGAACTCTGACCTCTGATGAGATGCTTGGCAGCAACAAACTCTAGGTCTAAGCAAAACATCTGGTTTGAGTTAGACTTCCTGAAAAAATAGCCCCTGTACTGGGGAAACTGGTATTCACTCAGCTTTGTCTATACACTTTGACTGACTTCAACACTATTGCGGGGGGTGGGGGAGAGAAAGCGCTTCGCCATAATGCACGTCAATCACTGTAGACTTCTTGGTGGCCTCCAAAGAGCCAGCCACTTACATCAGGAGACACTGTACGCATTTGTTCATGCTTCTTGGGCTTTTTCCTATTGTACTTCATAGCTCAATGTTTTTTTCACAATTAGTGCCAATTCTGAATTATCTAATCCAAAACTACAGTTGAGCTCAAAATATAAATTTTGCCTGAAGAAATAGTTCCTGCAGATTCTTTTTAAACAATAATTATTTTAACTTCATTTTTTCTTGCAAATTTAGACAATAACTGTCATCGTAAAATGAATGGGAATATTCCCAAAAGAAACACAAACTCTCACTGCCAAGAAATTTGTAAGAACATCAACAGCTTTTGGTTTGCTCCCAAAATGTTTTATACACAACACTATTTTTACATACATTACATAGATAACAGTACCACATAAGGAATGCTGATACACTGGCACAGGGTGTCCTAAGCCTGCTGCTTGTATGCACAATCAGCACAAGCTTCTGCAAAAAAGGATAAGGAAACGATAGAGCTGGTGCTTTCTTCTCATTTTCTGGAGATGAAAAATACATCGTATCACAGAGTAGGTGAAAATGAAGAAATAAACAACTTTTGCAGGCTCAGTAAGAGCTGCACTTTGTTAAAGCTGACAGGCCAGGTAAGGAAGACCCAAAAAGCTCAGTGCAGTGGGTAGGATGCAGCTTCAGGGACATACATGACTTGCAAGGAAAAGTACATGGCCAAACCCAGCTCATAAGACTGACATTTTCTTTCCAGGAGATTTTGTACTTTCAACTATCATAGCAAAACCATTTGAAAATAATTAAGCCATAATAGTGAAACAGCTAGCAATACCTACTCAGACATTAATAGATACGCACAGTGGCATTAAGTGTCTTACACAGAACCAGGAAACTCAAAATAATTGAATTTGAAAGTAACAGATACAGAATTTAATGGAAATCATAATCGATGTTGCATATACATAGACATACGTATAAGAGATTGTATAACAGATGTGATAATATTTATCCATACACAATTTTGCTATGTACAGATTAATTTACCTTTGCCGACACTATTAGTAGGACCTCATTCTATTTGTAGAATGCTTTTCTGTACACTCTCTACTTGATAAAAATATGTTGTGGTAAAGAAAAGCATCTAAAAAAGTATTATCTTCCATCTACTGCTCTGATTTACACAAGTCTGCCATACGACTGTATATTGTCAATGAGCTCACAGTTTATTTTCTTCCTGTGATTGCTCATGCAATAATATTTTTATGCCTGATCTAGCAGCAACATTACAGTGGAATTAAATGTCAATTTCTACTTTCCAGCCCCAAAATTTTAAATTAAATGCCACTGATACTGACCCCCTGCATTCAGGCAAAATGCAGCCACCAACCCACAAAGGGACATTTATAAAATAAGCCTTGCTTGTTTGAACTGCAACACTGCCGTCACTGGAGTTTCACCCAGGAGACTTAAATAAATAAAAATAAACCAAAGTAATAAACACCATGTTTTATGGAGCTGCACAGAAGGAAGAAAAAAAAAAAAGAAAAAAAAAAGTCCTCCTGGTAAACCTGAAAGATTAGACTTAAAAGCTGCCTCTCTCATTCCGGAAGACTTCTGGCCCACACTACTCACTGCCATCTCTGAAGGACAGTCAACTGCGGGCAGCAGGGCCACCCACACAAGTGTCCCTGCTCCCCTTTGGCACCGCGATGAGCTGCCCTTCTGTACGCAATATAGGAAACAATGTTCCAAATTAAGTCAACTTAGAAATTCCTTAGTGCAACAGGAATAATGAATCACCTACTAGCCTCTTAAGCAACATAAGGCATACTGAAAAAAAACTGCCTCTAGCCCAAGGCTTTGTAATATAGAGGAGTTATACTCCCTGAGGAGCTAAAGTTTTCTACTACTGATGGCATTCCAGTGGCCATGTTATCCAAATGTCTGACATGAAACAATTTTTTTTGTAAAGAAATAACTCACATCTGTCCATAGATTTTTGTTTTCTGGAAGGCTGAATATAATTTTAGAATCATCATCGTCAGCTGGTTGACAGCAATAAAGACAACATTCACTTTAAATAACCCTGAATTATGTACAGTTGAGTAAATTTGAATTTGTTTTGCTTTAAGGTCTTCCAAAGTTGAGGCCAACATGCTGAACAAAAATATTAAACTATCTATAACCCTGTGTCAACATATGATGCTACTGGGAATGGTAAGTGAATTAATTTTCCAAGGAAAATTAATTACTTATGACTTACAGTTGTAAAAGCAAACAACGTAACTCTGGATTAGGGCACATTTAATTCCTGTTTGGAGTAGCAATTAAATTAATTTCATATAATTTATAGTATGTAATGGAAAGCAGAACAAAGATGAAATCTTAGACAATGGCTGACACAGAAAAAAGTGTATATTTATGTTCGTGATCCAAAAATAAAGGTCACGGATATTAATCACTGTCTAGTGAAACATGATTTTAGTTTCTAAAATTATTTTTTCAAAACTGTTTGTTAGAAAAAGCATTATTAGCAAGATAAAAATCTAAAAAGCAACAAATTACAAAACAGATATCTTGCATGTTATATTGTCTCTTATATGTGAAAAGTGACTACAATTTTCAGTGATACCTATTAAGAGACTACAATTTTCAGTGGTATCTATTGAATGACATAACTGTCACAGGATTCTTACGAGGAACAGCACAACTAACTTAAATTCATCCTCCATTAATTTAGGTTCATCTTACTTTAAGGAAGAGGGGAAAAATTTGATCACTGATCCCATATTTAAGCAAATACGTACACTAACATTGCAGAACAACTTAAACATAAAACATAGGATTTTTATCAGTTACTTACATTTTCTAGTAAACAGTAACTGAGAAAAATAAATCCATGCCTCAAGTTCTTGCAGTGTTCCATAATTTGATAATTTTTCAAACTAAGTAAGAATAATTATTTTATTTAGTGCAAAACATATAAAGTTCTTATTTTATGTAATGTCTACCACTAGAACCACACATATGAACAAACCATTTATGGGTTTAAAGTATCATTAGAATTTCAATTGTTTCCTTACTTACTGAATCCTACTGAAGGTGAATACAAATTTATTGCTGGTTCTGGACTTTTGGATATCAAGTCAACAGCTGCTGTGCTATGAACTCACACGGAACCACTCAAAAAGTACGATAATATTAGTATTTTTCCTTATGAGATAAATGAATATACTGTTAATTCATGAAACCAAAACAACAGATGCAACAGATGACCGCTGTGCAGCAAGCAGTGACTATGGAATTCCACTAACGAATAATATTTACATTCATGATGTTTAAATCGACCCCCCACACACATTCAAAGCCAGTGATTCACATCCCCACTGCCACTTTTACCTGACTTTGGACACTAGAGAGATGCTTTTAGTATAGGCATAGTTTAATCAACTTTATCATTATAATATTTACATTAAAATCTGACTACACTTCATAACATAGCATCTTAAAGATCAACTTACTTCACATAAAAGATGAATGTTTGAGCCAGAAACACATGTTCTACGAACACAATCTATCACATCATAGATACAGGTAATACCAAGAGTAATGTGCAGTTCTCTGGCTGCTTTTTACTGTTGTATTTTTAAGAATGTTCCAAAAACGTAAAGAACTTAAGTTATGAAAATTTAAATGAAATGTAAATGAAAGGAGCTGAACAATTTTTCATTGCTAAAATTGTGTATTTTCACTTAAGGTTATTAAACACTTGAAATGTAAACAGGAAACCCAACAGCATCTCACACATTTCAGAAGCTGTTCAATAAAAATACTTTTGAAAATACAGACTTTATAATCCTCTTCTCTCTTCCAGCTTTTAGTTAACCAAGCATTTCCAAACCAACATATAGAGAACCGTATCAAGCCAATTTGCAGGATCCCAGCCTCACAACTCCCTTTTTGCTCTTCCTGCCACTTGCCTCCCATGTCAGAAGAGTCTCTCGTAGGAGTTTAAATCTGCCCAGTTGGATTGTAACTCAGCTCCCCTGTGTTTGAACTAGCTCTGCCCAAGTACATTTACAGAAAGGTGGGGAAAAAAAAAAAAAAAAAAATCAAACTGAAATATTAAACAGGTTTGCATAAAGGGTACCCTATACCCGGGCAATTCTGCTCAGGAGTTCCTACCTGCTGCTTTTGTGGTAGTCTGGTAGTCAACAACCTTTACACCTATTTTTCCTGAACAAGGCGACTTATATTTTAGTCCAATTAGAACACAAATGAGAGAGTTTGCACCAAGTCTGTTGTCATATGGCAACAAAAAACTTCTTAAACTCCTGCCAAGAGAGCTGGTAATTAAGCAATCAGAAACAAACTGACAAGGAAGGGCAAAGCTGTCCAGCAGCTGTTCCCTATCAACACCCTTAGATCATCCCACTACTGTACACCAGCGCTTCTGAAACTTCCCTACTTTTGCTAAAACCTCAGCAGCTCTATAAAACCCCACGTATGCAGAAACAAATTCTCTAATAAGAAATAGCAGTGATGCAAGTGGGGGATTATTAGCAGTAATGTCTAAAATTTACCTGCAGTTCAGGTTGCTTACAAAGGCACATCTCTGACAAGTTTTCAAATGCTCTCTACAATGCGTTTGTGGTGACAGCAGTGAACAGAGATGCAGTCCACAGACAGCTTCGTGAGTGACATGTGCAGATGCGGTGATACCGCTGTGCTCTTGCACTCTTTGTAAATACACAGGCACACATTTTCCTCCATTTCCTTAAAGGGGCAGCATCGCACCTCCGTGAGCTGGCACGCTTTCTTGAAGATGCCGGTAAACATCCAGTGTACTAGCTAAAATCATTAATAACACAACTGTTATCTTCTTTCTATATCCCTTTGTGTTGTTCTAACTGGCCATAACAGACTAGCAAAAGTTTATTCTGCTGACAGGACATTTGATTTCTCTTTGCCAGCCAGAGAATAGGTAGACACAACCAAAAAGACTCTGCCAAGTTACAGGATATAAACTACCCTGGGCAGCCAGCAAAACTGCTGCTGAAGATTAAATTACACAAACGTGCCAGAAGTGTAACTTACTTGGAAAGGAATCTTAAGTTTTGCACACCTACTTCACTGGGGTGGGGAAGCATCCAGAAAACATTATGGGGTGATTACCTCTTCCTGACAAAGCTGTCTGCAAAGATTCTGTTCCCATAGATGTCAGACAGCTTGGTTCACAGGGCTTTACTTTTCAAAATGAAAAGTACATAATTTACCCTAAAAATGGTGTTGAGCTAGACCACATTGATTTTTCCTTGCTTTCCTCAGAGCTAATGCTTTACCACTACTACACGGCAATCAAGGATTCCATAAGCTCCCTGGCATTAGAAATCCTGCAGTAAGCACAAACGTCTCCACATTTCATGTCCACTTTTTTGAAATACACCTTTTCCCTGTTGCCAAGACTCTTTTTTTTTTTTGCCTGCCTTTAACAATGTTTTATATTTAAAGCCACCACTCCTCATTCCTCAAAAAGTTATTGTATATCTTAAAACTCTGAGAACTCCTCTCCCTTTTCCTCAACTTTCAAAGCACACAATTCATTATAGTATGCCGCAAAAAAAATTCCGTAACAATATTCTCTTCGTAGGACCCTACAGGTTCACAGGAGAGGTTTAAGTTTCCTTTACTGAGAAGCAGAACTAAATACTATTTAGCTATGTGGAAATACAGCTACTCATATTTACTGGTGTCACATATTTACTATGTCACATGCCTCTTTCAGGTCTCAGGGAGTTAATTCAGAGACAAATACAGAAGCAGCCCAGAACTTGCTCTGTTACTACCACTTATTTTTTTTTTTTTTTTAAATTTACAATAGTGGCAACATATCCTTTAGTTTACGTCATTTAGGAATTTCTCTAATATCAGAGTAGCCAGATCTCTCTTACGATACCCGACAGTTTCAGCCAGACTCCCGTTCAGTAGCATATTTCACAAGTTTTTTCCACTTAATGTACATCTGTAATTAACCCGTTGCCATATACTGCCAAAAACGAGCGATACGTTCATTCATTAAGAAGTGGTCTAATTACTGTGGGATACACAGATGTGAGCACTGGTGTTCTTTGACAGTTAGTGTTTAAGCAAAGGTTCTCTTTACACAACCATTTCAGAGCACGAAAAACCATAAGCAAGCTCACAAAATTGCAGTTATATCCTAAGAGATTCATTCTATGCCTAACTGTACGTATAAATTCAGTGTAGTAATACAGAAGATATGCTGAAGCATTTTGTAGACAATTCTGACCAAACAACATTGCTGCTGAACTGAAATTTCCACAGGAGCTACACGAATCACACAATATAATGCATTGCTCATCTAATAGGATGTACCATTTTCTTTAATCAGAAAAATGTATGCTGCAAACCCACACAAATTTGTTTTAATAAGCTTAATAAAGTAAGGTCAAGTTTGAGGTTGTTTTGACAATTGTACTTCAGATTTTAAAAGACACTTGCACATCCTATGTCATCATATTCTCACATCATATGTAAGTGATTCTCCTATGCTATCCAAGTAACACACCTAACTACACATATATCCTATGGGTCACTTAAACAAAAAAAAATAAAAAATAAAAAAGAAGTTCTTTAATACTCAGTGAAAAATGTAGATTTCTGAATGAAAAAAAAAAAAAAAATCAACCAGCTCCAGAACTTTGTTATTAAATAAAAGTATACTATGCAAAGGATATATAACCAAAATCAAGAAGGATACAAAGTCACTTATATTTCACCCACTAAAACTGTATATCTATTTTAAGGAAAAATGAAGACAAAGATTTTCTTAAACCACACACTGACTGGCGATGGCCAGTGTTCATGTTATGACAACTCAATCACCTCTTCACAGCTTTCTTTGTTAGCTGCTTCCACTTTAAATGCTAATTTTCAAGTTTCCACTATTACAGAAACAATACAACATATAGTTTACCCAAAATACTGGTTTAGATAGTAAAGAAATATATGTAAAGTTTGTTAAGCCTCAGAATGGCTTAACAAATAAAGCTACCAAGTTATTTTAGCTAGGGTTTTGTAAGAACAGGCTGACAGACTCCTGCAGTGCAAGGGACACAAGCCAGCTTTTCTTATGGGAAAGACAACAAATAGAAATAATGCACAGGTTTGTTCAGACCACAGTTTTATCGGGCTGACTCAACTGCACCTGATCTTACTCTTCTACTTAGAGATATCCTCGAGGTCCCTTTGACCCCTGTAATTCTAAAATGGTGCTATAGTTTACCTCTCAAATATCTCCAGATTTAGTAACTATTAAGCATTAAATATACAGTCAGTTTGCCTCAAGCAAATAATTTGCATGATGAGTGTTCAGAAAAGTAATCAAATTTTAGATGATACAACTCTCAAAAATAAACGCCACACCTTTCCAATACCCATCCTGTCACACAGGTGCCTACTGGAGGTTTATAATGACTTGACAGTAGTGATGCCACACACATCTTTTGAGGAAGGAAGATGATGATTAAAGAATGCAACAAACTAAGAGGGCTATACGTAGTTTCAGCCACATGCAGGAGAGGCCAGTAACATCCTTCCACCACTGCCCATCAGTTCCCCCTCATCAGGACCAATGCAAGGATGGCCTGTGACAGCAGCAAGCATTCTACCTGGCTTCTAGGCTAAAGGAAAATACCTCCTTCCTTTCCATCTGAGATACAACTTCAGTGAGATGTCTCATTATTAACTAGCTGGCTGCAGATTTTAAAGTGGTTTATATCTGCAACGCATTAAGACAGAAATGGTCCAATTAAGGAGGAAGCATATCTCATTAAAAGTGTTCCCTAAAGTTGCATTGTCATTTAATAAAACATATCCATCTTTTGGGGGGGGGGGGGAACCAAGTCTAAAAGGCATATTAAATTGCAACTGAAATAATAAAATGTCCTACAGGTAATAATCAAATGCAAAACTGATGCACTTCAGTAATAAGAGGAACACACGGAGGAAAAAGGACAAGAGGAATAGAAAAGGCATTTCCAAATTTAACTATTATTAGGCATTCTGATTACGTTTCATGAACATTACCTTCCAGCATTATATAGAAAATAAACCAAGAATTGGAACGCTCAACCATTTTATTTTTTTTTTCTGAAGGAATTGCTATACTTAACAATACTGTTCACAAATTTTATTTATTTTTACACAAACGTTCCAGCTACATCTGGAATCGAGCATCTTCCCACTTCAGAGGTTACAAAACTACATACATTATCTCTTACATACTTTTGCTATGTTAATTTTCCAAATGTGTTAAACAGTGAAGACGTTACTACATAAAAAAAAAAATATCATAAAGAGATTTTTGTGCTCCAAAAATTATAAAGACCAAATAGGATGTTGCTTGTACAAGATCAGACGTGGTACACATTTTTTACTATTGTGCATGACTTCTCAAAAATTCTGATCCTTCAACACACACCACATATTTTGTTCTTAGGCTACAGGTGAATTTTAGCTCCACTTAGCTTTTTCCCTAGAGGTTACCAGTTTTTTAGCATCCAAGGGTTTTGCACATTAAATGAACAGCAAAAGACTAACCAAAATTAACAAAGTCCCTTAGCATTATTTCTCCTTTCTCTGCCTTATAATACAGACTGAGGTTTTGACTTTTAAAAAGTTTATTAATTTCATTCCCCTTTTACTTGAGGCCATTTGTCTTTGATGGGGACTGGTAGACAGAAAGTTTACGCTAGTGCTGTTTTATTCTCCTATGAAAAGCTGGGTTTCTATTTAAGAGGAAGGATGGTTTTCTTCTTCTTTAGGCATCTTTTTTACTTCTTATTAATTTTCTTTGCTCTGGAATTTAATTCCCTAACCGCAATCTTTCTGAAGTAACTTTGTTCTCAGCTCTTATCTACATCTTCCAAGATCATTACAACTGTAGCGGTAATTCATCAGCCAGAATTCAGTTTGCAGCATAATAAAGTCTTGAGCCACTAACTGCTTCTTCCCTGACAGTAATTTAGCTTTGAACTGGGATGGGGAGGTGGCAAGGCAAACATATTCTGTATCAGGCAGAGTCTGGGCATCATCTTTGTGTTCAACTACAGAAGAAATCATAGCAATACGACTTGACGGTGATAAATTAATTTTGGCTAGGTTCCTGTCTGGGAGGAAAGAACAATTTTCCTAATGAGATAAAGATGAAGGAAGACAAGGACCTTTAGGCAACTGGAATTTAGTCTGAGAGAGGCCCTAATAAATCAGGTTGTGCTTCTCTTTGTTTAAGGAAATACCTGTTAGGAGATCCAAGGCCTGTTTATTTTTCTCTGACAAACCTGATCTTCTTGGTAGTACACAAACTCAGAATCATAACTTGAAATGAGAATAAAAGCAGGTGGTCAAGTACAAGCTTCATATTTTTTTGTCATCTAAAAATAAGTAAAAACAAATCCCAACTGATGGGACTCTTCTGCTACCTGGAAACCTGTATTTCCATACCCAAACAAATAAGCATATTTGCTTGGAAAACTTGCACTAGAAAAAAAAAGTAGAAAACACCAATATTCTCACAAACATGCACATGAAGTACCAATAGGTCACATAGGAAGGACCAAAGCAACAACTACAGAAGATGCAACCCCTTCACACTCTTGGTGGAGGTAGTGGGGGGGGCACACACTCCGCAGACTTTGAGAAAGCTCATATAGTGAGCAGATTTAACACACAACTATGTCACTTTCCAGTAGCACCACTAGCATTGCTGATAGCAGCAGCAGCTCCTGCCCAAGGGGGTCACTCAATTGAACATACAATGTTCCTATGCCACAGTCCCATCGCAAAAAGTACAGCCTTCGTCAGGGCAGGTTCTGCTTTGTCATTCTCTCACTTCAACCTCCAAGAAAAAAAAAACTCCAAAATGAATGTCTCTGCCATTGCCTTTCAAGAAGAGCAGTTTGGGACCTCTGGCTGTCTTAAACTGGTAGAGAGGCCACGTCTGAAGTCAATCAAAACTCAGGCTGCTGTGAAAGCAGTACGCCCAGCTCCGCACCTCCCCCAATCTAATCATTGCGGCCCCTCCCTTTTGCCAACCCAGGACATCACACAGCCATCACCAGCACTTGGGCAGGAGCAGCAGAAAAGACAGGACCGCCCCTTCAGGGAACTCACACTGTGATCAACACACAGTGAGCATGCAACCATCCCTCAAGAAACCACCATCTTGCTTGTGCTATGCAGCGTCCAGGGTCAGTTGAAAGCAGCGCACAGCCTCAGCCTGCCTCTGCCTAAAGAGGCAGAAGCTGAGTGCAGGATTAATTGCTGTCTGTCCTTCAGGAGAAGAATGCCAAACCTTGGACTTGCTGGATTCCTAAATATCAATTTCAAGATGTTTAAGAAAGGAGAGGTCATATCTAAATGCTAGGTTTATAGTTACAGCGGGGTAAGAAAGTAACTTGCTCTGTGAAAAACTTCTTATGTTTTCAATCTGAAGTGCACATTGGCTATTTCATCCTAGAAATTAATAAAAGCTACAGCTCCAATTAGGTTATAAGTTAAAGTAAAACAAAACTTTTCAAATTGACTTGGATAATATAAAATTCTGTCCCTGATATATTCTTTATCTGAAGGATTATATCAGCTCTTACTCTGGGACTCCCTGTATGACACAACAGCTTTTCCCATGCCTGCCTTCTGAGATGACATTAAGTGACTGTTCCTTCTGAGGGAAGATCAGTCATGATAGCTTAATTCCTCTTCTTCTCCCTTCCTCTCCCTGCCACAAGAGAGTGCTCATGCCCAAAGGGCATCAGAGCTTCTGACTTCATGTTCAAAAGTACAAATTTTCTTTCAGTAGTGTCACACAAAGCTCTATTAAGTTAGAAATTTATTTGTATCTTTGAATGAGCACCTTACAGCTTCTGTGGCGATTGTTAAGAATTCTGACATAAGGTCTATCTCAGGGCATTTATACAAATCATTATGAAACTTAAAAGTGCAGACGGGTGGTAAAGAACAATTTGAGGTCCACCTTTAGCAGGCTTTTAGGAATTATTTCTCTGAAACTTTTTATATAACTGAATTTGCACATGAACAAATAATGCTCTTAGGTGTTTACTTGTAAAAGTGGATCTAGTGGATGAAGAAGCTTCCCTGAGTGGGCCAGGAACATGGTACCTACTGTGCTGTTTCAGTGCAAAGTAAATGACACCAGCTTTAGTCACTGACACAGTAGAGAACTGCTGCAATATGTTCATTGCAACATTCATCTGATAATATTATGCTCCCAAAACCATACAAACACCACTAACTCTGAAAAGAAGGACCAACCAATCATGCAAACACCACCAGCCCTGAGGAGAAGAACTTGGGTGTGATGGTGGACAAGAAGCTCAACATGAGCTGGCAAGGCACGCTTGCAGCCCAGAAAGCCAACCACATCCTGGGCTGCATCAAGAGGAGCGTGGCCAGCAGGTCAAGGGAGGTGATCCTCCCCCTCTACTCTGCTCTCATGAGACCCCACTTGGAGTACTGAGTCCAGCTCTGGAGTCCCCAACATAAGACATGGACCTGTTGGAGCGAGTCCAGAGAAGTCCAGGTGATTCGGGGCTGCAGCACCTCTCCTATGAGAACAGGCTGAAAGTGCTGGGGCTGTTCAGCCTGGAGAAGAGAAGGGTCTGGGGAGACCTTATAGTGACCTTCCAGTACCTAAAGGGGCCTACAGGAAAGACAGGGAGAAACTTTTCAGCAGGGCCTGTTGTGACAGGACAAGTGGTAATGGTTTTAAAATAGAGGTAGGTAGATTCAGATTAGACATCAGGAAAAAAGAATTTTTTACAAAGAGGGTGGTGGAACACTGGAACATGGTGCCCAAAGGCGTACCCATCCCTGGAAACATCAAGGCCAGGTTGGATGGGGCTCTGACCATTTGATCTGGTTGGAGATGTCTTTGCAGGGGGGTTGAACTAGATGGCCTTGAAAAGTTTCTTCCAACCCTAACCATTCTATGATTCTATGATTATAACTCCATACCTTTTTGCTTTAGATGTATGCTTATACAATATCCTGTAGTAGATAGTGCGCATCTAAATCTAAATCTATCTTCTAGCCATGGCGATGAAAGTTCCGAATACTTGCAAATTCACAGTGTACTTCAAATAGTAAAATATTCCATTTTGGAATTGATTTTTTTTTAAAATTTTGTTTAAAAAAAGGTATCAACTTCTCAAAGTGCTAACATAGCGGGGTTTTTTTGTTGTTGTTAATACTTCTTTCCTTACAGCAAGGGCTAACAAAAATATGCACCTCTTTTCATCATTGTTGTTACTGCTGCTACTGTTACAAACAAAAGCAGTGGGTCTCCACAATTAAGGAAACCAAGTATGCTTCAGATTGAAGCTCCTTTTTTTTGTCAGATGATCACCCCCTGATTTATAGCTGTCATCATTAAAGCACATTTTTACTGAATCTGCATACATGCATTAAAGAAATCCACAGTATTTTTCACCACTAAGTTTTGTAGTTAGCAAGCAACACGAGTACTTTTTACAGTCTGTGGCAATACAAGTAGGGCTTGCAAAAGCAGTACTGAGCACTACCTTAACCAACTAAAGTGTTGACCTCGGTTCTTTAAAAAAGAAAATAGGATATAGACTTTGAAATTTTTCATAGCATCTTTGTTATGCCACCTTTAGCAGTGGCAGTAAAGGATTCTAGGCTGCTAATTGCATTCTATCCCATGAACTCTCATGTGCTAACTTCAAAGAACAGATCCAGAGAGTTCTGTGCTTTCTGTTCTGACTTCTGTTCCAGCCTTTCAAATTTACTCACTTTCTACACTTTCAAAATATAGCAAAAAGCACATGCTGAATTTTATATTTGTTTTACTTCTCTATTTGGTGGAACTTAAGCACATGCACAAATGCTTTCCTGAATGGACGCCAGTATGCTATTAAATTACAATAACTTATGTACCACTTCTCAACACAATTCACTTTGTAAAGACACTTCGAAAGTAAAAGTTACTTCCCAGAAATAACCTACAAAAAACGTGTAAAAGTAAGAATTGTCAAACATTTTCCAATTCAGGTTTAGTAAATGAAAAAGTTCTAAACAAATCAAATGCTTTTATTACAAACTTCTAAGAAGGTATGCGAGGATCAATATCTCATTGTATTTTACACAAAGAGCTAAAAAACTCCATTGCTGTAACGATACAAAAAAAAAAAAAAAAAAAAAAAAAAAAAAAAAAAAAAAAAAAAAAAAAAAAAAAAGGACAAAAGGACAAAAAGTCTTTCTGGAAAAAACCAAACAAAACAAAAAAAACCACCACAAACACAAAACCACCAACAAAACAAAACTAAACACTCTCCCTCCCCACCACTCCCAGAAGCCAACAGCAACAAAAAAATAAAAAACCTAAACCAACATAAAAACAAGGCCAGGCCTTGTGGCTAAGGCTGCTTTTCCTGCCATGTGCAGTTGTGCAAAAAAGAGAAATGGGATGACACAAAAAAATAAACTGATCCTTTATAAGCTATCTTCAGAAGCACCCTCACAGCTGGCTTTAGTCATTCCAAAAGACACTTCCTAGAATTTATTTCATATTTAAATTAACTTCTAAGGAAAATCAAAAGGATAAGAGAAGAATAGAGAGGAGTCAGGAGTAAATATGTATATGCATGGTGATTTGGTCAACAATACATATGTAACATTCAAATATGAAAACAGGAACTATCTACAGTGGTCAACAGCTCATTTTATATACACACATATACATGTGTAAAATCATGAGCATGACTATGATTATCATATACATATGAGATAGAGAGGGATAGTTTTATTTTTTTTTATATATATATATATATATATATTAAAAAAACTATCCCCCTCTCTCTCTCTCTCTCTCTCAAACTAACACATGCATCTTAACAGAACCACAGAATTGTTTAGATTGGACAGACCTCTTCAGGACAGACATCATCTTATTCAACTCCCCTGCTGAAGCACGGTCAGCAACAGCAGGTTGCTCAGGTGTCTAGTTGAGGTTTGAGTATCTCCATGGATGGAGACCCCACAACCTGTCTGGGCAATCCTTTCCAGTGTTAGATCAGCCTCACAGTAAGTATGTGTTTTCCTGTGTTCAGATGGAGTTTGTACTCATTGTTTCTTGTCCTGACAGTGGGACTACTGAGAAGAGTCTAGCTCGCTCTCTTCTTCATGCCCTCCCATCAGGTATTTCTACACATTAAGATCCCCTCAAGTCCCCTCCAGGCTGAACAGTCACAGCTCTCCATTTCTCCTTGTATGAAAGGTGCTCCAGCCTCTTTATTCCTACTGCGGCCCTAACTTAAAAAGCAACAACCACTACTGCAGGGTGTTAAAGAGGTCATAGCATTTTATAAAAGAACTTTACTATACATTGGTACTTGAAGTCAAAACAGTAGATGGATCTAACACTTATTTGTTAGCTATGCAGGCTTCTCAAACCACAGATGCATAGTTTATAGATTAAATACAGAATTAGAAATTTCACTTTTAAAGATCTGCACTGCTAAATGCACAGTTAACACGAAGTTCACTGCTCGGTCACGCAAGACTTATCATATCCTTTATTATCCATTTTAACATATGCTGACAATGGCAGTTTGCTAGCTAGGCTCAGAAAGCATTGTGCTGGTGACATCTGATCCGTCTGCCTCTCTGACAGAAAAGTCCTGAATTCAAAGCCCATCACACACGCCTTCTCGTCACGAAAGAAAAAAAAAAAAAAAAAAAAAAAAAAAAAAAAAAAAAAAAATAAAAAAGAAGTTCTTTAATACTCAGTGAAAAATGTAGATTTCTGAATGAAAAAAAAAAAAAAAAATCAAAAAACTCC
>WHYT01014995.1:9150-60589 GCA_009806455.1 Tetrax tetrax
ACGAAGATGATCAGAGGGCTGGAGCACCTCTCCTATGAGGCCAGGCTGAGAGAGTTGGGGCTGTTCAGCCTGGAGAAGAGGAGGCTCCGGGGAGACCTGATAGCGGTCTTCCAGTACCTCAAGGGGGCCTACAGGAAAGATGGGGAGAGGCTGTTCAGTAGGGCCTGTTGTGATAGGACGAGGGGTAATGGTTTTAAATTAGAGGGAGGTAGATTTAGATTGGACTTTAGGAAAAAATTTTTTGAAATGAGGATTGTTGGACACTGGCACAGGTTGCCCAGAGAGGTGGTGGATGCCCCATCCCTGGAAACATTCAAGGCCAGGCTGGATGAGGCTCTGAGCAACCTGATCTAGTCAGGGATGTCCCCGCTCCTTATAGTGGGGTTGGACTAGATGACCTTTGAAGGTCCCTTCCAACTCTAACCGTTCTATGATTCTATGATCTGTAATGCAGCTAAAATACTGGTGTTACTCACTCTGAAGCTATAGTGTGTTTTTGCCAGCTACTGTGTGATTTCAGAATATACATGTTAGCATGTTATTAAGCATGAGTCATCTCGTCAAGTCTTGCCAGTCTGAATGAAGGACTTACATAATCTTTAAAATGTGATTTAATAAACAAGAGCAGACTGTCAGTCAGCAGCATGCTGTCTGATTGAGCAAACAAGGTCTCTCTTCAGGAAACTGGGAAGATAACGGATTTGTTGTGGTTTCTACACAGTGAGCCCCTCTTTGCCAAAGTGCCGTTGTCAACTTCTGCTGCAGTTGATGAACCAAAGGCACATTGCTTCTGCATAACTGTTGTCTTTGGACTTTCTGCCCTGCACAGTCTACACTGTGGCAGTTGACCTGATCTCATTTACTTGGGCAGAAAATGATTCTTCAGCCAAACTGGGCTTTCTGTCTTCCCGGGATACATCCCTATTCATGCAGCAACTGATCAGCTCCATGCTTTCCCATGGGTTTGGACTGATGTAGCTTCTAACTATAGCCCTCACTGTAGTTCTCCCTCCTTTCCCCTGTTCACTTTCCAGATTGTCTTCTTTACCTTGTGTGAGTATGTCCTCCCATCTTTTGGTGTTTCTTCTGTGGCAGGATGCCTTGTATGTCCATATCTTTGAATACACCAGTCAGCACAAATGCTGATGCCCTGGGAGTTTTGACCCCTGGCAAGATTGACAACGTGTCTTTAAAAGGTTTCAAACAAATAACCAAATATAACCAACAACTTCCGATGTTTAAAAGCTGTACGCTTGAAAAGGGGAGCCTTCTCCAATGTCTAAAAGGCTTGCAAGATGTGGACCTAGTGCATTTATTATACTGCACAGAGTACTGGTCATGCAAGGAGCTTTGTGTTGCAGGTGATGCTGTGAGATGTGTACTATAGCTGGGGTTTCATGTGGGCAATAACAGAATCTGGAATTTGAGTTATTGTAGCAGTTGTTCTGTGTGCGTGCACCCTGGCTTGAGCTACTGCAAAACCAAGCCTGAATCTTACACCATTTTAACTCTATTTCCTAATGATGTCCTTCTTCCTGTTCGTCCATTGTTTAGGACTTCTCTCCATGTCATGCTTAATTTCAAAGATACTGGAAAAATACCTAGAAGTTTGCAAAATATCTAGAAATTCTTGTATTGGCTCCATTCTTGACCCCGTCAGTAAGACACAGCATGTGGATGGGGAGGAAAGACCCACAACGAGTCTCTCGGAGGGAACTGGGAGTCATAGGCAGTACTTGTCCATGCTGTTTCCAGTTTTGGTTCGCAGAGGCCAGCCTTTGCCTGGTCAATGAGAGTGGGTGGGCAGGGATACGCAGGCTGCAAAACGGTTGAAACACAGCCTCCTCACCTCCCTCGGCACAGAGCAAACACGGTTATCTGCAGGTAGCTGGCAGGCGACTTTGAAGAGCCAGCGAGTGGGCAGGTTGTAATTTGTGTTGATTTTAGGGAATGAATTCTCTAGGGGCAGTCAGCCACAGTGTAGCTGTCTTTCCGGGCCATGACACAGTTCATTTTGCATCTAAAAATGCTTGCATAGAAGTGGACTGGGAACAAAATGAGGTGTAACATCGGCGTTAATACTGCATTTCAGCTGGGAAAAGTTTAAAGGGCTTTTCTGCCTATCTGAAAAAAATAAGTGAGATGAGCCCCATTTCAGCTCAGTCTGGGTCTGTCAGTCCAGTGTCCAATGTCTGGGGCTGTCCCAGCTGCCTGGCCTCCAACCCTAGCTGTGCCCTGATGTTTGTCAAGCAGTGACCAAGCCCCGCACCATTAATTCCAGACGTACCTTATAGCCATGCCTATATACCATCAGCAGCTTACTACTCAGATTATTGAATTTTAATACCAGATACCTTGGTAAACCACTCAGGGAAAAGAAAGCTACAGTCCAAGAAGTTACCTGTAAGCAATTTCAGTATTTTTAGCTCTTTTATTTCTTATTCTTCTTTGCTTACTGAAATAATGGTTCATCTTCAAATTTACTTTATTTTTTCCTCTTTTTTCCCCTCTATTAACCTAAACTAATGAAGCATCTCCTGCATCATGTTTCATTGTCTTTTTTTTTTTGTGGTGATAAAAGAGATACGGATCAGAGAAACAACTGCAGGGTCTCCTGGAAAGTCCTAGTGCTGAAGTTCTGAGAAGTTGAGGGCTTGCAGTCTTATGTGGATGAGACCTTGCCTGGAAAGTATCTGTACCATGTGGGCAGGAAGCAGTTTCTGGCAGAAAAAGATCAGCATCTGATAGGTTTTGTATATTTATATTTGACCTGAAATATCGTAGGATTCATGGTCTTGGCCCCAGAGGTCCCTGCCTTGTACTGCAAATTTCTAAATAGTTCTGATGAAAATGACATGTGTTTTTCTTGCATCAGGATTTATATCTGGGAAAATAGACAATATGGTAAAAAAGCAAAAGGATAAGTCTCAGATCTTAAGGAAGATTATGACTTTGCAGCAGTGAAGACACAACGGTTATTGATGTGTTAGATGCCATGGTTATGTAGGAATTAGGCCCTCTTCCCTAAAAAGGTGGCAGGATCAGTAGCCCAGCTGAAGTGCATCCACACCAATGCATGCAGCATGTGCAACAAAGAGGAGCTGAAAGCCATTGTGCAGCAGGAAAACTATAATGTAGTTGCCGTCATGGAAATATGACTTGCACAACTGGAGTGCTACAATGGGTGGCTATAAACTCTTCAGAGGGGACAAACAAGGAAGGAGAGGCAGTGAGGCAGCCCAGTGTGTTAGGGAGTGTTTCGACTGCCTAGAGCTTGACAATGGTGATGGCAGGGTTGAGCATTTATGGGTAAGAATCAAGGGGAAGGCCAACCAGGCAGCTATCATGGTGGCAGTCTGTTATAGACCACCCAACCAAGATGAAGAGACAGATGAAATATTATATAAGGAGCTGGGAGAAGTGTCATGATTGCTAGCCCTTGTTCTCATGGGGTACTTGAGCTTACCAGATGTCTGCTGGAAATCGTTGGGGATTAAAATAAGTTTACTTATGGAGCGTTAGAATTAATTGTGTGTTTGCTTAAAGCTAGGTGTAATTGTAGCTTGCTTATAGCTTAGCATGAGTGGACTTTGTATAGCTTAGCATGAGTAGGCCTTGTTTAAAATTTAGCATAAGTGAATTTTAAGTGAACTCTGTTCTTTAGCATAGATGGCTATGCAGAAGAGGTAACAAAGGAGTACAGGACATCCTAATCTACAACATAAAGGGAACCAAACCCATGACTCAGGGAAAAAGCAGACCTTCAAAATAGGCAACAGATAACGAAAAAAAGACATTAATAACTTTTTCTGAGGGGCCCTAGGGGGCCGTTCCAAGCCAGAAGATAAGGAAACTGACAAACTTTGAATACAAGGACATGGTCTGTCTAGAGACAAGGAGGAGACCCCACGGGGAGGAAGAAGCCCCCAGGCTCTGAAACTCTGTTAGACCAACTGTCCCATGGAGAGCCCATGAAGAGTGTATGGAAGGGTGAGGAAATTGTGAACGGTATAATTGCTATGGGGTTTCTTTGTTTAGGGTCACTTGTGGGAGGGGCCCAGCTGAAGCTGAAATAGACAGTTGAGCTAAGTCTGGATTCAGACGCACCTAGGCTCCTTCCTGGAAGGAGTTTGGAAAGCAAGAGGGTCAAGTCTGAATCCCACGACTCCGCGCAAGGGTCTTCCCAGGCTCTTCTTTAACAAAATACACTACAGCGAAGAGGAAATGGTCTAGGAGGTTCCTGGAGTGTTTGGAAGATAACTTCCTGACAAAGCTGGTGAGTGAGCTGACTAGGGAAGGCATCCCACTGAACCTGTTGTTTGTGAACAGAGAAGGACTTGTGGGTATGTGATACCTGGAGGCTGTCTTGGGGGTAGTGATTGTGAACTGATAAAAATTTTCAGAGAAGTAAGGAGAGGGGTCAGCAGAACTGCCTCCTTGGACTTCCTGAGGGCAGACATTGGCCTGTTTAGAGGCCTGGCTGACAGAGCCTTTTGGAAGGCAGGTCTGAAGAGCGAAGGAGTTCAGGAAGGCTGGACATTCTTCAAGAAGGAAATCTTAACGGTGCAGGAGTAGGCTGTCCCCATGTGCCAAAAGTCAAGCTGATGGGGAAGAAGACCAGCCCGACTGAACAGGGAGTTTGGCTACAACTCAGGGAAAAAAAAGGAGAGTTTATGACCTTTGGAAGAAGGGGCAGGCAACTCAAGAGGAGTACAAGGATGTCATGAGGTTATCCGGGGAGAAAATTAGAAGAGCTGAAGGCCAAGTAGAACTTAATCTGGCTACTAAAAGACAATTAAAAATGTTTCTATAGATACGTTAGGAGACTCTCCATCCTTCACTGGATGGGGGGGGAAACACAATGACAAAGGATGAGGAAAAGGCTGAGGTACTTCATGCCTTCTTTGCCTCAGTCTTTAATAGTCAGACCAGTTGTTTTCTGACTACCCAGCCCCCTGAGCTGGAAGACTGGGATGGGGAGCAGAATGAAGCCCCCATAATCCAAGGGTAAATGGTTGGCGACCTGCTATACTTAGAAAAGGAGACTGAGGAGAGACCTTGTCACTCTTTAGAACTACCAGAAAGAAGGTTGTAGTGAGGTGGGTATTGGTCTGTTCTCCCAATTAAGAGGTGATACGATGAGAGGAAACGGCTGGGGAGGTTTAGGTTGGATATTAGGAAAAATTTCATCACCAAAAGGGTTGTCAAGGATTGGAACAGGCTGCCCAGGGAGGTGGTTGAGTCACCATGCCTGGAAGTATTTAAAAGACTTGCAGATGTGGTGCTTAGGGACATCGTTTAGTGGTGGACTTGGCAGTGTCAGGTTAACAGTTGGTTTCAGTGATCTTAAAAGTCTTTTCCAAGCAAAATTGATGCTATGTCTTAAACCTTGCAGGTTCTTTAAGCTTCTCTTAAGACTTTGGACAACTGATGACTGTCAGTATAGCACAGTGAAGGGTGAACTTGTTTATGTTTTCCTTATATGAAAAGTTTCTGGACTTCATTTTGGAGTCTCTCAAATTCAGTTCAAAAGGAGATATTTGATACGTTTGAGAAATGTGTATAAATGATGTAAAATCTCATAAAATTTCCTTAGGTGCAGAGGGAGTCTTGAGTTGGTGATTGATTGCTGCCTTGGTGTTCAACATGAATTGTATGTTTTAAGATTGTATTTAATTTTAATTGAGACACAATCTTGGGCTGCATTTGCTTTTTCCTAGAGACTTAAGCTTCAAATCATGTTGCCACTGATACTGAACCGGCTTACTTAAAAAGCTATTTTAGCTTGTTTTAATTGTGTATTGCAGGGACATTCCTTCCCTTGGGTTTAAGGCATATTTTTGGCAGGCAGAATGAGGAATGAGGCTGCTGAAATGGGTATTGTTTTGAGAAACAAGTTTTGGAGCACATGAGATGAGAGTGAAATGGGTTTAGCTGAGCTTACAAATGTTTCACTTGCTCATGCAAATGTGGTCTTGCTTTGGGACTGCTGAAGAGCGGGGTTTTGCTCTCTGTTTGCAGGCGAGCAGCAAGCATGAGCTTAGCAACAGGCGACGGTGAGTGCCAGGACCCTGTGGTCTGAACCGCATCTTCAGCTGACTTCCCAGCAACGAGGCACTGTTGATCCTGTACCATGGAGGACTGCCTTCACACCTCCTCTGAAAACCTCTCCAAGCTGGTGAGCTGGGCCCACAGCCACGGGACCATCTGCAGCCTCATCCCCAACCTCAAACACCTGCTGTCCGAGGGGGCCCATGGCAACCTGACAGCCATGTGGGGCTGTAGCGCCGGCCATGCCTACCACTGGCCCCTGGCTGCCACTTGCCGGGCTGGCTCCCAGGAACGTGTCTGCTTCCAGGACAGCCGCAGCTTCAACTCGGACAGCCCCAGCATGCTGGGAGTGCCCTCGGAGGCACAGGCCAGCCCCCTGGAGCGCTACCCAGGCCGGCCGGGGAAGGCCAAGCTGGACTGCACCCGCACTCGCGACTCCTGTGACTTCTCCTACTGCAGTGAGCCGTCAGAACTGGGCGAGCCCGTGGAGGAGTACGAGGATGAGGCCACGCTCTTCGACATGGTCTGTGAGTCTTCTGTCACCGATGAGGACAGCGACTTCGAGCCACACCCCCACCGGGCCCCTGCCGGCCCCCGCAAGCGGCTGGCTGCTGGCCTGCCCATCACTGCCCAGGCCCAGCCTGCTGACGAGGGTGGCGGAGAGGTGCTCCTCAAGAAGATCAAACAGGAGCTCCCTGAGGACTACTACATTGTGGCCAACGCTGAGCTGACGGCCGGTGCTGATGGGCCAGCCCTGGCCCTAACGCAGATGTCCAAGCCCAAGCCGCAGGCCCAGGCTGGGCCCTCCTGCCTGGGCCCCACCAGGGTCCTGCCCCAGCCAGCTGCAGGCCCTGACCCCGACCCGCAGCGCCTCTCCGCCTCCCCTCCTGGCCCACCCCGGCTGGCCACACAAAGGCCGTCCCGGGGCCCCCTGGCCTCCCCAGCACGAGGGGCAGGCAGCGGCTCCATGGCCGCCCTGCAAGTGCCAGCCACCAGCTCCAACGCCGCCACCGCCGCTGCTGGGAAACCCATCAGCATCCCCCTCTCAGCCCTGCAGCTGCCTGGTCAGGAGGAGCCACCGGCTGCTGAGGAGACCCTTCCGCCCGCCCTGCAGCTGACCACGGGTGGTGAGGTGGCCAGCTCGCCCTCGGTGAGCGCCGAGCCCGAAGTCAGCTCCAGCCAGCAGCAGCCCCACGCTGCCCCCGCCGCCACCCCCGAGGCGGCGGCACAGTCAATGCCAGGTAGGATACTGGGGTGGGAGTCGATGGGTGGTGGTGTTTTGGGAGTAGTCCCCCAGGCATGGCTTGGTCAGGAGGTGGCCAGGGAAAAGGTGCTGCATTGCACGAGGGTGCCCTGCCAGCTTGTAAGTTGGTAGGTAGAAAAACGTCTCCTGCTTGGAAGAGGATTTGGAAGACCTCATCTGAGCAAAGGCCAGGAGCATCTCCCTGTGAGAAAGTGTACCGCTGCCACAGGGAAAGGACTCTTTTAGGACAGGTTTATAGGTTTGTTTTGGGTGCAGTTGTGTCTTGGGAGAGGGCGTGCAGCCACCTCACTGTGTGCACTGGGCGGCAAGGACATGAAACCTGGTCGTGCACTTTTTCGATGAACCAGAAAGAAGTGATCTCAGCCAGTGGAGCCTAGTGTTGGGGTTTGGGTGTTGCCTCCACCCTGTCAGAACAGTGGTGTTTGACGTGGAGAGGCAAAGGAGGGCACAAGGAGAATACCTGGAGAGAGGTTTGTGCTTCTGTAAATCTTTATTAAATGGTTTCCCTGACTCGTAAATCAGAGCATCCTGAAGAGATGAGAAGGACAACCACAAGCTTAACTGTTAAATTGATAACACTTAAACTTTAATCCAGGAGATTAAAAAAAAAAATTCCACTGTGCTCAGTGGAAGTTCTCATATCCTGTGTCCTTCATTTTTTTCATCTCACTGCTGCCAAAGCACTGAGAATTGGCACAAACAAATCATTGGATAAAGAGCATGTTGAAACAGCGTACTTCCACTGAGTGATAATCTCATGTGCAGAATAACTCAATGTTGGCCATAAGTCTTCTGGAGAGGGAGGAAATATGTTTCTTGAGCAAACTTGCCAGCTCCCTCAAGACCTGAGTGCAGACAGTGGTGGCTTTGCTCTTGCAGCTGGTGAGTGGTGCCGTCCCAGGAGGAGGCGAGGGCAGGAGTTGTTTTTTATCTGCTCCCTTGTTGGTTCAGCCTAGGAGTGTCTGGTCAGACAGAGCAGAGCCAAACAATTGAGGGGTGGGGGGGAAATTGCCTGTATGAAATCCCTGTGGCAGCTACTGTAAGTGTTGAAAACAATGACCTTAACAGCCTCAATGATACTTTAACCTGGACACCCTGAAACCTGATTGAATGCTAGTAAATCTGTAAATCAGCAAGTGCCTGCAGATCTTGCTGCTGAATGAAACACCGTGCGAAGTTAAATACCCACTTTTGCTAAGTAAATCCCATTAAGCATCAGAAACTAGAAACTAGAAAGGATGGCAATTGTCTTCATTACAGCAAAGCAAATTCTTTTTTTGGGACATATTTTTGCATGACTGCATCTTTGAGATGTTATTTTGCAGTAGTCCTGTCCTTTAACACCCCTCGTGGAAATTCCTTTACAAAACTCCATCTGGTTTAGAACTGACTCTGCTTAGCTAAATATGAGAGATATGGGATGCCTGAGGTCAATCCAAAATGTGTCGTGAACCTACTTACTCTGCATTCCTCAGTTAACAGAATATCACTGCTATATATGTTAGAGCTAGTTTCTACCAGCTTACCCCTGCAATTTGCTCAGTCTCAAATTTACAAGCTGAGACAATGGAGTACAACATAGGCAGAGTTTGTCTGTGTAGGTGTGTGTTACCTGGAAGAGTGATTTGCTTTCAATGGATTCATTAAAAAAACAAACCCTTTCAAGCTGCGTTTGCCAGGTCCTCAGAAGCCAAACAAGGTCAGCAGTTGTTACTGCTTAGGGTTAAACCTTACAAGAATGGATCCAGTGCCACATTTTCACATTTATATAGTTTTCAGAGCAGGGTGGGTCCAGGTCTAGTGTTTCCCTGTGATGGCAAAGTTGGGTTGCACCCGGATTTACACCCACTGCGTAAATCAGCCCTCAAAACCTTCTAGTGCTTCTTGCATGGACAGCAATGTTATCTGTGTGCTGTCCAAATTCGAATTTGGTCAGTTATGTTCTCAGTACTTAAATTTCCTGTGTTGTTCTCAGAAAGTGTTACGCAGTTCCTCTCCTCAGCCTGGTATAAGCTGTTACTATACTCAGAGGTAGTTACATCTTAACTAAGGTAAAATGATTTATATACAACTAAAACTTAATATGTCCGTAAAGTATCCGATTTCCATAGAGCCTGCTCCTTTGGGAAAGAGCTGCTGGCATTAATAAATCTTTGAGTTGGAGAGAAGTGGGCAATGTTGGCAAGTGAATTTATTACAGATGTGTAGTTCTGCACAGCAGATTCTTGCAGGTGAAATGTGGAGGTCTGATTAAAGACTAAAGCAGGGTGATTGCTTATGTACAGTGATTTCATTAGGTTGTCTCTTAACAAAGAGTCATGTACTGGAAGTGGTGCATGATAGATAAAGTTAGAGCAATATTGAACTGCAAGAGGATGTTTATCCTATGTAAAAATGTTTCTGTTGTAAACAGAGAGGAACAAGGATGAGTGTAATTCTTATGTTAAAAAAGGCAGGAGATAATTATACCAAGGAGCTTAGAGGTTTTGTTAGTTTATAGACTTGGTGGATGCTTGACAAACAAAGGTGCAGCTGAAAGTGAGCAGGGAATTTAAATTCTGCCTTGTCCCCTATAAAGTGTGGCTTCATTTTAAAATAATACATGAAGCCTTGCTCTTGGTCCCATTAGAACTGGTTATATGTTTATGAGGTCTTTGCAGGACTAAGGCCTTGTTGTAGTTTAGCCAGAACAGGCCTTAAATGATAAGTAATGATTAAAGGGTGTGATCCAACCAGCAAGAAATAGTTTAAGTCGCATATCCTTGCATTTGTATCAGGCACAGTGGATAGCTACCATGCATGGTAATCTCATAGGTCATGAAAGGCTGAGTGAGATTCTTTATGAAATAAAAAGTATTGATGATATGTGTTAGCGTAGGCCAGTTGAAGCCACATGATACTTTTGGGCTCGTTTTCAAATACTTCTTTTTTTTTTTCCTCTTTTACTCCTCTTTAATTACAACATGGCAACTGAATGTGTAAGCAGGGACTCTACAAAGGTATTTTTGTGGTTTAAAAGTGAAGTGGCATACTAGTGAAGATTCAGTGAGGTTGGACACTGATTTCTGTTGGGTTCAAGCCTCCATCTAAGCATTGTGGAATATACTGAATTATTTTTGTTAAACTTTAACCCTAATAACTGGACCTTCATTTGTGAATTTTTAGATTATTCTTTACCACTTTATTAGCAAAACCTTCATGAATATATGGAGGTATTATTTAGTCCTTTTTCTCTTGTGAAAAAGATGAGAGCCTTCCCAAATAACCTCTTATGTCTTTTCCTTTTGCTAATACTTGGTCTGGTTTTTTATGTCCAAGAACCAGCAAGGGCAAGGTAGGTCACATCAGTGAAGATGGAAGGTGAGTAAGAAACATGATGCTTTAGGTTACAGTACATGCACCCAAGAGAAATTAGTGACATTGGGATGTCTGAAACTACAAGTGGAAAAGATTCAGTGTTATTGCAGAAGGATATGGAGGAAGACTGTCTCAGAGGAGGACAGAGCTTATTGTGTAGGAAGGCAAGTTTTGATCCTCAGAGAGGCAAGACTTACTTCGTAAGCAGAATTACTGAAGCATTTATGAAGAATACTCACTTTCCACCTGAAGACTGAGGGTGAAGTTGTGCTTTGGATTAGCAAGACAGTGCAGCAAGACATCTTTGCCTCAACACTAGTCCAACACTATAAATATAGGAGCAAAGAGTTCCATGAGTATACCCTAAAAAGATATCAAATCCATATGTACAAAATGTGCAGAACACAAAGAGTAGTAAGCAGAGATGCAAAATAAAAAATCCTGTAAATGAAGTGACTGGGGTTGTTGCTTCTGTCAGAGATGTGTCTGATCATATTCTGTGGGTACTGTCACAATGCCATCATGCATATCCATTGCTGAACTCACTGGGCTGCTGGGTAATGTTTTACATGTACAGGCATTTGCAGAGTTTGGAAGGGAAATGAGTTGTCACAAGGACCACTACTTTCTTAAGTCAGCATGCTGCACACTGTCCCTCCACTGTGATTATTGAACGGTATCAGCGATTGAACATGTCCATGGTGGATGGTGCCCTGGTCTGTGCTGAGGCTGACACAGTACTTAGCCTTGCTGACTCTCATGTCTCCTCTCTGAGCTCCTTCCTGTTCTTTCCTTTTCTGAAGCTAGCATATCAGGATCCCAGATCAGTGCCTGGTAATCAGCTTAGCCTGGTGACTTGGGCAAAGATCTAATTCTGGTCCTGTGCTCTCATCACGGGAAGGTGAAGCAGGGATTGCAGCCTTTCATGACAGGCACCTAATGTGGGTTGGCTCCTGCTCTGCACTCAGTGTGGACATCCCTATTGGTTTCAGGTGTTCATATAATAAATATCTCTATCTGAACATGACCATTATAAAATGCAGTGCATCTGGGGGTTGTCTGATGTTGATGTAGAGCTTTTAGATGGAATATTTTAAAATATTTTTCTGCAATCGAAAGAACTTTCCTCCTCTCTGTCTCTCTGCAGTTGTGTGGGGTTAAATTAAGTGGGAGCTGAGATCCTTGTGTCATCATAAGACTCATGGATTAGGAGCTGTTAGCTGAGCCTCAAAATTACAAGAATTAGAGGAGAAAGAAGTTTCGCATTCCTCATGAATTGCCGGTTTTGACTAGGTTTATCATAAACTCCTAAATCACTGTTTACACTGCAAGGAAAAAAAATTGTCAGCAAGCACATTCCAAAGAAGTGCAAACAAGAAAAAAAAAAAAAGAGCCTTATTTTAGAGGTATATAAAGCATCAGCCATACATACAGAAAGGCCAAATTAATCTTTGCTGTAATTCTTCCAAGTCCAGTGGAACTGTGGCAAGAATGAATACAACACAAGGCGAACAACAATGTCAAAAGAAAGTTACACAAGTTCATTTAACCGCTTCCAAGGTTAAACACTTAAATAATTTCTGATCGGTCTCTGTTTTTGCAGTTTACATACAAAGACTGATAACTTTTGGCTAAAGTGACTACTGAAGCCTGCCTCCAAGGACACACGCTGCTGAATGTCGTCAAGCAAACAATTAAACATATGTAGGGGTAAGGGTCTTTGTGTTGGACTAAACAGTTCAAAGTCCACTGGTGACTCTAGGTCCCATAATTGTTATTTACTCTTGCTCTGGTAGCTGAACTGAAAGTAATATGAGATAGGTAATTACAAAAAGCATAGTGCTTTTTTTTTTTTTTTTTAAGTTGCAGGGGCACAGCTTATTTAGAGGAATAAAATTAAATCACTGTAGTTTTAATCATCAGATAAAGGAAATTAGTGAGTTGATTAACCACCTCTTGCACTGCCACTGCTGCTGCAAATTTTAAACTATTGTTTTGGGGTCTTTATTCTAGAAGTTATGCTAATGGATGCTAATGAGACTGATATTACTTATCTTTCAATATTGTAAGGGAGTTCTGTTTAAAAGCAGACAGTATCATAAAAAGAAGTAATCAATGTGCTTTAACATCTGGGTACGCAGCATGACAATCAAATGAAAAAAAAAAAGAAACCTTGGTACTAATAATTCCAATATGAGAGTATGTTTTATGAAGCTATTCCTTCAAGAAGCATTTATCAAGTTATTAGTTCTTGCAGGAGAACACTGAAATGAAGAATCATCAAGTATTACAACATCTCTAGATCTTCACTGTACTTAAATGTATTTATCGCCTTTTCAGGATTCCACATGTATTTTGTTGAGTGGAAAGTCCTTGCAGACACAGAAGGCTCATGCTGCCCAGTGGACTAGTTATGTAGAGGGTGATCTTCTTGCTGTCCTACATATTAAGTACTTATCAAAGCAGCTATGCATAAAAGAGATTAGGCTGCTGCTATTCTTGATGTTAGAGCTTGTTTCTCCTGTTCACCATGGACCTCCTCCAAGTGGAACGACCAGCAGCATGCAGAGACATCTCCTGGCAGCAGCATTACTGGAGAGAGAGATATATGTTTGTGTGTATATGTGTGTGTGTGTGGAGGAAACTGTTCATGAGTATTCACACTGAAAGTAGGGTGGTGGAGGAGACGTTTAGAGTTGGACTTTGAGTTGTATTCCTGCAATAAAAGCTACATAGGCCTATTGGTCCTCTGTAACTGGTGAGGAACAGTAGTTTCCATGCAGTCTGTGGAAGCTGCTTGCCTGTGGCTAGCAGGGATCTGAATCTGTTCCCTTAGAAAGATCTATTGCAGCCTGAGATCTATTACTGACTTTTCATTTAAATATAGATTTTTAGTTCAAAGTACCACAGCACAAACAGTATTAAGTAAGGTGGTGTAACATACGAGAAAGGAAACTGCCCACTTCAATGCATGGTTGTGTTCTGGAGCAGCACTACTCATTTCAGACTTAGAAATGTACCCTCTCTGCCATTAACCCGACACAAAAGTCAGAAAAGCAAAAAATAAAAAGCACAAGTGAGAAGGAGGAAACAATTTTTTTCAAGACCAACATGATCTAGATGCTATACTCTCCCTTTCAATAAAGGTGTCTTAAACAGACTACTTTTGTGCAAAGGGCTGTATTTGGTGATACTGGCATGTAAAGGAAGGAAATAAGGCCTCTGCTGGTGCCAGCTGTCCTGAAGACAAATGGAAACAAGAAAGGAAACTGGCTATGTCTGTACTGGACATCACTTTGTTTTTAGGAAATAGATTATTATTATTTAACATGAGCTTTTGATCAGAGATCTGTTTTCTTTGTGTGGTCTTTGCAATTGCTCTGTTTAATTTTGGAGTTGTTTTCATCTTGTGATTAGTGAGTCTGACTCAGAAAAGAGATGCAAGGCAGGATCAGATTGGGATCTACAGAGGAGATGGGATGCAGCAGCCAAGAGAGACACTGACCCTGGAAAGACTTCAGACGTGCGCTTTCCTTTTGCGCTTTGATGTATGGAAAAAGAATACAGGACTTGGCCTTTTAGGTCAGGTTACTTTCTGAGAGCGTTTTTCCACTTTGGATGAGGCTGGTACTTCAGTAAATGTATCTACAGAAGAACTATCTTCCATGTGTTCAAGGTCTAAGCTTTCAAGAGCGGCAGTAAACCTTGGGAAGAACTGTTTTCGCCTGTCTCCATGATGGGAGCATGCCATTTTTGCATAAGCTGATCTGTGAATCCAGCACACAGTGACATCTTATTTCTCCCATTTTCCTCATACCTAAATTATTTCCCTCTTAGTGAGTCTTGTCCTGTCATGTCTTCGTGCTTGCAGTGAACCTAGAACCGGCTTGAGCATGAAACAGATCAGTAAAAATTTCTGAGTGTATTTTCTGTTTATCTAAGCAAGATAACAATTCTGAGTACAGAAATTCTTGTTTTAATTTTTCCAGAAAATAAAACAAGCATGATGCTAGATATTTGATCATGGCTGACCTAGCCCAGAGCAGGGCTTGCTAAAACATACAGATCCTGGAAGCACTGGAACGTGCTGAAATCCGTCTTTCTTTGATAAAGTATGCCTAAATGAAGCATAAGTGTATGCTGTTCACAGGAAGCATTGAACCAGGCTATTAAGTCAGGGCCTCAAGAGAGAGAAACTGAAACGCCTCTTTTCCCCGCTGCATCTTTCTTGCTGAGGCACTCCATGGACTGGTCACGCAGATTTGCTTTCAGCACTGGTTGTTCTGAACAGCTTGAATGTGGCTCGTGGCCTCTGTGGGATGGGTGGGCAGAGCTGTATTTTGGTTTCCCAAAAGAGTCTGTATTTGTCTGGAGCCAAGCAATGCTGCCCTTCAAAAATGGCAGGATGCTGCTGATCACACGAACATCGTGCTAGAGGCAGCGGTTCCCAGGTCCTGGCTGCCACTGAATCCAGCCCTTGGTGGGAGATGGGAGCATGGCTTCCTGCATGCACGCCATGTAAAAAGTGGTGCTAAGGACTTCACTGAGTCTGATGAAAGCTTTATGTTATGTGCTTAATTACATGTTGACCATTAAGCTCATTGCTGCACCTTACTTCTGACATATACCTATCACTCCATTAACATCAGTTAAACAGTAAGTGCACACACAGAGAGAGAAATACTGTCTATGTTCCTGTTGATTAAACTCAGGATATCTTTAGATTGGCAGTACCACTGTGGTCTGTTGTTGCTTTTCATTAATTAGGTCTTCATCATGAAAACATCACTTCAAACTGTACAACTGTGGATTAATAATACTTAATCACTTACTTGCTGATTTGTCCTTAGGTGGGGAAAAAAAAAAAAAAGAAAAAGAAAAAAAGCTGGCCTTCTGTTTTGTTCAGAGAAGGAAAAGATTTATTCTGAGCTGTTCTAACCCAGGCCATGTCACCCCAGTGCAAAAGCTGAATGTGCTGTATTACTGAATTATTTCAGGCAGGACATACCTGTACCCAAACGTCAAGCCTGTGAAAGAGAAGGATGTTCATCTCTGATCTTTGCATAGCTTGCTTCCGTTTTCTGTTTGCACTCACCTCTCTTTTATCTGAGTATCATTTGCCATATCTCTCTGCTTTGCTACTGTGGGTGTTCAAGGACAGCAGTTTGAATAAGCCACAGAAGCATGGATGTTTTTGTATGGGAATGATTTCATTTTTTTTTCACAACTTGAAGCACTCTTCTGATTGTGGTGAGCCCCTGTCCTTCAGTCATGTGAATGTGTCAGGTTATGGGAATCTTCTGTCATTGACTCTTGGGAAATGGAGCGCCACTAGTTGCTTGGGACTTGCTCTTTTTTACTGACTAGACATCCAAGAAAACAAATTAACAGATAGGAAAACTATTCTTGGCATTACAGTGCAGCATTCACATCTATATGCTGATACATTCCTTTTTGCTCACAGATTTGCATTTATTTTTTCTCTCTGTATAAAGAAGTGCCTCCATTTCCTCTCATGATTTTAGATAGCCTTACTGTTTGACAAACAGCTTATCCCATTTACCATTCCCTTGTACAGCTGTTAAATACACCAGGCTGTTTATTGTGCTAATGCATAATAAAATAGCCATATATATGTGTGTATCATACATCTATGATGATATCCATTAAACTATACTCCCTGCCACCCATTACATTAATTAGTTGGTGTCAGTTTTAGTATGAACTCATTCAGTAGCGGGGGAACTGATTGTTCATACGCTATATAGAAGAACAAATTATTTTTATGGAAATGACAATGCAATTCTGGCAGGAAAATTTTGACAGTGTAATTACAGAAGAGAAATAATAATATTCTGAGCACCAAAGAGGTGTGTATGTGTATGCATGCTCTCTCTGTGTGTACATAGCTAGAAAAAATTTGAAACTCCTCAATTTATTTAAAGAGACTCTACTGAAGTAGAGCGGCAAAACGTGACTAAGTAGTTGTTAAATTAAAGTGTGATAAGTTTAAACATATATTCAAGAACAGAAGTAAATGAATTGTGCCATGAACAACAGCCTGGTTCCTGACGAATGCACGTTCCTCATCTCTTTGTCTCCTCTCTGCAGAATTTCCAGCTTCTGCTGTGCCTCCTGGGACTCCTTGTCCTGGCAAACGCCTGGTTGTGCTGTGGCTACTCTGGAACAAAGCGTGTGCGCTTTGGTCAGCCGTGGTGCGTGAGCAGCTGCCTAGCAGAATATATAATGCCTGAGGTCTGTGGCCTTGGCCAAGTTGGGAGGTTTTAATGTCTCTGCTCTCTGCTCAGCTTTCCCCCAACCTTGTAGGACCTTTACATCTTTGAACTTTCACCCCTTCCTAATATTGTGAGAGTTGTGTTTGCAAAGGTTAAAGTGAAGTTCAATGTTGTCATTTTTTCTAGAGTGCAAGGAGGAGAGGACTCTTAGTACAGGCTCAAAAGAGAAAAGCAGGCTAAAAAATAGCTCCACCTTAGGAGCTGTTGCACTTCATCCTCTCCAGAGAATTGTGTAAAGAGCTAGTCCTTAAATTCTGCTCTCTGACCCATTGAAGACAAAAGAAATATGTGCGTTAAAAGTGCATTGAAACTAGTTAGACAAGGTTGTAAATTGTGAGCTCCTCACGGAGTTTGTGCCCTTTATAGCTTGCTTCCCTCATACTGGAGAATACACAGTGCAGAGTGGTAGAAGCAAATTGCTCTGTTTGGGCAAAATAGCCAACAGAGAATTTCAGAAATAAAATTGCAAGCTCAGTAACAAGGCAATTTGAGTACTTTGCTAAATTGAAGATGAGGGTGGAGAAAAGGTACTGAAATGCAGTTCTTTGGGATGCATGTGCTGCGATCTGTGTTATCAGAAGTGAATGGCCAGAGCTCCCAACATGTGTTTCCTATTACACCTGCAGTAGGTAGTACAGCCAAAACAGAAAAGGGTACTTTTTGATTCACTACCAATGGCACTTTAATAAAATAGAAGGAGAAATGTCTACAGTCTCTAATAAGCAATCAACTAGGCACTGTCAGCCTGTGTAGAGAGCTCCACAGCATGATTTATTATGTTAATTACAGTCATGTGGGTCTCATGCTCTCAAGTCTGAAACTGCTCACATTCTCAGCTTGATTTAAGAATATGTTTTGGCCAAGACTTAAAGTGCAGCTTATTATGATTAATGTAATCAAATATTTATTACATACTTCTTTATTTTTTGTTTCATTGCTTGTTGCCCCAGTTAGACTGCCTCATTCTGAAACAGTGATATAAATTAGATTTCAGATGATGAGGATCCTCATCTGTTTTTAATATCTCTCTCTTAGTGTTGGGGTTTTTTTCACATCCCTTTGTTCTGATTCTCCCTTCTCTCCCCCTTGTCTTTATTTCCCTCCCATATGTCCCAACTCTGCTTCTCAGCTGCTGTCTGGAGTGAATTAAAAGCAGGCAAGCTTCATAGCCCTGGCTTATCCCTTTGAGACCCCGTACATTGTTTTTTCAAGTATGCTTATTAAAGTTAGCTCTTAAATGCAGTGACATTAAAAGTGCTGGTAGACTGTAGCTGAGAACATGCTGTCTCTGGTGATGTGAGGTGGCATGTAAAGAGAAGACTAAACTGTAAGGGGATATATGTTTGTGTCCTGTTTCTCATTCGTCTTCCACGGGGTTCGCAACTGCAGACAGGCATAAAATTACATAAATTTGTATCTGTGATTTCATGCAAACCAAATGCTTCATTAATTTTTAAATGATAAGCGTAATTCTGCAAAGGAGCTGTTTCTCAGATCCTTGCAGCTTTTCTCTCCTCATTTTGATTTTTTCTTCTTGTTTCTTCTCTTAGCAACTTCTGAATTGCATCATCTTATACATAGAAATGTTACTCAGTTGTGCCCTTCTTCCACCTTCTGAACATACAATGACTTAGTCCAGTTGTTTTCTATATTAGCATATACTTAAATACAGGGACCTCAATCTAGAATGCACTTAAAATATGCCTTGTTGAATTGGAAGCTTACTTGGGAGAAAACCAGGTATTCTGCTGAGGATATGTGCGCGACACTTTCTGGACTGGTGCAAAGCCAGTGAAGCCCTCTTGGAAAATGAGTGCATTGTTTCTGTATGCATCATCCAGCTTCCAGTTCTCAGGGTAGGTTAGACAATTACTGACATACTCCTTTAGTTCCCTCCGCCACAGATCATGAAGTAAATAACATGCTTTGAAAGAGCAACATTTCACTGTGTTGCTAAAAAGCCCTGGGTAAAAATAATTCTGTTTTCCAGAGTTAAATATTTAACGTGAAGAAATAATTGACAAAAAATGTCTCTTGTCTTTAGCCTTAAATGGAAATCAGTACTTTGAGTTTTCTAAGTAAGAGTTAGCTGTAAATTGATTGAAAATTATGAGAATATTATATAGCGGTATACAAAGATGCATGCCCAACATAAAGCTGACATTTGCTTCACATTCTGGGTGGTGTTTTGCTGCATGCCAGTTCCAGCAGCACTCCAGTTTCACCAATCTACTTGATTTTTTTAACCTGAGCTCTGAAAGAGGAACAATTATGTGTTAGAAGTGAACATAGTTGAAGAAAGTTTACTCACTTACTTTGAAAAGAAAGGAATTTCGCATTTTTTAAGTTTTCTAATATTTTTAGATTTGCGGTATGGAAAACTCCAAGCATGGCTTTTATATCCTCCAGCTCTACAAAGACTTGGGTCCCTGAACCTCAGTGAATTATATAAGGGTCTGAAGAATTTGCTTTTATAGACTTCCTGTAAAGGTAATAGCTAGCATGGAAATCTGAGACGATGAGGCAGGACAAGTAGACCTGGGACTGGTTCCAGGTCTGGTTACAATACCAGTATGACTGATTTGGAGCAGGGCAGCTAAAATGGCAGACTCCAGTCCAGCTCTAAGCTGAGTATGTTTTGCCTGGATATCACCTAAGTACCAGATATATGAGTTTCTCCAGTGCTCTTGCAAAATATCTTCTGCTTCTGCTGTTCTCTGTGCTGTGCCCCAGGGAGCAGCTAAGGTGTCCTGCTGTGAAGTGCTGCAATGTTGGGTAAGCTTGGGAGAGCTGGAGTTGGTGTATTTGTTCCTGCCAAGTGGAGGTGGGATCTGGGTAGATATGGAATGAGTAGTGCCACTGTTGGGGTACAGAGGACATGCATCCCGTTTTGCATTGCAGCAGTTCACACCAGAGCATCACAGAACAGCTTCAAAAGGAGACAGGAAGCTATAGTCTCATACCCGAGAAGTACCGCTCTAAGTGTTCAGTGGAAGAAGTGAAATGTGAGGTAAAACTAGTATGCAACACTTCTCTTTTCCACAAAACCAAAACCAGACGACTAGATGAAGTGGAGATCATACTTTGAAGAAATTAAAACATTTTTATTTAGAAAATGCATTTTGTGTTGAAACAGCTCAGATATCACATACAGTCAGGTGGAGAAGGAATGGAGCTTTGTACAAATCAAAGTCCTTTGAGCACTGCTGTTTTGTGCCATTCATTAGTGATTGCTACTATCCGCTGCCTAAAAGGTTGATCCAGTCAGTCACAGGAGGACATGAGTTCTCAATCCCTTGTCAGGACTACGAATTTTCTGTCATCCGAGGACCATGCAGTAGTCCCATTAATAGTGATGTGAGTGTTATTTTTGACTTTGCCGGCAGCCGGGTTGCACCTCCTATCTTTTCAGGCTGTCATGGTAAGAAAGTAGTGAAAGTGAACACAAACAGAAAACCAGCACTGGTGTCTGAGTGAGCATCCATTTATCAGACCATTCTGTACTTTGCAAAAAATGTACAGATGACTAAAGTTTATTTTAGTGATGCTTACTTCATGGAGGTACCAATGTATAAATATGCTCGTTTGCTTGCAATCTGTGTCCTTTTTTCTTGGATAGAATCTAAAGCTTTTTAATTTTAGAATCATAAAATATTTCACTGATAGTTTTGTTGGAGGAGGTTAACTGAATAAAAGTATAATTTATTTTGGCCAAAAACATAGCATCTTTCATAAATTGATTTTAATTAACAAATTTCTGCCATACTGCAGATTTTACATGCTAGTGAAAGCCTTTTCTGAAAATGTTAAACTACATAGAGTTTGACTCAATGTAGTGGAAGTAGAGAACTTTATTTCTTAGAATTAGTAGCAACATCAGATGGGTAGGGCAGAAATTAAAGAAAAAGTGCAGGAGCACTTTCTTGTACTTCAGTAATCTGCAGCTAACAAGTTAATCCTTTGATCCTGCAGAGCCGAGAAGCTGTTAGATGTCAAAACCTGATGAAAGTCTTCAGGCTGTCACAGGGTTTCCCCCCCTCTTTTGCTTCAGACTCACCAAGCCTAAGCTTAAATATGAATATTATGGCACAGGAAGAGCACTTTATTTGGCCTTAGGACTTCCTAAAGAAACGATTATTGTTGAATATGAAATAATTACATTAAAAGATATGTATTTTTTATGTAAGCCTTTGACTGCTGCATGTGTGTAGGAGTTGCCCCAAGGAAGTTAGTCCACAATCAGGCAGTAAAAGTGCCAAAAATATCATTCTCCCAAGTGATCTCTATCTCTTAATCTTGGTGTTTCTGTGAATGCCCAGAGACACTTCTGCCAGGGAGACCTCCAGCTCTTACCCTCACCCTTGCTTTTCAACGATGAGGTGGGAGAATGGCTTTCACATGATTATTCCTATGATACAGTGAAAAACGGGTGTCAGCTTCTAATTTTTGCATGCAGAAAGAGGACTGATATTTGGGGATACCATGGTACTATGGTGCTGTTCAGCCGTTCCTAAGCGGGGAGCTGTAGCACTGCTTCCAGGGGGGCACGTTTAGAAGGTCCCCCAGCCTTTCCCCACACATGACTTGACCAAGCCTCCCTTGCGCAACAGCAAGACCTCTGCCCACTGTGGTTGTTGACTTGAGAGTGTTTCCCTGCAGATACATCTTGAAACAGGAGGGCACAGGAGAAAAGAAGGAGCAGGCTGTGGTTTATGCTAACTGTTTTAGTGAGCTGCGTATGGCCATGGCCTGTAGGTTGGATGTCGCTGCTTTTCAGTAGTTGTAGAGTAGGGTCAAGAGACAATCTGCAAAGTGCTGGGGCGTGGAGAGAGAGAGCACTTAGCTCCAGCCCGGAGATGTGTGATGCCCTGTGTGCGGTTGACTAGGCTTCACCTGAATGAAAGTCTTTTGGTAGCAGCAGGTCTGCTGCAAAAGCATTTGCCTAGTCAGAACACAGATCAATCAGAGAAGACTTTGGCTCGTAGTGTGATTACCACCAAAAACCCCACCTTACTTAATGTATTTCTTCTGAGATCTCACTACCTACCTTAAGCGAAGTTTAAGACTGTTTGCAATAATAGCTCAGGTTCATGACTCCCAATAATGTTACAAACCCTCTCTGAACATTAACAGTCTGCATACATCCGTTGGGAAAGCAAATGCCTTTCCCCCCGCAAACATAATTACAGAGGTTATGTCCTTTTCGGGGAGTTTGAGTGTGTGTATGTGTGCAAGCTGAAATTAAAACAACCCTGAGTCTGATAACTCTGCTGATAATGTTAAGTCTTGGCTGCGTTAAGATCAGATTATGAAAAGATCAGAAGACAGCTGTTGCTCTGTGGGAGGGATCATTTCTTGGTTGTGGCTAGCCTGGGATACTTGGCTCCGGCTAGGCTGTCTGTTTAATCTCTGCCAGGTCACTTTGTCCCTTCAGCTACACTTAAACTTGGGCATCTAAACTACTTGGCATTTTTTCAAACTCTTAGTTGGGAGTTCACCCTGGATCCCACAGTAGAGTGGGTTTTACTGACCTTTTCTGCACCATTCTGATTTTCTTGGAAATGAAACTCTGCTGTGGGATCAGATAGGAAACACAAGAGCTCCAACCAGGTCCTTTGTGCAGTGATGCAGCTGGTGGGGGGCAGGACCTCAGGAAATGCATCTCCAAGTCAATTTATTTATTGTTTTTGCTTCTAGTCTATGAAACAGGAGTAACAGCCCTACCGATTCCAAAGGTTGCATTATAACGAGGAAGAGGCGTTAAGGATAGCTTGGCTTGGTAGATCAATGAAGACAAGAATTTTTGTTTGGTTGTTTCAGACCATTTTACTAGCCAACAAATCAGGCCATAACATGAGCGTATCTCTCTTCCTAGAGCCTAGCAACAGACACTTACAGAAGACAATAAGAAAGGTGTAAGCATATATGACACCTCCCCACTCTCCTGTTCTCCAGCAAGTTGTGGCTCAGGGCGTTCCTGCTACAGAGGTATAGTCTTATATTGAGAAGTGCTTTGTGATTTTTTTTTTTTTTCCTGTGCTTTTACCCAGTTTTGGATCACATGTATACCAAAGAGTTGATGATAATATGAGCAGTGGAGGCGCAAGAGCAAACAGGTTTATACTTGCAGTGGTCAATGAACTAATGTAGATTCCCACCTGTGTTTTCAGTAGTTTCCAGCAGGACCACAGAAAATGAAAAAAAAAAAAACAAAAAACCCAAAGAAAAAGCCCTGGCCAAAAGAGCTTTTGGTCTCTACTCAGCAAGATGCAGCAAAGGGAGACCAAGCAAACATTGGGGAACTGTTACATTGGAAACACTCCTGTCTCAGGACAAGAACATTCGCTTTCAATACTCAGACTCAGTGATGAAGTCTTGTACCTCAACAGTTCTCCCGTGTTGTCATATCCTTACCATAACATACACATTTTCAAAAATTCACTGTGATGGCAGTTGAGATGCCTTTTAGTCTCGAGTTCTTATTGATTAAATTACTTTTATGTAGCCTTTCTTTATCTGTCAGTCTGTGTGGATTTGAAAGGAGCAAAATGACATTACAGCAACCTAATCTTCTCTGACAAGGTGGCAAGTCCATGAGGCTAGAGCAGAAGCAATCAGTGCCAAATATCCAGACTGTGGAAAGGTCTTTGATGTTGTTTCTACTATTTCCTGTAGGCAAAGTAGAGATGTGTAGAGTAAACAGGTCTCTTGTAAGTATTTTACAAGGGCCATTTGCAGACTGCACCCAGAGAATAATTTTTTGGTCTCCTTCTCCTGTCAAAGGTTAGACGGAAAGGATGCAGGGTGCACCTGGTCTTGGGTACTGTTTCATTAGTGATCCAAATGGCATAATTTGGGTCTGGTTGGGAGGGAGTAAACTTACTTTGTAGCCACTCACACCCTGCTCTGTTTCGGGTTTGTGCTTAAAAAAGTATTAACTGCACATCAGTATTTTAGCTTTTGATGAGCTGGACTTGCATAGTGTCAAGGCTTTCTCTTTTTTCCCACTCTGTCCCCCCAGCAGCTAGGCCTAGGGTAGGCAAGAGGTTGAGAGGGGACACAACAGGGACAGCCCACCCAGACTAACCAAGGGGATATTATGTGCCCTATGACATCATGCTCAGCAATGAAAACTGAAGGGAGGGTTTTTTTGATGGGAGGTGGGCATTGCTCAGAGGCTGTCTGGACATTGGTGTACTCGTGGGAGGTGCTGTATGATTGCCTTTGCATCACTTGTCAGTTGGGTTTCTTTTTTCTCTTTCTTTCCGTTATTAAACTGTCTCTGTCTTGTCTCACAAGTTTTCTCCCATTTGCTCTTCCTACTCTTTCATGTCCCTCTTGGGTGGGGAGTGAGCAAATGGCTGTGAGGTGCTTAGGTGCTGACCACGGTCAACCACCAAAATAACAGAGAATAAGATTATGAAATTAGCAGAAAGCACAAAGTTTAGTGATACTGAAGGCATGCCTGGATGCAATTTATGTCTCAGTAATAGTTGTAGATGGATTTTAAGGTTTCTTTCAGTACTATGAAATCCCCTTGATTAAATTACGAAGTGGGATTTTGATAACATGAACCATTATGTCTCCTTCCTCATCTATCCTAGTCCATAAAGAGCTGTCTTAGTTAAGTTAGGCTTAGCTGTGTTGTCTGCTTTTGCTGTGGTTGAAGAGTGTATGCAGATGATGACGGTGGCTCAGCTGACATCTGATGACTTTGGCTGTCTCAGACTCTGTCCATTGGGTCTCACTACCTCCCTGCATTTGTCCCATGCTATGAGATATCCCTGATAATTTGAGCGGTCTCCTAGGTAGAGAGTAATGAACTACCACTGCAGGGTAAATTCACAGTCAAAATTCAAAATTGGTAGCTCTCCTGATGTGCCTGGATAAGAAGCTGACCCGTTATCTTTAACATTTCCCACCCGCCCTGTGGAGTAACATACCACAGCACTGCAGGAATGCAGTTTTTCTGGGGTACTGTTTTGCTCCAGCAGCTTCAGGGGATCTTTAGTTCAGCATGGGTTTTATAACTGTTACCTGCAGATATGGCAATTTCCTTTGCAGATTAAGGAAAAATGCCATAACAGAAATGACTGACTGGGTGTCACTGCTGTGTTGTGACAGGCTGTCCTCTAAGAAGTAGTGATTGATGACATGTAGAAAATTGAGCTGTTATATATGCTGTTTATATTGAAACAGTACTTAAAATGTGTGCTGTCAGTCAAAGCACTGATTACTTACACAGTGCTGTAAGAGGCGGTGGTGGGTGCAGTGAACAAGGTACCAGAGTAAAAGTTTGTTTCAGAGCTTCAAACAGCTTTGTCTCTTTATTTCCAGCCTGCATCTAGCCATAATAAAAGGATCTATGCTATACATTGCCTGAAGCATGAGACTTCCCTGCAGGCTGCTAGGAGCTCTTTGATACTGACATCAATATTAAAATCAGTTTTTGAAACAGGCTGGTGACCCTTTTTTTTTCCCTTTGAGCACAGTCAGAGCAAACCTCAGCGGCATTTTTCTTGGCTGCAGAAGCCACCAAAGGCCTCAGCTGCAGGTCTCCGCTTCTCTGTGCTTTGCAGAGGGTTCGAGGACCGCTCTCTGTAGGTTTCACTGAATGCTGTGGATGCAGCGGATGCCTCGCAGTCAAGACCTAGAACCTGGTCCTGGGGGATATAAACTCAGCCCTGCTCCTGGCCTGCTGGCAAGTCCTGTGTCAAGTCACTCCCAGGGCCTGTGGTACTGAGGTGATAGGATGAACTCCATTCAGAGGCACTCTGAAGGTGGGTGGAAGGGGAAGCTGCCTAGCTGTACACCGATGCTTCTGCACCACATGAAACATTGCAGATAGGCTAGGGAAGAAGGCAGGGCCACCTTCCTTTCCCTGTTGCCTCCCCGTTAACAGGCTTGGAGGACAGAGTGGGCACAAGGAGCAAGCATGTGAACACTGGTGCAAAGCATGAGCCTGACGTGAGTTTGTCCCGAATGACAGAGAGGCGGTGGGAACTTAATCTGGTCACATATCACTTTGTTGTGTGTTTGTTGGGTGGGAGACACCTGGGGAATGATACCGTGGCACTGTTGAAAGGACACAAAAATGCATGGGGTTTGCAGTGAGAGAGAACAAAAAACAACTTGCTTTTCCCCACTCTTCTGCTTATTAAGGGGAAGAGAGAAAAAAAGAATGTTCCATTCACGATTACAGAGAATAGCCAAATAATTTATTTTTTTCTTTCTTTGCACTTGCTGTTAATTTTCTAGAACCATTAAGGTTTGTCACATTCATAACGACAGTAGCACCTATGTGCTTGTAAGGTGCATCCTTGTACAGACAGTTTGCATATGCCAAGAAAACAGTCTTTAAGTACATAAATCACTTACAAGTAAAATCTTTTCCTTTTTATGCTTATCTCATGTTCACCCTGCAAATCAGCAATCAGTAATAAGCATTGTAGTGGTAGCATCTGAATTTTGTGTTTTGATATGTCACTAATTCTAAGGACCTTTGAGTATAACCCTCTAGAGCACTATAAAGTTGTTCCCAGAATTTGATTTTCCTGCAAAATGAAAAGAAATGGTCGCAATTGTACTTCCAATGTTAAGGTACAGCTTGATTATGTAGAGAGACTGTATAAACATACTTTTTTTCCCGTATCTTCTGATGTGAACATAATAACTTTTTAAAATTCTTGTATACTTGTAAATTACACATCGCTCTGTAGTACTTTTACCTGCCAACTCCTTTGTTAGGATGTGCTGCGTTATTTTGTACTGTACATTCCTGTCTATTTTTATTTAGCTCTTTTAGACTGTGTCTGATTAAAGATAATTTTTACTGTCATAAATATGATGCTTTAGTTATTTTTTGTAGAAAACAATTGGAACCAGTACAACCTCTGGTTTCACAAATGAAGCAATTCAGAATGGACTTATCACTTGGATTGGGCCCTGCACACAGCATTGGGATCCACAGAAAAACCTTCTACGTTACATTTTGTTCTAAAAAGCAGATTGCCTCTAATCCCACTGTTTTCACAAATCTCCATGCACAAAACTGTGCCCTAGAGTCATGAGGAGCTCACTTTGGTCTTGTGCCGTACTCTAGTACATCATTTGTGAAACTGAAGTTGGCTTTTCAGTCATATGACAGGTATGTAGTGATATTTTCCAGTGCTCTTTGTGAAATTGATTTTAATTTCTTTTGGGTTTTTTTCCTTTTTAAGGAAATTCGTTCTGGGAAAAAGTGTTGCACAAACTTACTGCTTGTGCTTTCTTTTGTCTTTCCCCTTCTCCCTCTTCCAGACCAAGATGAGAGAGCGGCAGAGCTCAGCAGGGAGCAGAACGAAAAGACCATTCGCAGCACACAGACGGCTCTCCGCAACTTCCGGGAGTTCCTCATCTCCAAGTACCCCTCAGAGACGCGTGAGATCTATGTCATCCCCTGCAAAGAGCTTGATGCCTACCTTGCGTCCTTCTTTGTGGACGCCAGACAAAAGGATGGCTCTGAATACGAGCCAAACAGCCTGGCCAACTATCAGTGTGGCCTAGAGCGATATCTCAAAGAGCACAGGTATGGATACAGTATTACGAGGGATAAGGAGTTCAAGAGGTCCCAGGAAGCTCTAAAGCAAAAGCAGATAGAGCTGAGGTGTAAAGGAAAAGGAAATAAGCCACACAAATCCATGAAGCTCACCTTTGCTGATGAGCTTATCCTGCGCAAAAGAGGCTTGTTGAGCCGGTACAATCCTGAAGGGCTGCTGAACCTTGTCTGGCTAAACAATACTAAGGCGTTTGGACACTGCACGGGTTTCCATGGGTCCACCCTGAAGTGGGGAGACATCCGCCTGCGGGTGACAGAGACTGGGCTGGAGTACCTGGAGTGGATGGGGCCAGACAACGGAGATGTCAACGCCAAGAGCAAGAGAGGTGGGACGGACTCCCGGGTGTACGCCACCCAGCACTCCCCACAGACCTGCCCAGTGCAAGACTACAAGGAGTATGCCCAGAGGCGACCTCCAGCCATGCGCTATGAGGACGCACCTTTTTACCTGTCCATCAAACCCGTCGTCAACTTGGCTGCGCTTCACTGGTACAATTGCCAAGCCCTGGGGAAAAACAAGCTTGCCAAGATGGTAAAGACGATGTGTGAGAAAGGCAACATCCCTGGCAGGAAGACCAACTTCAGCGTCTACCAGAGCTGTAGCACCCTCTCAGAAGCGCAGAGCAACCAGCTGGTGCTGATCTGCAATAACTTGAGCCAGCAGGCTGCCCAGTCCATGGCGAGCCACTCCAATACTGGCAACTTCATAGTGTCAGCATCCTATGACTCTTCGTCTGACACAGCTTGAAAGAGGGATATGACCTGAACACTTTTTTTCTTTTCCTGTTTGTTTCAAGCATTGAATTTGTGCCCAGTAATACACATCAACTGTGATTGTATGCTATTTCCCTATAGCCCTCTCTCCAGTGTTAATTCACTTTATAAAAATATAAAAATATATAATATATTTTTCTTTTTACAAATAAGTCAATAGAAATAGTTTAGTATTACTAACATAGTATTTATAGTGTTAATACAAAAATGAAAGGTACTTATGGGTTATAATATAAATGCAGATTTTAAAAGGACAAAAATGGTTCTCAGGCAACACAAGATAGACTGAAAATACCGTTTTTAACACACATACATCACTGAGTGTAAATCCCCAGGCTTACGTAGCAATTCTGTTTTAAAGCATTTTTCAACTTCTTGTTTTAACATGATCTCCAAGAGTGGAAGAGACAAACTTGTCACTAGCTACTGCTTCTTACCTGCTGGCTTATTCTTGGTTAGCAAGACCAAGAAATAAGAGATACACCAATGTAAGTTCATGAAACCATTTACAACAATTTTTGTCTATTTTTTTAATTTTGCTTCCTGAGGCTTATTTATGCCAGATGGAAAGAAAATCCTGAAGTCAGCTAAAGGCTATTTTTAACTTTTGGTTTTGTTGATGATTTTCTGTGATCAAAATGTTGCTGGTCTTTAGACTAAAAAGTATTGTTTTCGACAGTATGCAAAAGTATAATGGCAAAAACACTGTCATACACGTAATTTTAACTGTTTAAGCATGAGTTGTTAGTATTTTGTCACTGTGTATACTTAATGTAAAATCTACTGACTTAGAGCCACTCTTTCAGTATTCTGGGGAATGCAACAGCGCAGAAAAATCCACAATCTTATCTCAAACTGTACAGAAAAAAATGCATCAAATATGTCTTAAGCCATCATTTGAAATCAAAAAAAAAATAATAGCATAGAGAGTATAATAATAATTTTGTATTTACTATGGAACATTAAAAAGCTGGGTGGTTTGAAGTGCTGGAAAACAAATTTAAGTCAGCTACTTATAATCTATTTCCATTGCAGACAATGGAAAATATGGATATGAATCTGAAGGCAAAATTTGGTCCTTAAAGCCTTGAAATAATGAGTGCTACTGTTCCAACATTTGACTTTACAATGTAATTGTTCTTCTGTAAGTATGGGGAAAACACTAACAAATTCAGTATTTCGGTGAACCATTACAGTTCTTGACCTTTGAAATGATATACAGTACTTCTCGCGTAACTCAGCTCAGCTTAGGTTCCACTAGGATACCCTAGGGCTGTGATGATGCTTTAGACAGGTCCACGGGGGCGATCTAATGCATATGGAAGTCAATCAAAGAGTCAACCTCAGCTGACTTCCCATGGGTGTTGGATCAAACTGTTACTGAGGGGATTTTTTTTTGGTTTTTTTATGGGTTTGTTTTTGTTGTGTTTTCATTTATGCTTGTTTGTCTTTATTCCTTCACATTCCTGCACACCCTTCATACTCTTCAGATCTGCAAATGTGCAGTGACTTTAATTGTCACTAATTCCAAAGAAAGAGTGAAGCAGACAGAAATAGAAGTAACTCACCTGGCACCATTTAAAACCTGTTTTCTGTGTTGCTAGGATGAAGTGTTCCTGTGTGTGAGTGAGATGGCAGAATGTCTGCACCTCACTTCAGCCTTATTGAAGGTGTGGTTTGGGGATGGGATAGGTAGCAGATGTGCCACTGGATGGTCTAAGAGCAGAGATTTCCACTATAATAAACATCTGCCCTCCCATGAAGCTTCCTGCAGGTGACTCAGCCTGGCTCTGATCTCTGTGCTCCGCACATGGCAAGACTGGTACAAAGTCTGGGTTTCCTGTGTCCCAGCTGTCCCAGGCTCTTGCATGACATGGCAGTCTAACCACCAGATCTACAACCTCTGAGTTACTGGTCGCTGTCTCTCAGGGCTGTAGGTAGGCAGTGGATTGCTGGGCACATTCATACTGCAGAGCTGTGCTTTTGTGACTTGGTTTTGGGGCTTGAGACGAAATAATGGCACTAATGAAGTGAGTGCAAGCTGTGTCCATGACTTTCAATGCCATGGCAAATCTCACTTGTAGGTGAAGGAGAGGGAAGCACAAAAAGTCTTGGGGTGCAGCCAGCAAGACAGCTGCCCAGCTTCCAGATGAGGCCAGCCATATGATTGCTGTTTGCATAGCCTTGCCTTTTCATGGCAGGGCTTTTCATGTGATACAGTTAAAAATAGTTCTGCAAGGCTGTTGCAACCCTCTGTGGGATTTCTTTGCTATTTCTTACTAAGGATTACTCACGCAGCTGTTCTTAATATTTGCTATGGTGCAAGGGGTCCTATTCCAAGCAGGTCCTTAGGGGTCCCTGGTGAGAGCTCAACCATGGAGGCAACGTCTAGGAAAGTCTTTGATCTTGTGTTTCTCCCATATTGGCACTCATTTCGGCACCTCCCAGTGGCAGCTATTGCAGGAGATGAGCTGCTTCCCCGCCTTGCCTTTCCTGCGCTGCAGCATGAGACTAGGTATCAGCTGGCCCTTGTGGGGCAGCAGATCTCTGCTTCCCACCTCTCTTCCCCTGACCAACTGCCCTTCTTTGCTGGGTAGACCTGCCTTGAGCTTTTAGGGGAACGAAGCCACCCCATGGTGTGGCTGTCTTGTGTCTCTCCTCAATCCCCACAAGGCAGGAAAACACCTTATAGCCAAATTACTTCTCATACTAGTATCAGGCTCAGGGCTTGGCAATGGTTCACATCTTCTGTGAGTATGCCTTATGCATGTTGCTTCAGAATGGGCTATTTTATGTGGGCTGTTTAGTGTGGTAATTCCAGAATTATTCTTGTCTGCGAGGAGGTAGATCACTGTCTGTGGATGTGCCATGCTGTAAGTGGGTCTTTGAAGTGCTGCTTCACATCAGTGCTGTAATTGAGCCCCAACACAGACCTTGGCTCCATCGCCAGGAGCCAAAAATGCTCAGAGTGACCCAGAACAAAGGAGGCGGGCACTCTTGGGTTTTGAGCTGGGAGGTCATAAAGAGAATTTCCCATGACTTCTTGACTCCACATACTATCTGGGTTATTGTTTACCACAGTATTTGGATGCTTTGTGCTGATATCCAGCCCATGCACTGGATGAGGCAACATCTCTGATACCCTTCGCTTAGCAGGGCACATCAACAGCTTTTGCTGGTCTGGTTGGGGGATAAGCTGTGGAGTATGTGTGCTTCTTATGATAGCCTCAGTATTATAGGGGTGGTTTTGTGCTTTGTAACTCCAGCTTCCAGTTGGTGCTGATGGCAGATTGCCTGGCAGATTCTGACAAGGCAGCCCCAAATAGATTACATGTTAAAGCGGTTAAACACATATGGCCAGGATATGATACTCAAGTCATATCATACTCCAAAAATAAATTTATTAGCTGTGAAGGGCATTTAGCACAACATATTATCCAGTTTTCATTTGTGGACAGTTGGCAAGGAATTGAGTGACTACAGCTTAATGAATTACTGTTTGTATTAAGGTCTTGGGAGGGTTGCTAACCCACTGGGAGGGAGACTTCTGATTTAAAGTCATGGTTTTGTTTCATGCTGGTGGGAGAGTAGATATCCCAGTTGCTGCAGCTCAGCTGAAGGTGACAACTCAGTTGCTTGTGATTGTCTCCCAGTACTCTGACTGAGGGTGTTAAACCTGCTCCACCAGCAAGCTGCAAGCTCACCACAGTGGTGTACAGCTTCCCTGGGGCTGAGACATCTCAGCGTCGCCAGAGCTAGCGTTGCCAACTCTTATAAATTTTCCTCGCTGCCTAAGCAAAGGATTGGGGTCTCCTACTGTGGTTCCTGATACCGAGTGCTTTTTACCATTAAATCAAAAGGGCAGCTGGCGAAACACCACCAGTGCAGCCTGTAAGCCGGTGGTTGGGTGGCGTGGTGTATGGTGAGGCACTGCCGGCACCCGGCTGTGCGCTTGACTATGTTGTGCTCTGATGTGGCAGGTGAGGTTTTGCCCCGCAGTAAGGCTATGACTTCCATAAGATTGGGGTGGCTGGCTCCAAAATGGGGCTTGCTTTTCTCATTTCTTTTTCCCTACCTTTTTTCCTGCCACTCACCATTCTTTGATCTGGTATTGGACCTCTTTAGTGAGTCATTTCAGCTTAGCCCAGCAGAAAATGCTGCAGAAAAACGGGGAAGTAAGATAATTTTCTGCCAGATTACTGAGTTGAATCTGCTCACAAATGGAGATGGAGAGCCAGTGGAGAAGACAGAGGAGGGTGTTCCCTCTGCATTCAGTATCACAGAGTCATCAGCCTGGCTTATCTCCTGCAGCCTTGGAAACCCATCAAAAGGCTAATGCAGATTGAGACGCTTCTCAATCATTTTTAGATGTATTGTTTGCCTTCAGAACCATCTACCAGCTTTTGAGATAATTGCTCGCTGCTACCAAGAGCAAAATTTGGCCTTGAACTTAAGAAAGAGGCAGAGTGACAATGCACAGGCCCGCACACAGCGTGAAGGAGTCTGCACCAATGTTAGCACAGGCTTTCCCACGTGGCCTTGTCATGACACCAAACCAAGAGTCAGACATGGGGATTATACATGGATGTCACTGGACTGATCTGGATGCAACTGTGCACAATACCTGCACTTGGATCTGTTCATGTGATTGCACACTTAGCTGAGCAGAGCTGTGGGCACACGGACGGCTTAAGCTCTGTCTTATTAGTCAGTCATGCATGTGTTTATGATATTGTGGGTTTGCACAATGTACATGTATTCATGCAGGCAGTTGGAACTGAAGTCTGTGATATCTGAGTGTTGCAAACTGCCTGTTTAATTTTCAAATACAAATATGTATTTATGCAACAAAATGTATTTTTAAGTGCAGGAGAATGAAATACTGTTGTGAATGACATTGTAGACTGAATTACAAGGGATATCTAAAATACCAACACATACCCTGTTCATTTGCATAGTGCAATAATTCTGTGCTAGCGGCATCCCGGCTGTTGACATGTAGGACAATTAACAATGGAAACAGCGTCCCTGTTGCACATTCTCCTTCATAAAGAATATCAACGCTTTTGAGCTACTGTGGTTTTGATTTTAGCAGCTGCTGTGCACTGGTATTCAGTCTACAGCGTAGTTGCCCTCTTAGAAAGCTGTGTAGAGAGTGAAATGCAAGCAACATGTACTGCAGTGCATGCTTGTCTCAGACGTTTGTGACTGGATCTTGTTCTGCTGTTGGCGCAAGTGATGTGGAGTGGGAAGATGGGGATCAGGAAGAGCAGGTGTTGTGTCACTCTGGAGCCTGGGCAGCCCTAAGGACTGAAACAGCCTTAAGGGAAACTGAGATTCCTGTTGCACTAGTTTCCTCCCTGTACAGCTTCTATTTACCCTTTCTTGTCACCGTGTCTGCATACATCCCAAAAGTGCATTGACTGACCTGACTAGCACATGTGGTGCATGGGCTGATCATTCCTCCTGACATTAAGCTGCAAGCGACTGTGATTGACTGACTGGTCTTCCCCATCCCTGGCATCCCTGCTCCTCTCACCATCCCTGTTCCTCTAATATTCCCCTCTCTGTGGGGCAAGGAGACCACTTTGTGTAGGGTGGCACTTGGCTAAGAGCTTCCTCCCTGCCTATCAAGTGACCTTGTGCTTTGGGGATATCGCGCTCAGGGCAGACCGCCTCGCGTTGGGTACGTGAGGTGCGTGGGATACTGCACGTGAGCACTCTGGAGGCTTGCATCTCTTGTGCTGGCAGCACTGTCCCTCTATTCTCTTCTGCTTTTTGTGAGAAAGCTTTCAAATAATGAAATGAGATTAAATTCACTCTGTGTAGAGGACAAAGCCTACAACTGTGTGCTGTTTGGCCTTCCACTGACATCCATAAATAGGACTGAGATGACTGATACTCAACAGTATGAAACTTTTGGGCTCACTTCATCATGGAAATCAGTTTCATGGTGTGGGCAACGGGCATCGGGGCCCCACTGACTCCCTGAACTCCAAGAAGCAATGTGAATGTATGGGAAGGAGGAGAGCTGAAAGGAGACAGAAATGTCATTTGATTTGCCTGAAATGACCCAATTCATGGCTCTGGGTTGGGATGGAAAAGGACTCAGCTGTTCACTATGAAATGTGGTGGGAAATGGGCCTGCACTTGTTAATGAGGGTTCTTTGCTAAATGTCAATGTGAAGAGATGGCTGCTTTCCTGTCCTTGTTGTTAAGAAAGAGGATGTGTTTTCTGTCAGTGCTTTCATGTGTGTGCTGAATCTGCACTCCCAGTTCTGAGGAGGAGTGTGGAGAGAAGGCAGTCCAGCATAAAGTATGGCTAGATTCCAAGCCAAAAACCTTGAACTATACTTCCTGGTGATGGTCCCCATATGCTGAGTGTGCCTTCATGGTTGGTGACAGTACCACATCAGCTGGTGTATCCTGGCACATGTGTTGCCTCTGTGCAGAGCCAGCTTGTCAAGGACACCCCTATCAGCCAGGTGTCTACAAGCCAAGAAGGGGGAAGGCCCTAAGCACAAGGAAACGATGGGGCATTCCCCGTGGACAACATATGGCAGACACGTGAGGCTGCGCCGAATCTCCTCAAGGGTTTTGGAAAGCTAAGAGCCACCAAGGACATCACTTCTCTCACTGCAGCATAACTTCAGCTGGCGATGGAATGGCCCTTCTGAGGACAAGTCAGGTTTCTCTGAGCCACCAGCGAGTTGCGTGGTTGCACTGCTACTGGCTGCAACTTCTGCAAACCAGGTGCCAGCCCATTCCTCCCCGCTGTCGTGTGTCTGACTGAGGCCTGGCGAAGCTCTGCTGAAGTTGTCCTCCTGCACTTCCACCCTTCCCGAAAGCAGCAGAGAAGCATTTGTGACGATGAAATGCTGGAAAGCTAAGAAGCCCCACCGCTTAGAGACACCTGTGAGCCTGTGAACTTGTTGAAAAGTTTGACATTAGCCATTCACTGGAACATGTTCAAACCAGTGGTGATGTCTAAAGCTTTAATTCCTAATCTGATGGGGAAAAAAATTGGTTTGGCATGAAATCTACTCATTACATGAACTGCTGGGTGTTAACAGTCTCTAGAGTCTGTGTCTCAAGCAAGGAATTTATTTCCTCTGTTTCCTCACTGAATTGGTGTTAATTGGTAATGCAGACAAAATTCTATTTGTTTTATTATACAAATGGCATTAAATGAGTTGTCTGTGCATTGGAAATTGACTTATTATTTCAAAGGGATTAGGATGCTTTTGCTTAATCTTTTATTCATGTGCTCAGCATGCTTTACACAGCAGTCACTAATATCTGAAAAAATCGGTGCCTTTTCAGATTTCAATTTGGTCTTTTGTAATTAATAGAGATTTTGTTCACAGTGTTTAAAAGACTGATGAGGTAGATGCTATCATTGAAATTCAGTGGGACAGAGTTTCAGTAGGAATGAGAAGATGTGTTTAGCTCTTTCACAATGCTTTGGGAGTCCGTCTTTCTGGTTTTTTGGTTACTACTGTTGTATACAGTCCATAAGTGTCAAGAAAATAATAAAAACAGCCAAGTGAGGGGAAAAGAATCAAGAAAATGCAAAATGTTTTGAACAAAAATATTGTGTTATTCTTACACTGGAAAACTAAACTCTTAAAATTAATTTTACAGAGATTATATTTGCCACTTGAGCTGTTATTTTTGTGAACAAAAATGACTCTCTAACATTCCTCATGCTTAGAATTTGATCCACTTTCTGAAGGCTGTAATCTTGCTGAGGCTGTCCTCCGTACCATTATAGTGTGTTCTCAACTAGCCTGAATCACATGTAGCCTTAAGTAGTCCCTGGTCTGCCCCACATTGCTCCTGCCAGAATTCTTCCTTCTCATCTACTGTCACTCATTTAATACACTTACTATATGTCAAATTTCCAGCCTGAAAACAAGCCAGGACAGGAGACATGCTTCAGCCTCTCCATCTTCAGCAGTGGATGCAAAGTATAGATACAGAAGGCAAGGCAATAGTAACTGGCCTCAAACTGACTTTGGTCACTTTTGTGTAGGAAGACAAATCTCCCAGTGACTCTGAGGTGCACTGAATGATGACTGCAGTGTAAATTGCTTTGTGGAGACCTTTGTTTTCTGCATGGTGCTTATGGTTTGGATCTTGTAAGCTTTGCTTTCTGTGGGAGCTTTCTCTGTGAGTGGCTTGCAAGATTGGGTTCCTCTGCCCAAGGTGGGGTGCTTGGGTGTGAAATGGAGGTGCAGAAATAGCCAGAGCATTCAGGGACGTGCAGACAAGATGTGACATGAGCTGTCTTAATGGAGTCTGAAAGCTCACGGGTAGGAAATGAGGAGAACCTCATTGTGCTCCCGTTTATGGCAGTTCCTGCTGCTGGGAGGGATTTCATGCCAGTTCTGCAGACCACTGTGAGAAATGCATGCCCGTGCCGCCTGCTTCCACCCAGCGTGGGCTGCGCAGTGCACGTAGCTGTAAGCACATGACTAGCCCCGCTGGAACAATTGGGTCTAAAGTATCTGGGAAAGGCCATCGTTTGGCCATACCTGCATTGTCAGTGTTTGCTTTTGTCCATCTGACCCATCTGTCTGAGAACTGTCAACGTAGACCAAATCAGTCAAGATTGGAAGAAAAAGAAACGGCAGCACATCTAAGCCTGATGAAGATAGTGGGAAGGCAGTGGGAAAGCCTGGCAAACACAATGAATGTTTTTGTCTTTTTCTAAAGAAGGCAAGCATAATCCTTATCCTTTAATATCCTACTTTGTTTTACACTGGAATTAGAAAATCTTTTCCATTTGTTTTAATTATCTGCTGGCTTTAATTTAGCCTTTGAAAAGCATTTTTGCTATGACAACCCTTGATCTCATGGTGAGCAGTGCTAGGGAGAAACAGCTGAAGTAAGGCTTTTGTATTTCCCTGCATGCAATGTTTAATCTTTATAATCTTTTAAGGTGAATGTGTGTTCTCCCATTTTGTAAATTGTCAAGTTTAGCACTGTTTCTCCCAAAACAGCAGTTGAAAAACATATTTTGCTTCGATGTAACCAAATTTCCACCTAACAATGTGAATTCTACTAAGTGACCAATTCATTCCCAGAGTTAAACCTCTCTGTACGGCTAACTTCCACTCACTGACTTTAATGACAACTCAACTTTTTTAAAAACAGTTTGTAAAAAAAGTAGATTTTGTTAATTGTTTTGTTTTATAAAAAAAGATTCGATGTCTTGCTTAATAATATTTCTATGCATTGTGTGAGTCAGTGATGTTGCTGTTGAAATTCTGCATGTTTTGTAGTTGTTCTGACATTTGTACGTTTATGTGGTACTTGTAAAAATGCTAACCATTGCTGCTATCATCACCACCATTGTAAGTAACTGAACACTGTACTACGAAGCTGTGCCAGTTAGCAGGGTTTGTTGTGTGTCATGGTAAAACTCTGCATTCTGCTGTTCATTTCCTGTTTTAAGCCAGTATTTAGTGCCTTCTGTAGAAGGAATCAATATGTTGTGGTAGATGGAAGGTGCCAATCTCTTAATATCTTGTTCTGCACAGATGATCACTTATGAGTTTGAAGCTTAAAAAAAAAAAGTAAAAAGAAAAAAAACTCTTGAACTCTCCATCTTTCTTTGAAGTGTCTTCTCATTGATTTTTATTTGAAAAAAAAAACGCCTTTAATAGAGCTAGAAAGAATCCACCTTCACCAGCTACACCTCCTGCAGCAGCAGTCTGCCAACTGTGGATGCGCGGGGTACGAGGGAATGCGCAGTACCCACATGTTCTTGTTTGTACTGGATCCAGTGATTAGCCAACCCTGTTTAAGTCATTGTGGAGCATGCTGAAATGGCATTTAATGAAAGCAGTCCTCTGATTACCGTAAGAAACTGTTAGCTCTCCTAACAGTTGTGAGCCTGCTCTTGTAAACAAGTGTCAGCGTGGTCAAGTGGTGGAGTCCAGTCCCTGTTCTGCCTCTGCTGAAGCCACACATTGCTGCCAAATGAGGCTTGGATTAAATTCAAGCCCAAGATTTTTGGACTTGTTCTTTCCAACAGCTTTCATGGCAGACAAGCCCTGCTTATCAAAATTCTGACGCTGCATTTTCAGTTCCTTTTCCACTCTTTGCTTAGAATTGCAGTGTAGCAAATACGCACGCACGTACGCATTCATTTTGATTTTGATGAGATTTTGGCAGGCTGAAATCGTACCATACTGTAATCATACAACAGAAATGGGCAGGAGGGAAATGCAAGATGTTAATCTGTCTAGCACGTTTCCCAGCCACCAGGCATGGTCAACTGTACCTAGGCTGGTCTTTAAAATAGTATTTTGTGTGGAAGACAGAAAAGATTAACCATAGATTTTCCATCTCTGCTGAGAGATGAAAGCCTGTAACACATCTTGAAAAGATTTCTCAAATCAGAAAATCAAGTTGCCAGAAAAATTGCGTGATTTGCAAAATAAGAGTGCATTGTATTCATCCTTACAGGTACAGGTCTAAAGCCATCTTTATTCCCCAGCCAGACAATTTACAGCCCTTGTGCTGTAAAATACTTTGAAAAAAGGAATTTTATGCCAAAATTTTCAATGTAGTTGCTCCTTTTTGTGATGTCCAGGACATTTACAAAAAGCAATATTAAAGGATGCAGCCCACAAGACACTGAAAAATCATCCCAGGCAAGCCAGTCCCCCACAAACTGATGAGTTTGAAAACAGCAGATGAAGATCTAAACCTTCCCCAAGTGATTAGGATGCTTAGAAGCCTTTTGCAGCACCTCAGTTCCCATCTCTTGGAGAGAGTAGGGCTCTCTTCAGAAACGTTAGCCCTTCTATTGTCCTTTAAAAATGGGTAGCTTCTTCAGGCTCCTTCTGCCAGATCAGGAACCAGCTGAGACCAGTTGCAATGTGTTTCTCCATTGTTTTCCTTGTGTGGTAGCCGCTTACACACAAACGCATCCTTCCACTAGTATGAGTGAAGAGTTTTGACTCTACAGAACTCCCACCTATGTGGCCCTAATATTAAATAAGTAAAGCAGCGTTAAATGAGTAAGTATTTTCTTGCATTTCTTCTATTTATATCTAGACCTGAATCACTATGGTCCCACCAATTGCACTTGTCTTCCCAGTTGGACTTCCTAGCTCCTTCTATGTGTTGGCCCAACTTGCAAAAGAAAACCCAACACATCAGATTCTTGCAGGACAGCAGCTGTTTTTTCCACATCTTCTTCTCTTCCATTGTGAAACTAGATGTATCTATGTTTTGTTCAGCTTAGATTTGAATCAGGAAAGCAATCAATATAATTTATTTAGCCCTTTGCACACTGGAGATGCAGTTACGGTTCTACACGTGCAGACCTGGCGTTAGGATTTATTCTCTGCAAGTCAGAGCCTCTAATGGCACCTGTTTGTTTTTCACCATGGTTCACTGGTTTCAAGATGCACACTGGCTTATAGTAATGTGCTGGTTTAGACAGCACCTTCCAGTCACTGGGATGCCTTCAGTGTACACGTATGTCCTGTAACTGCTCTTGCAATTGCATTTTGTCTGAAGCACATGATATTGCAGGACAAACTTTCTTTTTTTTTAATTTTTTTTTTTCAGAAAAAAAACCGATAGTATTTTAGGCTGTGCCGCTGAAAGGAGCCAGGAGGGAATTATCCATCCAAACTCCAGTGGAATTTGGGAACTTAGCTTTTTTTAGACCCCTTTGCAAGCCCCAGCTGTAATGAGCTATTTAAGGCAGAAATCTTAGCATGAGTGGCTCTACATATCTTTGACTCAAAAATGCAGTCTTCTGTACACAGAGCACCTTCTTACACAGATCTCTTGCCCCTGCATTTGGAAGATTACATATACAACGGTTTATTCAGGAGAAGTAGTATTTTGATGCATTTTAATGCATTAAGCTCTGTAAATCTAGAATATCTGAGGGGAAGGAGAGATTATTGTATCATTTGCTGAAAACGTGAGCAAAATTGTCAACTACAGTTCATTTTCAGAGCTACCTGTTCAATGTCATTGTCCTCAAATTACCTTCTTTCTGGACTTGCACAGGGACCTTAGAAAAATGACCAAAAAGGGTTCACTGCTGTAAATGAGGAAAGATTTCATAACCTACTTTGAGCCACAGATCCCCAGCTGGGTTTCCAGGGTTGATAATCTTTTTAACTCATCAGCTCGTTAAGTTTTGACCCACGTGGATGCCATATTGCTGTTTCTGCAGCATATTTTTAAGAAGCAAACTTCATACACGATAAGGTCCTTCACAGGTGAAGACCAATATGGCCAACAAAGTTGTCTGTCACTTGTACCAGTTAAGAACTGTTTTTTGTTGTGTTTTTTTTTCTTTTTTTTTTTGCTACTGCAAGGCACTCCACTCATCTTTAATTGGGATGGAGTAAGCAAACATATTGTACTGCTGTCTGCCACACTTCAGTCAGATATCTCCTTGAAAAATGTTATTTTAGTGTTTGAGTACTAAATTGCCCTCAATGAGAAGAAAGTAAAACCAAGAGGTCTTTCTTTTAATGGTGTCTGAGTTTCATCGCTTGCTCAGTTGTCAGATAACTAGGCTTTGGAAAAGAAGGGGTTCAGTTGTTTGCTAATTGGAGTATGACGTTCACTCTTACTGATCTGCAAATTCCAGAGATACTCTGATCTTTATTGCACTTCAGCTCCCTTTTTTATTCCCTTATGATAATCTTTACAAAGTCTGGTTCTGCTGCTTTAGAGATTGATTTCACTGTCTGTACAGTGTTTGCTACTATTGTAGTGTGACTTTTTATTTTAGTTTTTTAAAATTTGTGTTGTTACAGCCTTAAACTTACAGAGTTAAAGACAATTTAAAAATAATCAAGATAGTCATTGATGTCTCTGATAAGTGCATGCTTTATTCACAGTATTTTGTCTGTAACTAGGTGTAACAGCCAAGTCTCATGTATTTAATAAACCGTTTTCTGCAAAGTTGACTACTTTCTTTAATCAAGTGAAAACAATTTACTTGGCATTTCGAAGCACGTTGTAAAAAAAAAAAGCACAACTCTCTCTCATGCTTTGGAAGTATGAATATCAGCATAGCTGGGAAGTTCCCATGGACCTGTGATGCATGTTGATTAGCGAAGTGCAAATAGGCTCACCAAGTTGCTGTCATAGCCTCTTTAACTTCTGGGGTTGTGTTTCAGGAAAATATTTAAACAACTGCTTAAGTCCTTTCCTGCTCAGGAATGTACTTATAAGCAAGCTTGACCTGAACCATGTGATCAATTAATCTCTCTTCAGTAGGACTGAAAGCCCCCCTCCTCAGCCTTTTTGGATTAAAGACATTTCCCTGAGCCTGAGCTGGTTACAACCATTCCAATGCACACTTTGGCTTGAAATTATTTATTTTGCACTTAGAATTTCAACAGTAAAGTCTGCTTTCCACATAGTTTTGTTTTAATGTTCATCTAAAATAAAATTAAATGTGCATCCAAGGATATGCATCTTTTAAGATAATTGCCTGTCAGGTCTGAATTTTGTCTCTTCAAGAGGTTTTAAAATTAAAGGACCAGAAAACTAAAGCTAATGAAGCTCCTGTTGTGAAAGAGAAATATCCCAAGTGGAAAAATCCCTTGTGAGTTCCAGCAAGATTCCACTGAGCTGCTGTTCATGGGATGACAACTGTGTTGGAGAAGGTCAGAGTGTCTTAGGTTCTGCCAAAGGACCATGAGAAAAAAGAAAAAAACAAATCCCTCAAGGAACTGACCCCTAGGGAACAGCAATGTGTATGTGTTGGTCTTAGGACATCAGCGCAGGACAGTGAGAGCTCATAGACATCATGGATGAGGGACAGAGGAACACGATTTTCACCAGGAATTCTGGGACTGCATTCCCATCACCTGGCAAATTCTGCTAAATAAATCCCCTTCTTGCTGCTGAGTGCTAGTGGTGGGACTGTGTGTTCTTGTGCAGCACAGCAGCACGTAAAAGGCATCATGTCAAAGGTCCTGCCATGGTCTCAGTGACAAGTGGAAAGAAAAAACAGAGACATTCAAATGAAGAGGCAGAGAAGTGAAGTATGGACAGGTGGTGGCCAAGGGCTACCAGCTGCTTTCGCTGCCTATTGCAAAAGCATAGTAATCCTGTTGGATTAAACTCTGTAGCTTGAATTATAATGTGCTTTCCTTTGGTCTAAGAATGAGTATGCAGGTGGTAGTCAGGGGTGTACATGGTTCCTGCAGGTTAAGCTAAGCAAATTGGTAAAGTTCCGGTAACTCAGCTGCTTTCACTTTTCCCTTTGTATGCTGATTTAACCCAGGTTGCCAATTCGACTACGACCGTGCTTCTCCAGCCCATGGGATGGCTGCGTGTCCTCTCCTTCTCCCCTCATACACGAGGATAACCAGCAGCAGTGTGCGCACCTTGTGTGCAGTATTGCCGGGTTCGGGCTTTCTGGGTAGACAGGCAAACAGCACCGAGGAATTTGGCTTGGGCAATCTGGATTCCCAGGGATGATCTCACAAGTGTGATGAAGTCTCCTGAATGCAGCTGAATGTATCTGAACGTTGTGCTTGAGACATTGCTTAAGAATATCATGACTGCAACTGATGTGGAAGTTGCCTGGGGACATTATGGCACGTTGCCTCTTCAGATAGGCTTTGGAGATGATGGCAAAGTGGGGTCTGTAGCTCGCTGGTGGTTTACTTTGTAATATACACCAAAGACAAATGGAAATTGGCAGCTATCCCTGTGTTGTCCCACAAACAGAGTTTGTCACTCAGTGTGCAGTACACCAGTCTCACACACAGAGCAGTTTATTTCAAAATTGCACAAAGTCGGGCGCTAGGTGGATTTCCACAAAGCTAGCACACCACACAAAGCAATTACAACATATTTATCTTGTTATGTAATTAGTAAAAATCTGCCTAAATTTACGCTCACTGGTTAGTAATTACCATTCTATCTGGTTTTGGTCACTTGTATTTAAATTAGCCTCGCTTGCTATGTGAATTGGCACACATGCTCTTTACAGCTGTTGGGGTCAAGTTTTCTTGGTCTTGAATTGAGTTGGTGGTTGTGATCTCCCCCTGCCGCCTTTACCTTTCCCCCAGTTACCACCGATTCTTGCTGACTTCATGCTCCTTGGACAATCATCCAGCTTTCCGCACTTTCTGGGGCAGGATGTCTCCTTTTTATCAGTCTTTCAGCTCTTCCTCAAGGACCATCATTACTGAGGTGTTCAAGTGCTGCATATTTGCATAACCAGCCTGCATCTCCTGAACTGTAGTTTGAAAATAAGCCCTCAGGTAACCTCCAGGAAGATGGAGGCAAAAGGCATATTAGGGGTGAGGGAGCAGGACTCTGAGATTTAGGTGCAAGATGTCCTCTGTTTGTTAGTTACTCACGCCCTACCTACAGCGGTACTGAGTCAGGACTTGCTTGCTTTCACAAGCAGCCTGTGAGTTACACGCATAAAAATGCAGTCTGTAGTCCTGGCTGCTTAGTGCTTTTCCAAATTCTGTCTGACAGGTCCCAGTGAGGACTAAGGTCCAACCTAAGGATGTAGGTTTTGTTAGAGTCTCCTGATAGTGTCCCAACACCTCTAGATGGGAATACCCTTATATTTGAAGAGAGTCCATGCGCTTTTGAACCAAGAGCCCAGGCTTTTCCAGGACTCCTCTACGTTGTCTGAGAATGAAAGGGATAAACTGTTTTCCTCTGAGCAAAAGAAAGCAAATATTCATTATGCTGATTACAAAAAAAAGAGAGAGAAGCAAGGATGATCTATTTCCTGCAGGAGTGGTGGAAAATGGGTAAATCTTGTTCAGCCTTCTGATGATACAACACCCTTACAGATGGTAGCTGATACATGCCTGCCATCACGACACCATCATTTTATTTCATTGTTATTTTGCTATTTTCATACTCCTTTGATGCAAGTATTACAGCTGCATGCTGCTCACGGCAGCCATCACTTTCTGATCTGGATATACTTTCAAGCCTTAGAGCAACTCGTACCAATTTTTGTAGTTTCTGAGTTTATGAGGGCAAGGTGTATAGTGGGAAGAAAAGGGAAAAGTGGTATAGACAGCCATCACTGTGTGTAAGGTATGACACATCCCTGAATATGACCCTGTTCTGGTGCAGCACTTGACTCACTTTCCCTGTTCAAGACTCAGGTAGAGCTAACAACAAGCTGTTACTGTTCCCACTATCAAGTGTCAGAGCTCAGCTCAAACCAGATGCTCTAATTTTGTAAATATGGAATTTGGAGAAACCGGGAACTATGACGTAATTTCCTAGCTCATGATAAACCCTTCTTTTGGAAGCCAGAAGCAATCTAAGTCTCCGTCTTCTGTTGTGATTCAATAAATTGCCTGAGTGATACTGTGATTCAGGAAATCACCACCGTAATTTTCAGATCAAGGCCTGTCAGAAGTTAATTGCAGTATGAGAACTTCGTTGAGGCTAGTGCTATTACATCTTCCAGGGTAACCAACATTGTATGGTTAGGTTCTTGATTTTAGTTTCCCAAAGTGCTCTTGGTGCTTTCAGAAATAGTCCTTGGGTGAGCCAGTAGCGTGAGCCAGTGGCAGCTCATCAGCTGGCAATTTCAGTAGCAGAGTAACAAGCAACTTATGGGAGAATGTGCTGTTGGGGTGAATGTTACCAATCCCTAGGCTGGGCAGACAAACATCCTGCCATATGGCTTTATGGACCTAAGATTTGCTTATTGGTAGGGGGCAAACGCGCCTGAACAGTCATTGCAAGAGAATTGTAACAAGACCTAAGGACACAAGGGCCCCCAACATAAGAAGGACATGGACCAGTTGGAGAGGGTCCAGAGGAGGGCCACGAAGATGATCAGAGGGCTGGAGCACCTCTCCTATGAGCACAGGCTGAGAAAGCTGGGGCTGTCCAGCCTGGAGAAGAGGAGGCTCCGGGGAGACCTGATAGCGGTCTTCCAGTACCTCCAGGGGGCCTACAGGAAAGATGGGGAGAGGCTGTTCAGTAGGGCCTGTTGTGATAGGACAAGGAGTAATGGGTTTAAATTAGAGGGAGGTAGGTTTAGACTGGATATTAGGAAAAAAATTTTTCACAATGCAAGTTGTAGAACACAGGAACAGGTTGCCCAGAGAGATGGTGGATGCCCCATCCCTGGAAACATTCAAGGCCAGGCTGGATGAGGCTCTGAGCAACCTGATCTAGTCGTGGATGTCCCTGCTCCTCACAGGGGGGTTGGACTAGATGACCTTTGAAGGTCCCTTCCAACTCTAACCATTCGATGATTCTAAGAGGGCAAACCCTTGTAGAGGAGACTGGTGGTGACTGAACAGCTCATCATTTCAATCCCAGCCTTTCTTTAGCAGGGTTGCCCACCCAATAACTCACTGCGAAGAGCTCATGAAGCCACTGACCAGAAGAACTTCCACCCAAGGATCATTTGCCATGAGAAAGTTTGTAAACACAGCTGAGTTTAGAAAAAAACACTTGCAACCTAGTTTTCAGGTAGAAGGAAGTCCTGTTTCTGTCCAGTGACTAGTTGTGGGGTCCAAAAGGAAGAGAAGGTCCCTTCAATTTTTGAGACCTCTGCCCAAGATGGGCTTGCACGCCAATGTATGTCTTTCAGATGTGCCCTCTGAGTAGCATGCTTTTTTCTAGCAATCTTTCTTGGAGTCTTCAGGAGGAGACCTTGGGTTGTCAGGGGTCTGCAGACCACAGACTGAGGACTCCTGTTGTAGAAGTGTCCAGAGCTCAGAGTATCAGATAACATGCTCACATTTTTAGCCTGTGCATGGTGCCTCTATTCAGCTTTCCAGCTTGTTTTGCTTGCAACGGGTTCTTCAGTTGGGTTTATGCAGTTCTTTTACCTTTTATTTACTATATTAACAGTAAAAGCTGCAACAATAGAAATCTCTTTTTTAAATCAGCTCTTCCTAGTATGCACAGTTACACCTCTGGGGCTGCAGTAACACGTAGCTGTGGCTGCAGAATTGAAGGTTAGAAGGAGAAATCCAACATGTCCCTCATCTTGAGAGTACCACCTCTTCTCTTTTCCTGTCTTGCTGAGATGGTCGCCGTGGGGATCACTAACTCCATGCATGGATGTTCAGAGCAGCCTTTCACAGCTAACATGCATTGGGCTGCAAAATCCATTAGCTTCAGCCTTGTAAGAGATAGACTTAAAGTATAGTGGATATAATAAAATTATAGTGGTATCATAAAAATATATTACTCTTCCATAAAGGATATTAAGTGTCTGAACATCTATAAAAAGGTTCTCCATCAATCCTCTACTTTCATTCCTGCCCATGGGGCTGAAGCTCTCCTTTTAAGAAATGCACACTATATGTCTTCACTTCACTGATGGTATTCATCAAGATGCCCCTGTCTTTGGTCCAGTGAAGCAACAGGGCCTGATTCTGTTGTGCCTAACAGGGAGTAGAAAGTAGGTACGAGTGGAAAATCCTACTTGGTTAGCATTGCCTGTCCAGCTTGCACAGACATCTTTAGTGATGTGGCACAGCAGCAGCATGAAGTCAGGCTGTATAGAAAGAGGACAATTTTTTCCTCTGGTCCTGAGTCAACTAACAAAGGAAAAAACCTTTGCCTTTGTCATCCTCCCACTGTTTCTGCAGCAAGGTAAAAGATGCTGTGTTACTCTCTCTCTATTACTGGCTCTGTGTGGCAGTACATTTTTAGCTTTGTGGCAGTCTTAGGTTGATAACTGTTCTGCTGCGTCCAAGTTTTCAGTGTACAAACTCATGGGAAGTCACCAGGGAAGTGCTGTGTTTCCTCTTCCTTAAATTCCTCACATTGGGAAAAAAAAAAAAAAAAAAGTTGCTCTTGGCCAGAAATGGTGGCAGCATGTCACTAGGACAAGCTATTTTTATCCCCTTTCTTTATTTGTTTTCTAGCGTATTCAACTAAGCTCAACAAGTTTTCTGTCTTTAATTTTGATGATGACCTCAAGTATCTGAGGTAAAGTTTGAAAAGAAATGGGATTTCAGCCTTCTTTACATCCTTGTGGTCTTGGGGACCTTCCGAGTTTCTCGTAATAAAACTGAAACCTTTTATAATTCACACCTTGTTGTTTTTATGGTTGAGCTAGTAGATTGGAAATCCAGGGTGATATTAAAGAATTCCTTGTACATAACACTCCTACACAACCTTGGCCTCATGCTGCCGTGTGACAAGATTTCCTGCTGTTACCCTGAGGACATACTGTTTGCATGATTTCTGCTCCCGGAGCTAGCCAATGCAATGCGGAGTATTTGAGGACTTTTCTCCAAAAATTAACTCCCAGCAAAATCGATATACAGACCAAAAATAAGGACGGTGGCTAAGAGCCAAAGTACAAAAATCCGCACTCACGTTTTTATAACTAAGTTTCTCTGTTAGGTTGATCTAAGACAGGGTCAGGCTAAAGCAGCCTGACTGGCAGCCTGACTGCAACACTGACATCTCCTGGCCAAAAGAAGCATCTGCTGCTGCTTCTCCCTTTTCTCTGTCTTTCTCCTCCTCCTTCTCCACCTGAAAAGTTTCCGTGTCTACCACGTTGCTGCAAAAATACAGAGTATGACACCCAAGTGGTAGGTCATACATCTTTACTAAGTCACACTTCGGTATGACTGAAACCTTAATTCGCTTTTAAAAAGACAGGAATTTGGCATCTGTCTTCTGAATCTGGATTTCTACAGCTGGTACAAAAGTGGTGCCAGCCAGTGAAGTGGATCTGGTCTGTCTAAGCATCCTTACACCATGGGGTTTCATTGCATCTCTTTTGCTTAGATAAACATGTAGCCTCTTCCCAAGACTCTAAGGCTGCCCAGAAAACTTCCAGGGAAGCGTGGAAGCTGCTGCAGGTTTCTTAAGATGGAGCATGGAGAACATGTCTTCTCCACATGTGACGCGTTTCCTTCCCCTACGTACCCTGACACATCTTTCCTCTTCCTGTTATTCCAGATCCCAGCAGTGAAGTTCAATGAACTCCTGGAGGACTTTTACATCACTGTGAAGAAGACAGATGGGTCTGACTTTCTAGCCACGTCCCTCCACGCCATCCGAGGAGGCCTGGACCAGATCCTCAAGAATGCTGGTGCTGGTTTCTCCATCACCAGAAGCAACTTCAGCTCTTCCACCAGAAAGCTCAAGGAGAAGCTTAAGGTCCTGAGCAAGGCTGGGATGTCTAGTGCCCGCTCTCACAACATTGTCTACTTCTCCCTTTCTGATGAGGAAAAGATGTGGAGGACAGGATGTCTGGGAGACGATAGCCCCGTAGCCCTGCTGTCCACAGCGGTGAAATACACCAGCCAGTACCTGAACATGCAGACCAAGCATGCGGACCTAACGTTTGGCCACATTGAATTGCTCAAAGACTCCCAGAACAGGCTGATTTTTGCCAGAACAGATAACGTGAAGCAAGAAAACAGGATGAATGCAAACAGAGTGTGTTATGGCCAGATCTACCACGAGCACTCGGAAGGGCACAAGCTCTGCCCATGCTGCCTCCTCTACAAGTACATGTACGTACACCGGCCCCTGACACAAATGGAGGCAGAGTCTCCCTTCTGCCTGACAGCCTGGAAGGAGCTCAGGAACATCTATTATGAGGAGCAGAAGATGGGGCTCCGCTCCTCCAGGGCTGTTGTCTCCAAGCTGGCAAAGAAAGTGAAGCTGGAGCACTGTGAAAATTTTACTTTTGTCTCCTTCACTCAGGCTTCCAGCAAGTTTGTCCCTCTTAGCTCCTACTAGTCCTCTGTCTGCTGTCACCAGCCAGTGTCCCAAGAAAGTGCTTTCCCCAGTAGCTTCAATTATGTGAATTGGGTGAGCTGCTCCCAAACAAGAGCAAGAAGTGGAAAGACTGGACATTTAATTCTTGCTGAGGAGGACTGCACAGCAGTCCTGGTGCAGTCCCGTTTTGGGGATGAACAGAGCCTTGTTCTGAGAAACAGTAGAGCAGTGATCTCCTTCACTGCTGCCAAGTCTTCCAAGCAAAGAGGTGGTGGAGAGCTTTTTCCCAGTGATGCATGTATCATGGATTTTCCTCCTCCTTAGCAAGCATAGCTACAAGAAAGGATGCTGAGTTTTGGAGACTAAGAACTCATGAAGCAGAAGTGCCTATGCTTTCTTTCAGAGCTACTGTACAAAAGTTACTCTCTTGTGAACCATAGTTTCTGATGGTTCACAGTTTTCTCCACTTGTTTGGTCTATTGTAAATATAGATATTTTTCAATGCCCAATGGATCTGTAGGTACAGCTAGAAACTACTATTGGCTTTACCAAATAACAAACAAACAGAAGAAATTAATTACAGCATCCCCAAGAAACAGCATTTTCAGTCAGTCACTTAAAAATGCTGAGTGCTTAACTCAAAAATGAGCAGTTTGGGGCTGTCCAGGTTTTGAGACCTCTTAAAGGGGACTTGTATCAGAAGTCAAATGCTCAGCATCTTTTGAAAATGAAAGCACTCTAAGGTGTCTCAAGTCTGGCATCCAAATGATGTAATTTTCAAAAACCAGTGGTCAGTTGTAAAAATAATTGCCTTAAACTCCTACAGCAGCTTAGTCCACTTTCTGTTGAGAGGAAAACTTCATTTCAGCTGGAGCTGTGGTAAGCCTTTAAGTCATAAAAAAGAAAACCTGGAAGACCTAAAACAGATCTAGGGATGTGGAATTTGACGATGTCCAATCTGCTTTTACTCTAATGGAAAGATATGGCTGGTTTTTTTTCCACCAGGTTGCAGGGCTGTGAGCAGATTGATGAGGTTTACTGAGCCCGCTATGAAGTCATTGATTTCCTAGTACTGTGTAACACCTTGACATCACAGCTTCAGCCCAATAGGTACATGATTGTAAAGATAAAATAATTACTTTTAGTTGTACTTTTTTTTTTGAAAGGTGGCTTCTCCCTCCCTCAAATCGCTTGAATTATCTTTTTTAAAATATTGATTTGATTTGTAGGATCTCTATGTTGTAAAATATAGTATCACTCTTGTCTTTTAAATGCTTTTGCACAGTATTATTTTAATTTTAGGAAACGAGTTTGCTGGATATTGAAGCACAAAGTAGCATCAACTTTAGCAGGGAAAACATCTGCTAAGAAAAGATGCTACCTACAACCATCACGGGCTGTGGACATTATTTCCCACTGTCAGGGTGATATTTTAAGAGCTGGATCCTGGGAAGCCTTGGCAGCCTTTGCTGGAGGCGGCAGAGGATGTTCAGGATTTCCAGACAAGCTCCTGTGATGGAAAGAGGAGCTTCTGCCTGAGCAGGGTTTCAGGTGTGCATTGTGGTCATTGCTCCCAGAGGAGGAATGCTATTTGTCATAATTTGTTTTGTGGGTGATGGTAAAGGGTATTCCCTGTTAAAAATTACCATTCTGAGTACTGCAGAGCGAATCAACAGTTAAGACAGGAAAAGCAGAATCTGGGCTGGGACAGGGTTTACTGTCTTTGTAAGGAGCCACAGAAGCTGTTCTAACACAAACCATTTTGAAACCTAAGTGTACCCAGAAAATCAGACTCTTTGTTCAATAACTAATCAAGGAACCTGTTCTTCAGAGCTGCTGACCTGCTGGGGCTCCTCCTGCGGTCACTGCCACTCAGCAGTTCCCAGGCTGGGACCGTCTGGTGGCTGTTGGCAGTTGGCAGTAAAAGCAGTCATGGTCAGGTTTCCTTAGGCATGAAGAGGAAGCATGAAAGCCCAGTGGCTGTTCCTCTGATCTTTAGAAGTTTTCGGCCCTTAATTTTTTTGCTCAGTTGATGTGGCTGTGTTTGGTGGGTCAGGGATGCTCTGCAGTGGGCTCCAGAGACACAGGGTGGAGGGTTTCCTACAGAAGACCTCAGCTCCCTTCTCTGCCCATGTCCCCAGGGGAAACCTGGCCTTGCAGGAGAGGTGGACGCTTGTCTGGGTTCAGACCTCTGTGAAAGGAACAACTTGTTCCATGTGTTAGCAGAGGGAACATAGCGGAGCAGTAAGACTTGTTGCTTCAAGGCATGGTGATGGGGACTGCTGTGGTTTCTCTCAACAATTGTAAGCTTCTCCTTGTTCCCTCCAACAGTGTCAAGGCACTAGGAGCAGTGGCTGTAACTAAAGAGCACTCCTCTGCCCATGCATATGTTGTTTGTAA
>WHYT01014995.1:60609-74392 GCA_009806455.1 Tetrax tetrax
GGTAGATTATGTCCGTTGCCCGTCCCTTGTCCACCGATGCTGTTACCCCGTCATAGAAGGCCACCAAATTGGTCAGGCACGATCTGCCCTTGGTGAAGCCATGCTGGCTGTCACCAACCACCTCCTACAGAAGACCGCAGCTCCCTTCTCTGCCCATGTCCCCAGGGGAAACCTGGCCTTGCAGGAGAGGTGGACGCTTGTCTGGGTTCAGACCTCTGTGAAAGGAACAACTTGTTCCATGTGTTAGCAGAGGGAACATAGCGGAGCAGTAAGACTTGTTGCTTCAAGGCATGGTGACGGGGACTGCTGTGGTTTCTCTCAACAATTGTAAGCTTCTCCTTGTTCCCTCCAACAGTGTCAAGGCACTAGGAGCAGTGGCTGTAACTAAAGAGCACTCCTCTGCCCATGCATATGTTGTTTGTAAGAGTCAAGAAGTACCCAAGGAAAGCATTTAGCTTATGTCCAGTATCCCAAGCAGGAGGATGGTTCCTTTTCCATATTTTGCAAAGGACTGAGTATTCTGTATATGAAAACTAAATCAGTCCCCAGGGTTGGTAGGTATCATACAATTCAGACTGACTTTGAGTTATTCTGTTTGTTGTCCTGTTCTTGTTCTCCTGCAGTGGCATCTGATACCACAGAAGAAATGCTCACAGTGCATCAGAGTACTATGAAGCTTTTTTTTAAAAGTGGCATAAATGAAGTGAAAAGGAAAAAAAAAAGTTACTGAGTGCTTTTGTTAGGAAGAGTTAGTCTTGATTTTGTGTCACGGTATGTCTTGAATTTGGCAATTGGATGTCTCTTTTCTCACGTACAAGCAGCGTTTGTTCTGAAGTAATAGTACCACTTTTGTAAACTGTGGGACCATTATGAACTGAACTTTTACAGAAATTACTTCAATATGGGGAAGAACATGTGGTGTTTAACTGTCAGCTTTTATCATAAGGAATATTTGCCTATTAGCTGAACTTCTTCAGTGCTGATGCTCCTTTTTTTTTTTCTGGTAGCTCCTCAAATCCATGATTGTGAAACCTATGTTTTATCTAACAATATTTAACTCATTTGACTTCTTCGGCTCAGCATGTTTTTCTGAACTACTGTTTTTCAGCAGTGGTTAATGTGCTCTAATGAGACCCACATCATATTAGTATGTTACTTTTATCTCAAGGAGACGTTTTCACTTGTGAAGCAATTCCTACCAAAAGGCAAAAAGACAAGGCCAAAAGAGGTGTGATATGACTTTCCAAAAGGTCACAGCGTGGTCAGTAGCAGGGTACGGCCATTGTCTCAGACAGGTCTACTTGTGGCACCCCTCATCTGCAAGGTCAATTGCTGATAAGTACAGCTCCTCTGGGAATCCTGTAAGAGCTGGTACTGAAGAACCACCTAGCCAAAAAGAAAATCAGGATGTGTCAAGAGTGGCACTTACCCTTTTTGACTATTAGCAAATAATCAAATGCTGTAAAGGACAAAGAAACATCCCCTTTCCATCTCTGGCACAGCCCCATTTCCAGCCAAAGCAGGTATCGTCTATTCTGTGCCCAAACACCCAAATTCCAGGTGGGTGGGATTTATAGCAGCCTTATGCTTCTGCGGTGCACTGGAGAGCTAGGCCACGAGTTCTGTATTTGCAGTCATCTCACATGCACGGCTGTGCGCTGTCCTTGTTGTGAAGCCAGCTCCTGCAGACTCCCAGCCAGGCGTACATTATTCAGTGGGTGTTTCTTGCACTCAGCACCTTCCTTTAAAATACCTGTCATACTGCAAAATCAGAGCACTTAACAGATACTGACTTTATTAGGTTTTGTGGGCCATGGAGATTATGCTGGCATAGCATTATTCCTTATTCTGTGTCCTATGGTAGATAGGATTAATTCAGAATTTGCTGTTAATTTCAGGAATTTTATTTCATGTTTCCTGTGCACTCACCCCAGACCAAACACATCTATGTTGTTGTGATGGTTTAGCCTGAATCACCACACAGTTTCTCGCTCACCCTTCCCCTCCCCAGCAGGACTGGGGAGAGAATTGGGAAGGAAGGAGAACTTGTGAGGCATATGCTTGCCCCAGCATAGAGTTATGCCCAAGATCTTCAAAATACTGCCTAGCTGAGTGACTAGCACAATAAGACTTCAGGATTTTGAGCCCTTCGAGGCTTTTCTGCAGTGTGTCAGGTAGAGCACCCGTAATAGCTAGCAACTCTGGAGACCTTGGCACAGCCAGGAATGACCACCATTGGCATGGGTGAAAAGTCTAGGTCTCTCCTTATCAGGGCGAGGCTGTGCACTTACAGCAGGCAAACCTGATGTTCTAGTTTTAACATTCTTTGTCATCAGGATGGAGGAATAATACAATGTCCTCTACAATCGGGTGTGCTGAGGAGGGAGGCAGACGCTCCTGTTGCACAGAATGGAGAGCTAAGTGGAGTCGCAGTGTGTGTGTGTGTATCTTCACTTTGAAATGTGCCCTCCTGACAGTTGAATTTGTGAGAGTCAGCAGAGCATCTGGCACGGTGCACTCAGCCCACTTGGTTTAAGTGGAAATTAAGCGATGTTTCAGTTTTGGTCCAAGAAAATGTTTTTCTCAAGCCAACATAAGACATACGTTTAATTCAATGAAGTAAAGCGTTCCATTCTTTGGCAGACTTTCGGTTACTCAGGGCATTGATTTCAGACCTTATCTGCTCAATACTACTTAGTAAGTCACTAAGCTTTCCTGAAAAATAAAACAAAACCAAAAATGCCACATACTGCAGTCCTGACCCAAGCCATGCAGAATTACACCTGCACGTAGGCAGAATCCAAAGAACCTCGCATTTGTAACCTACCCATGTTTCCCATGGACTCAAAGATAAATTAGAAGGGAAAATAGTAACAGTTTGAGAAGTACAATTTACTTTAAAAAACAATGGCACTGTGCTTTTTTCCACTCAATTTGTTGTCTCTTTGCCAATCTGATTACTTGAGAAGGCCCAACGTAAAGGAGTTGAATGCTTTGGGTTGCAAGGCTGTAGTCTGTTTTGCTGGACTGGAAGTGTCTAATTGCCATGGTGGCCCGGGGTAATTGCAATTTTCACTGTAGACAGGCTATTCACTACGCAGAGAGTGAAAAGGAATCACTCCTGTTGACGGCAGGCACAGCAATGTCCACAGGGCATGTCTGGCTCATCCCATGACCTAGACCAAGCACCCTTATGCAAGGGGAAGACAAAACATCAACTGAGACTGCAGATCATCAGGTCAAAATTAGGGAAGCAAAGGGAGAAAGAGAGCTGCAAATCCTGCATTCACATCTCTGTGATGGAGTCTTTGGCACAGGAAAGTGTTACCTAGAAAAAATGCTGCTTTGAAAGACGCTCAGGCCAGCAAAGTGGGAAATACCTCCCAGTCTCAGCCAGCAGCAGCAAAGCCAGACATGGGAGGGTCTGCAGAACCACAATCAAATACGATAGCTAATTATTGGCTATTTTTTCTGCTCTGAAGGAAAGCATTTCCTTGAACCCTACATCTCCCTGAATAGTTTGTTCCCTGATAGAAACAAGAGCTCTCATTATTGGTTCTAATGCTAGGGTGAGAAAAGCAACTGGGCAAATGTGGAAGAAGAGGCAGATGAGCAGATAATTAGTCAAGAGGTGCACAGATAAAACAGTACTAAGGAAGACAGGTGGATACAGGAAGCAGAGCAGAGAATCACACACCATTCCCAGTGGTCCCATTTCCAGAGGCTGCAGGAGTGAATGGAGGGTGGTCAGAGCAGCCCTTTCCAGAGACACCAGGGAACAGGGGATGGAGAAAGTCATACAGCTGCAGAGAAGGTCCCTGCCTGGTGGCTGGGGACCTTTAGTTGTCCTGACGACAGCTGCAGCATGGCCAGTCCCTGGGTGAGTACATCCCTTAGGGTCCTGCCAGGACACTTCAGGACCTACCTGAAGGGGCCTGACCTGACTTTCGTAGGTGTGAGGTTGCTTTTGCTGAGCTTACTGGTGATGTTTGTGGGGAAATGGAGCCTGTCTGGGGAAAAACAGTGACAGGAGACGTTACCAAGTCATGTCGTGCTGGAGCGTGAGAAGTGAGCTCTCAAAATAGAGCTTCTCATAGCTACTTAAAACATAATCCCAAGGGAAACCTTATCAGTCCTTGATCTCTCAGGAGCTCTCAGATCTGCCAGCCAAGGTCAAAGGTGTGCTGGTAGTTGGAGAACAAACTCTTGTGTGTGATGTTACTTGAAGAAGTCTCATGGACAATTCTGGAGTATTTTCTGTGCTTTTGGGTTCTTTCTGCCTCCTGCTGCTGCTGGTGTGGAAGTAGGCTGGAGCTTTTTAATCTGGGGCTTTTGAAAAAAGCTGTTGCTTTTTAAAACGTACCCCCAATTTGTCAGTGTGTGTTGGGAGCAGCTCAGGGTAAGGCCCAGCCAGTTGGGTATGAGTCCACGGGCGGATTTCTGCCCTGCTAGAAAGATTAACCCTTAACCCTGCCCTGTGATGTTCTCTCACTTCACTAGCAAAAACCCACCCAAGACTTCCAGAATCTTGCCAAGATCCTCCTTGCTGTGTAGGGAGGACGTAACCTCACCCGATTTCCTGCAATCTGACTGTGCTGCTGCACAGGAGTCTCTTTCCCAAGGGTGAGACCGTCACCCAGTTGGCTTGAAGCCTGCTGAACACCCTCCTTAATAACAGCAGAGTCTGTCAGTCTGTCCCGGCACCTTCTGGGGTTACCATACACATTGCTGCACCCATGGACAGGAAGAGCAGCTGTGGGCTGCGGAGGAACACACAAGCTGAGTCAACCTAAGATCAGAGCCTGGAGGAACATGCCACTCCTCCTTTTGCCTTTCCTACTTGGTCACCTCGTTTTTTCATGAAGGATACACCTAAACTTACAAACAGGCATTCACGTAGCACACAAACAGCTATTGACCGCAAGTCACATCTGAGCAAAGCTTAAAATAGAGTAGAGGATAAACAGGAGATGACAAACCTGTGTGCTGAAGCTGGTGTCAGCTTCAGAAGCAAGCTCTTGCTTGTCAGAAGCAATCTCAGATTGTCAGAAGCAAGGATTTACTAGAAAGAATGAGTCCAAGATGCAATTCAAGTCCTCACTCTCCAGACCTAAGTAGTTTTGACAGCGGCACTGAACGCTGTGCAAGGAGCCATCCTGCACATTTGTTGGCTGCATCACGTCTCCAAGCCAGACTTTTTGATCCCTAGCGTTTCCCCCCCTGCCCTGGCCACAGGGCAGAGCCACTCTACTCTTCGGTGACTGCCTGGCACTGAAGCGCTGCAGGGCTCCTGAGCCCCACCAGCGAGCAACCCTGCTCCTGTGAAAACAGAGCACATTCCCTTGCCCTGAGGCTACTGTGGGCTGGGGCTCCTTTGCACTTTTCTCCCTTTCAAGTCCTTAATTTCCCACCTCTGCCAGACAGGGACTTTGCTGCCTGGTTTCCCCCGTGGGAGTCTCTCTGGGTAATGAGTGTTTGATCCACTTCCCACCATGGCCTTGTGACTGGTATCTTCCTTACTGAGGCAGTGTCGTTTTTATGGCCTGATGCAACCCTAGAGCATCTTGACTGACTTTGGCCATCCCTTCATAACCATGCAAGTCATGCTGACAGTGCATCTCTCCCCAGCAGTGCTGGCATTCTTATTTTCGGATGAAACGTAATTGGCTGCCAAGTCACACGTGGCTACCAAGTCAGACACAACCCTGTGATCTAGTAAGATGAAGTCCATGCCAAGGCGTTGTCGCTTTTTCATCAGGTGCTTTATTATTTTCTGACAGTTTGCCAGCAGCCTGTTACAGAGGTTAATGGGATCTAATGGTGACCTCTGTAATACAGACAGCCGTTACTGCAGAATGCTGTGTCACTGAATGGAGGCCAGTCTGGGACATCAGTGTGTTCGCTGTATCATGCCAAATGAAAGCTTGACTGGCTACTAGGCATAATTTATTTCATTATGTGTAGAGATACAGCAGTTGTGAGGAAAGCCAAATGACAGAACAAGCATGTATTTTTTTTCACACTTCTGGAGGAGATTCACTTTTCCCATACCAATAGCATTGCCCTTTGCACTTGATAGTGTTTGTACTTCTGGTGTTAACTTGCTTTAATAAAATCCTGAAATGTCACTTGCCTGCCTTAGACTTCTATAAAATACTACTACAGCAAAATTATTTTTATAGTTTCAACACTACCTTCTTGTGCTCTTTGTGATACTTCTCTGTAACACATGAATCGCCACCTTGGAGTCTTTAAGCTAAATCACAGGGAGAAGCAAGACTTTCTCTTTGCGGTGCCGGGATCTGCTGGAATAGCTGGAATAGCTGGAGTCAGTTTCTGAGCAGTCTCACATTTCGCCTATACTGTGGAAGGTAGTGTCCCCACCTGCAGCCTGTTTAGCTGCTGGGCTTTTTTTTCTGAGCCTTTCTGAGTGCTGGAACAATGTGATATTTTGTGATCACTTACTGACCGAGACGCTTGCAGGAGATCTGAACGGGCTCCATCCAGCTCCAAGAGCTGTCTGTAGGAAGCCTACAGTCCATACAAGGAGCCTTGACCTCACAGGCATTGTCCCCAGAGGGACCCATTTAGATCATCTGGGTGCAGGCTGAGGATCAAGGAAAGCCCTGCACTTGGGAGTGGAAATTGTACACTTTTGCCTTAAGCCACTTTGAATTTCCACTGCACTGTGTGCACTTGCCCTCGTGCCAACTGCCAGCACTCAGAAGTGAGGGCTCTTGGCCTGATTTTGGTGTGATTCAGAGCTCTGTAGGCAGTTCTGAAGAAACTATCATACATCACCACAGGGCTCATCTTTCCCTGGGGTAGGTCCCAATGCTTTGAATGGAAACATGCCCCACGACTCACATTGGGGATTTCTTTCCCCACTGCTGCATGAAGCACTGCATGAAGCAGTAGTGTCTGATTATATCTCCAGGAGAAACAGCTGTCCCTGCTTGTAAGTGCTGTTCAGCTCACAGCGATTTTTCAACAGGATATTAGAGACCAGTGGGGTGGCAGGGATAAATGCTACTCCAGGAGATAGAGTGCTTCCTGCCTGAACACCTAGGCTTTGGAGGATTTGACTGTGTCTTGAGGAATGGTCTGGGACCACTCTTGGGCAAGTGAGGCTATCACTAAGCTTCTCTGGAAACCAGTATCTCAAGTCAGGTATGAGGTGCCCAAAAGCATCATTACTCAGAGCCAAAACTACTTCAAAGCAATTTCTGGAGACAGGAAACAAAAAATGCCATCTTTGGAGGCTTTTGCACTCTTGCTCTTCTATAGGTGCCTCCCCTACAGAAATGCTCTCAGCTCTCTTCTATTGAAATTCCTCTTTCTACCTTTTTAGCTAAATTATTTTTAAGTGTAGATTATTGATCCTCAGAAAAGGATATTAAAAAATACTTAGGGGAAAAAAGAACTAAATAAATTTAAAAAAAAAAAAAAGTTTGTTTGAGGTGGTTCACCCTGCTGTTCAAATGTGTTCTGGGACAGTTTGTGATGAGAACAGTGGGGCAAGAAGCTTAAAGGTGTGTGATGAACAGCTGAACTATGTGTGTTCAGTGAGTGTATCACGACCGCAGTGATGTGAATGTACACATTTGTAGGGTACTGTATGTGTTTTGCTTTACAATTAATCTAGAAGGCATAACTAAAATCACATCCTGCCACAGACATTAGAGAACCTATGAACTGTAAAAACATGCACATGTTTCTACAAAGTGGGATGGGGGGATGTGCAGTAATGAGGATATTGCGGGGGGTGTTCTTTATTTTTGAGGTACTTTACCATGGAGATCTGCAAGGCCCAGGGAGTGGGTACAGTCCCATGAGACACTGGGCATCCTCAGCACATTCTGAAGAGAACAACAGGCAGTGGACTGGGCCATTGGTATATGGAGTTTTGGGCTCTCACCTGTACCCTGCCAACAGATAACTAGATGACCTCAGCAAGGTACTTCCCCTTTCTGTGACTCAGTTTATGATTCTGTTCAGTAAGGAAAACAACAGCTACTGCTTGATAAAGTTCTTCGACAAACCTGGGGACAGAATGATGCCAAAGAGGGGCTCTGCCCTTGGAACAAACACTCTCCCTGCAAGGAGTGTTCTACTGTGAGATTAGATGTTCCCACCTTTCCCCTGCCACGTCGAAAGCAAGCACGGCACCACGGCATAATTGTTGATCATCATTGTAAAATCTTTCAGCTGATTTACCTGCAACTGGAATCCCTAAAGCAACAAAGGATGATTTCTCCATGAGTTTTGAATTCTTTTCACTTCCAAATACAGACAGTGAACACAAAAGAATTAAAGGCACAACTCCCACCCGTTGTGTTAAATACCAACATTATGAGATGTGGGAAAGCTAACATTTGCTGATAAATAATGCATTACATGTTGGACTGGTAAGAACTGATTCAGTGTTTTGCTTTGTTCCTCGTGAGATTGTTCTCTGTTTTGAAAAGCTGTCATATTTATGAAGGACTGCAAGGTGCATTTTGTAACTCATTGTAAATATTATTTATGGGGATATTTCTGGAATCAGTTTGGCTGTCAGATGGAAGGCTACATAATTTACTGTAACTATAACACATACTATATTGTATGTATTAGGATATCCCATAGGTATATTTCCTTCTGCCACTTGAAAACAATATTGCAGGAAATAGCTTACAGGAAAGAAAAACAGATAAGAGTAGAGGAGGGGGAAGGAGGCCAGGCATTGACTTTCATTGGTGTAATGCGCACTGAACACACGTAATAGAATTGGGAGGCAATGAATTGTCGTCTGGTGGAGATTTGTGTCCTCTGAGTGATGGAAAAGCCTTGTATTAATTCCATTTGGGTGTGAACTACTGGGAGGAGACGTAGCCTCCTCATCTCATTTCAGTTTGGCATTACGCTTGTCCTGATCATGCATAAAAAGTCACTAGCATGGGACAGGCATTTTCCCGACCCACCTTTCTCAATCTCCCTCTTTGGAACTGATCCTTTTTAGATAGACAACGAATATTCACTGGCTTGGAGCAAAACCGACCTTGTTATCTTGTGGGTCTGGCTCTCACCTAGCCCGTGGAAAGCCCAGGGTCAGGTCCCTGTTCCAACGATTATTTCAGCATTAATCCAAAGGAAAGGAGCTCTGTCAGAGGAGAGCGAGAGCACGCTGCCTCTGCAAGGATGAATCCAGGCACTCTCCTGTGGTATGGAGGTCAGGTTCACGCTTCAGGACTAGACGGAGTGGTGCACAGACTGTTCCTGAGTGGTGAACTTTTACCTCTGAGATTTCTTGTTGCCCTGTCACATGGGTCTGAGAAGGACCAGTGCAGAATAAGAATATTTTGAAGTCCCAAGAGCTTCCTTGGAAAGGGAGAAGTATTCCTCACTCGGCTGTAATCATCATTTTACATGTAAGGAGACATGTGTCCTTCCCAGCAGAGACCTGGAGTTTGAGACTGTCTCTGGGGTACAAACAGGGACTGAGATCTCTCCAGCGCTAAAAGCATGGAGGGTATAATGAACAGCTAGAATCACAGGCCATGTTAGCATGGAAAGGCTGAAAAGTAATAATCACAAGGACAAGAACCACCATGTTTCCCATCTGCTTAGGGCTCAGTTGCTGTACTGAGGGGTCTTCAGCCATGTGCTGAGGCAAGCAGTTTCCTAAGACCAGGGGAGTACCACTGAGCTGGGGTTTGGGATAACCAATCACTTACTAGATTTGAGACTTCCCACTCTCGGAAGGCTGAATATCACCTGCTGCTGCTAACGTATGTGAACAGACTGCATTGTCAGAAAGCTCCACTGAGTGGTGCTGGCATTGTGCTCTCTTCTGATGTACTGCAGCACCCCTCCTAAAAGCCCCATGTGGGGATCTGGACATTGTACTGGCAGGTCTCTCCGAAACCCTGTCTATGCATTTATCATTGTAACAAGATACAAAGTAGCATAGGGGATATTACTATAAATGGAAATAATTTTTTTGCAATTGCCCTAAGAATGCCCAACTGAAAGAAAGACCAGTAAAAGAGGCTGAACCAGCAGTATTTGCCACTGTGGATGACTTCCTGTTCTTAGCAACCTGTCTTATATCAGGACTCCTCTGTGCCAGGTGATGAACAAACACATTGACAAATGATGGTCTACCAAAACACAATAATCAGACTCATTTGCTGGCAGAGCAAACTGACTATACAAGATACTAAATTTGAAAATGATTAGGCCTGAATCTGCCAAAACAGTTCTCTGCGCATGCGTGTGTGACATATATCCAGGCTTAGCTCAGAGCGTAACTTACTTAGCCGTTGAAAACCTCAAAGTCCAGGGGAGAAGGCTTTACTCAGAACAGAGTAGCTTCAAGCCAAGCCAGCACAATACACCTTCATTTGCATGGGACAGAAACGGCCTGGTTCTCAGAGCGGCTGCCGGCAGTGCAGCATGCGCAGCAGCCAGTTGTACACAGGTCAATCTATGGCCGTTTTGCTTTCCTTGGACTAACAAGCCATCTACTCAGGCAGAGTTTGAAAACATATTAGTCTTGATGTGTCTCTTCTTGGCAGGCTGCAATGCTCCATGGCTGCAAACACACTGTCCCCTGACCCCAGTGCCAGCTGTCAGCCAGCTGCACACAGCTCTTGCTGGCAGAGAAACACGGAGATGGCAGCTTTGGCCTGGCCCCACATCTGGCCATTGCCACTTCCACAAATGGCCACACACTGACAGATGGAGAAGGTCTACAGCCAACCAGGCAGACGAAAGCTCTAATGTACTTCTACTTAGAGCATGAAGTGATGGCTGAACGCCAGCATAATGGGCAAGTTTATCTGGTCACAGTTGCAAAGAAGAAAGTACACTTGCCCTTGCTCCCAACCACCAAGTATAATCATAGAATCAAAGAATGGTTAGGGTTGGAAGGGACCTTCAAAGGCCATCTAGTCCAACCCCCTGCAAGGAGCAGGGACATCTCCAACCAGATCAGGTTACTCAAAGCCCCATCCAGCCTGGCCTTGAACGTTTCCAGGGATGGGGCATCCACCACCTCTCTGGGCAACCTGTTCCAGTGCTCTACAACTCTCATTGTAAAAAAATGTTTTCCTAATATCCAATCTAAATCTATCTCCCTCTAATTTAAAACCATTACCCCTCATCCTATCACAACAGGCCCTACTGAAGAGTCTCTGCCTGTCTTTCCTGTAGGCCCCCTTGAGGTACTGGAAGACCGCTATCAGGTCTCCCCGGAGCCTCCTCTTCTCCAGGCTGAACAGCCCCAACTCTCTCAGCCTGTCCTCATAGGAGAGGTGCTCCAGCCCTCTGATCATCTTCGTGGCCCTCCTCTGGACCCTCTCAAAAGTAACACAGGGGATATTACTATAAATAATAAAACTACTACTCCTCTCTTTTTATCACCATCCTCCGTACCCAAAATTTCAAACATAAAAGGCCCAAGCTCTACCCTACTTTGTTGTCTTCACCATCTGAAAAAAAAAAAAAAAAACAAAAAAAAAAAAACCCAACCAAAAAAAAAAACCCCAAACCCAAACTGAAGCACTGAGCTATCCATGAAAGCAAAGATAAACCAGAAACCAAAGAGCTCAGCATCTTCTAGGAAGGGGAGATGAAACAGCTGCCAGTGTGGGATGCAGAGTGATTGTCTCCAGATGATGCCTCACATCAGCTCACTACTTAGGAGCTGATCTTGACAATTCCTTCTATCAAGAACAAGAACCAGGAAACAAGGAGAAGAAGTTGTCCTTCTAAAAAACCTGGGGGCAAGATCTGTGATTCCAAGAAATGCAGAAACCCACTGGAGCAAGCTTTATACCCACAGCATGTGGGTATAACCCACTTCACCAGTTAGTCTTCAGAGTTACTGTTCACTGCAGAAAGCTTCATACAGTGTATTTTAGCCCAAGAAAGATTCCCTACAGCTTCTAGAAGTGTTTTAGAACACACTGATTACCAGACTTCCCAGACACAAGGGTGTTAGTAGCAGATGCTATACGATTTTCCCTGTGTGTTAGCAAAACATAAATGAGGCACGTAAAGCTCTGCATAGGAAGACTCTTCCAGCTGGATACAGACAATCCTTTTGTCTCTCTCCACTTTCTCCTTCGGAGGCATCTGTGCACACAGACCATTCAGCAGAGAGCTGCCTCCTCTTAGCTTTTCCCTTAGGATTCATGTGTGGTTTTGGTTACCACCTGTGCCCTAGGACATAGGAATCAGCTTCTGTTTCAGCAGAAGCCCATAGCACAGGGCACTGACCCTGTCCTTTGAGAAAACTTGCTATTTGAGCTGGTCTGACAGGAATCATCATCAGTGTCTTAATTATGACCAACAGGAATCATCCAGCTGCTTTCCCAGGCATCCTCCTAATTTTGAATATATGTGAAAGAACCACCTGCTTAAAACAGCAATTCTTAGCAATTATTCTTCCTGGTGAATACACCAAGCTCTGTTTTACCTATCATAATGCTTAAGAGGATGTGTTGAGATAGGTACTGCCTGCTCACACATCCGTGACTGCATGCCACACTATTCTAGGCTCATTGCCCTCCCTCAGCCCTTGTACTCTGTCCCTGAAACACTGCAAATGCAGTGTTCAGTTGAGCCACAAGAAGCTGTGCACTCTAAGACACAGTTTTTTGCGTTTCCTTCCACCAGTTCAAGCTCATGTTCCCTGCTACTTGGTTGATAATGAGTGCCTTCCTTTTCTTTCTAAAGAGGACGGGAAAAGCCTGGCCTCTTCATGCATTTCTACAAGGTTAGGGTCAGAGCACTGACCCCTCTCCTGTGCAGCAAGGCAATAAACGACCTCCAGCCTTTAAGTGACACATGTGGTCACATGTTATTATAACAGAGTAGAGCCATCCAGAGTGTCTACCTCAGACAGGACTCCTCAGCATGAACAGAGTGGTACCCAACACACCCTCACTTACAGGGCTTGCAAGTTACAGCTGGCTTGTCCCATGCTGACTGCACAAGGCAGAAGTAGCATTTAGCTATTTTAACTGATTGACTATACCAAAGCAATTAGGAAGTTCGTGGCGAGCGACATCAGGGGCTGTAATTTCTTTTCAATAATGACCTTCATGGGGTATTCTGTATTCTGATGTGAAATGCAAATATGTCACGTATTATTGGTTAGTTTCATACCGGTGCTTCTAAGAGATCAGCAGAGTGAATCTGCTAAGAAAAAAATAGAGACTAAAACCCTGTAGTGGTAGGAAACCACACATGGTTCTATAACTCAGGCTTCTTGTGCTAAACCTGCAGATTTTCCAGAGGCTATAACGGGGGGGAAGATAGTGACTCTGGAAAATAAGGGTATGGAGATAAAACTTGTCTAGTGGAAGAAAAAGACCACAGAGCTAAGAAGAAAGAAGCTGTGGTTCAGTTCTTTCAGTGCTTCAGTTCAAGATCTTCGACTTCTTTACCTCATCTGTTCTTGACAGTTTATGACTCTGCCATCACTTAGAAAGTCTGACCTCACTGTGTGTTAGCCCTCCCCTCATCTATCTGCTCTGTTTAGCATAAGACCTACCCAGTCCTGTGACCTGCTCTCACCCCACTATCCAGCTTGGACATGGACTCTACACCAGCCGCCTGTGTAGAGTGGAAAGGTCGATGACTGCTGCAACAAATGAAACAAAGTGAATCTTGAGTGATGCTGTGGGTTAAGATACTTTTAGGTACACGGGTCAGTACTAGATTACAAGCCTCCTGCTTTTATGTGATCAAGTTAATGATTACTGCCAGAAGCAAGAAATCCCTGACACTTCCT
>WHYT01014995.1:97064-109812 GCA_009806455.1 Tetrax tetrax
TTTTTTTTTTTTTTTTTTAAAAAAAAAAAAAAAAAAAAGAAGTTGTATTTTGCTCTAGAATTCAGACAGCACACATCAGCAACCCGCTGTACTGAAAAAGTCATTTGTTTAGAGTATTTGTTAATGTTAAGTAGAAAAAAGCCTACTTGAAAAAATGGAGGAGGGCATCCAACACAAACATGTTTGTGCTCCTCAGCTGAGCAATGTGAAGTTCATACAGGTATTTTAAAGTTCTTTGAAATGCAAAGAAAATGCAAAGAAGCCACCTGCTTCAATTACAAAGAAAGTAATTTTTCATCTGTAGATTTGACATATCTGTTCTGCTTTCTAGCACTCAAAATGCAGTCACACAAAAAAGAAAAGCCATCCTTAGTATAGACCAGATTCTCATCTGTGAAAGGAAGTGCAGATTTTCCAAATACAGCAACTTCTTAATAAAGCTTTAAGTTTAGACTTCCCTTAACTGGGCTGGGTTGCACTACTGTTTTGAGTTTGAACAGTTCATGAATATTGCAGTTAATTAATATTCTTCTCTGCTTTGCAGACACAAGAGTCCTGACACAAAATGACCTGGTCAAGGCAGCTAAATAGATTAATGGCCGTGTCATATGTCAAAGTGAGCACCTGGATCCTCAGATTACTCTCTAAGGTAGCAGATTCAGGATATTTAAAATTTAAACCAGTTCTTTCTGACACCAACCACTGTATTATGTGATCTGTGCAGGAGCTAGCAGTTTACCTGCACCAATGTTTTCCATGTGAAAGACAGAAAATTAGAGCTGAAGCCTCGCTGAGTGATACTGATATCTTTAAAAGCTTATAGCAACCTTTGCTCTTTAACCTAATCCTACCACCCTACCTCACTGATATCTATGTCAGTTTGTTCTACTACCTAACTCTGCATGGCAAGAAACAGCATTACCTTTATCTACTTTGAAGTTCCTGCTTTTCATCTCATGTTTTCCCTCATCTGTTAATTGCTTCAAATGCACAGTATGTGTAAGTTTTTTCTAAAATGCATTTATCTAGCATTTGTCCATAGATGTGTAACAGCACAAAAGAGCCTCCCAACACTTTGTGTTCAGGGTAACACTTCTACGTGGAAAAATGGTTCAAAACTGGGTATCTAGCTGCTCAGACTGTGTTACGTGAATGTGCTCACATACCTCTACACCAAAAGAACAAACAACTGCCAGGACAGAAAGAGACCTTGTAGAACTGCTACAGCCTGGAATTTAGGATTTTGTATGTATTTCAAGAGCTTGGTTCTTCCAACATACCAGAACTCTTCTTTTCTGAAAAGTTCAGCCCTGTCTGAAGCAGGACCTGTATTTCCTCCACTTTTGGGGACCTAAAGAAGAGTTCAATTCTGAGCACAGCCACATCTCTTTCATCTCAGAGGGCTTCCTCTAGGATAACTCACACATTAAGTCTCTAATTAACACATAAGCTATGCTCTGGCCTTGCTGTGCACAATCAAGAGGCCTACAAGAGCAGCCTTATTAATGCATATTGTCTAAGTACTGTGAAGTATTGCTGCAGAAGCAGTGTATTACCAAGCACCTGAAAGTAATTTCTGTACTTCAGAAGCTGATTTCCCCCTGCCCCCTACCAAAACATACCACTCTGGTCTATGAGCTCATCTTGTGGACAATACACAGCACACTAAAAGCTTTTCCATCTCTTTTAAATGCTGTAATCACTCTCAAGCAATCAGTGCCATGTGGTACTAATGGCCTAAAGTAAGGCTTTCATTCAATTCCATTTGGTTTTGCTGCACTCACATGCAGCTCCTCATCTTTGAAATTCTAATCAAAAGAGTGCTTTCCTAGGAGGCCAGTGAATTAAAGAAAGACCAGTCCACAAAATCTTAACCTTTGTAGTCTGAGTCTGCAATTAACAGAAAACTCAAGTAACTCCTATGAAAACAGCTGATACCGATTAAACAGAAACAAGTAGGTACAAAAAAAAAAAAAAAAAAAAAAAAAACAAAAAAACACAGGCTACCTGCTTCTCTTCCCGTTTTTGCTCTAAAATAAACTTTTGGGTTTGGTGACTTGACCGACATTTTGCATATAGTCTTTCCCCTTGAATACTTAAATTAAAACCTACCTTGTCCTGAAGGATTTGCTGCCATTCTTCAATTTTCAGTTTTATTCAGCTACAGTTCAAGTCTCCTAACCTCACAAATACCTGCAAAACAGGCACAATATAAGATAAGCTTATTCCTGTAAAAGAAAAACCTGGATTTCTTTCTGTTATAGATTTCATAAGTGTGGCAACTGTTACAAAGCGTAAGTCAAATACTGCATGTGTATTGCTTAAAATAGAATTATAGAATAGTTTGGGGACCTTCAAAGGCCATCTAGTCCACCCCCTTGGTGAGGAGCAGGGACACGCCCGACTAAATCAGATTGCTCAGAGCCTCATCCAACCTGACCGTGAATGTTTCCAGGGATGGGGCTTCCACCACCTCTCTGGGCAACCTGTGCCAGTGTTCCACCACCCTCAGTGTAAAAAATTTTTTCCTAATGTCTAATTTGAATCTTCTTCCTTCTACCTTAAAACCATTACCATTATTAAAATATGTAATACTATTTATATTGTTCTGATTTAAAGTTTCAGCTTGAAATGTCTGATCAATTCTTTTTCAGTTTCTAGTAAATTAAGAATAACCTTTAGGGTCGTTCTGGAGTCATACACGTGTTTGTAACAGAACTTCCTGACAAAGTATGTCAAACTATGCTTAGGAATCACGTTAAAGCAGTATATTCCTTAAATACTAAAGCCCCAAAGAACCTCAGTTTAGGCTCTAACTCAAGAAAACTGGTTATTTGAGGGAAGACAGTTCAAATCCCAGGTACAAGGCCTGCTGAAGGCTACCATCCTCACAGCTGTGGCAAAACAAAAAGGGATGCCCGCTCCTCAGCCATACGTCACCTCAGGCCACCATGAGCTTCTGTTTCCATTAAGGCTGTGAAGTGCAGGGCAGAGGGCTCCAGCTCAGCCGGGCGGAGGGGAGGGATGGGAGCACTAAGTCCTGCGGGAAACGTTAACCAGAAACCCCAGTCAGATTTCAACAGGAGACGAGGAAACAGTTACATCCCAGAACTGCGCGTCCCTGAGCAGCGACGCCAGGGCAACCAAAAAAAAAAAGTAACTCGCCCACAGCACTGATGAAGAGCCGTGACGGCGACCAGAGCGCCTTTCTCCAGGAGGAATGCTCTGACCTGCATCAGGGGAGGCCGGGGGGGGGCACCACCGCCCCCGCTGCGGCCCGCGGGCCCTTATCGGCCGGCGGGCTCCGAGACCGCCCTCCCGCGGCCGCTGACACACCGGTACCGGGCGGGAAGGGAAGGGGAAGGGAAGGGGAAGAGAAGGGAAGAGAAGGGAAGAGAGCACCACGCTCCCACCGCCCGCAGCCTGCCCCCCCCGTCCGCGGGAATGGACTCTCCCATCCGCCCTGCCCCGCCCCCTCACCCCGTGGGCGTGGACTCTCCCGCTCACCTTCTTCCCGCCGCCGACCCCTACGGCCCCTCCCGCTCTCTCGCCGTTCCCGAACCGGCGGGGATGCACCGCCCGCCCCCGGCGCCTGCCCCCGGCGCCTGCCCTCGGGCTCCCGGTCTTTCCTCCCGGCCCCCACTCGCCCCTAACCGCGGCCCGCTGGCCTCCCCGCCATCCCGGCCCGCCCCCTTCCCGGCTTGGCTCGCCCCGGCACAGCCAATGAACTCGCGGCACACGCTCACGACGCACAGACCGCGCGACGACGTCCCCGCCGCCCGCGCCCTCCAGCTTCCTTCCCGGGCGGTGGCCATGCGTGTCGCGTTGCGTTGCTTGACAGGTGGGAGCGGCCAATCCGCTTCGAGCGAGGCGCGGGGCGGACCCGCCTCCGCCTCGCTCTGGGGCCGCCCCTGGTTTCTAGGCAACGGGCGGGGCCCGCAATGGCGGCCCGGCGTGGCCTGGCCTGGAGGTAGAGGCTTCACAGGCCGCTCCTGCCTGTGCTGGGCTAAGTCAGGCTGGAGGGGTTGGGGCCAGAGGACGCGGGCTTGTGGGTGGCGAGCCTTAATTATGCCCCAGTTCAGGCTTTACACTGCTGCTTCACGGCTCCTGCATAAGCCTGGGTGCGGGAGGGGTTTAGAAGCAAGTGGGTGGATCCCCCTGGGACTTCAGTCATCAGCATAGTTAAATGGAGGGGAGAAAAAAAAAAAAGAGAAAAGTGGATTGGAAGGATTGTTTGATTTTTTTTTTTATCACAGACATGGAGTTTTGAGTTTGAACACAGCAGGAATGATTATTTTGTGTGAATTCCAGAAGAGGTTGCGCATTCGTGTTACTAATGCATGGTTTGGTTTTGAACTGTCAAGTAACCGCTTTATAAAAGATAATATATTTTAAGTGATTGAGTCTGTTAAACAGCAATCAGTGACTTTTATTGTGGTTAAAATACTTCCATTTGACTCAAACCAAGCTGAATAGTGATTTGAACTGTGGCTCTTAACAGCTGTGTCTCTGATGCATAAAACTAGTTTATAAGAACTGCAATAAATAAATAATACAAGCGGCTGCAAACAGATGGGGCCAACGCTGACCTCTGCCTAGCCAAGAAATCAGTGATACTGCCTACCTAAGTTTCAAAGGCAGGGTGGATTTTTTTTAAGGTGGTAAACAATATTCACGAAATAAAGGCCTTTTTTTTTTTCAACCAAATTTAAAGATAAGTACAGAAAATCAGTTATTTTTTTTTAATAAGTCTTAGTTCAAGGTGTCTACTTAGATAAGCTTTTACTGCAGCATATTAAACCTTTTAATACTGAGATTTTGATGGTGTATGTAACTGGCATTTCTGATCAAATGACACTTACTCAACAGCAAGGGCATTCTTGGATCTGGTAGTCAAAACTTCTGTACACAGCAAGGCATTTCATTTCATCTACTTCCTCTTCCATCAAGTCTTAGAAGTGTGTAAACTCATCACTCTCCAGGCTTGAAGTGGAAAAAGAGCTTATTAAAAACTGTTGGTTTAGTTATGATGAAACTATTTATATTGGTAAGAATGTACACAGGGTACACAGGTACACAGTGCTAAATGCCACCACAGTAGTCCATTAGCTTGGACAACCAAGTATATACATAACTGTTGAAGGCAATTAACAATTTTTTTAAGATCTTCTGCTGCATCCTATGATGTAGGAATAAATTACATTTCTGAGAGTGTACACAATGTATAGCAATCCTGTCAGTATCTGTAACAATTGATTAATCTTAAAATAGTGTGTATTAGTATGATGCATGCAAATCTTGTGAGATCAGAAATGTGTTGCTAACCAAATATGCTGTCTGTCCATGCATTTATACTTACTTTTCAAAGCCTTCCGAAGTGTGAAAATTGTAAAACTGAACAAATTTAAGTCTAGAGACTTGTAAGGTCCAGATTTACAATTTGGTCACCCAGATTGTTTGTCTGGTAAAATTAGTCCCTGTGTGTTTGCATGTGTTAATGAAACCCCAAACCAGCACCTGAGCAACCAGCAAACATCTGACAATCTCAGGGAGTTTTCTGTTTGCTTAAAAGCTGCCTTAATTAATACTGGGTAAAGCAAATATTGCTGCTTTTCCCACATACGGCATTACTTTCAACTCTTCTCTTTGGGTGAGCCGCTGATAGAGTTGATGTTTTGGGCTGGTGGGGTTTTTTTTGTTTTTTTTTTTTTCACTTTTGTAATTTCTTATTGTGCCTTGAGAACTCTCGTATGTTCTATTTTCTTTCCTTTTAATTATTCTCTCTTGGATGATCTACAGTCTGTTTTACCCAGACATCTCTCTTGTAATCCTTAACTGCTGAGAAGCATTGCGAGTGAAGAGCAGTGCAGAGCCCCAAGCTAATAATCCTACCTGGTGCATTTCTCTGGATTGTCATGCCAGTACTGAGGATGTGATTCTGAAAAGCTGCAGTTTGAGGCAGACAGGCAGAGTTGCTGAGCTCTTGTTTGACACAGCTAACACTGGTAAGAAGAATTAAACAGCTGACAGAGGTCCTTGAGGTCAAGGAGGAGGAGTCATCAGCAAGGAAACTCAGCTGCAGTAATGCTGGGATTCTGCAGGTCTGTAGCCTGATGAAAATTTATCAAGTAGTAACTTTGAGCATCTCTACAAAACCAAGGTCCTGCCTCAAGTCAAATGATTATGTGGCTTTGGGAGGAGTTTCATATCAGTGAATTAATTTCCTCCTTGGGTTGTAGAAACAGGAAGAAATGCAGCCCTTAAAAGGAACGGAGTCCAACCTCTCCTGCATCAAAATACTTGCATTTTCCCTGAAATTTGTCCTTCTTACTCACCGTAATCAAATAAAAAAATTATGAAATACAGCATTTATAGTGTGTCTAGTGGAAAGTTATTACAAAATCTTCTGTTTAAAAAAGAGACTTTTCCTGAACGTTGCCTCACAAATCTGGCCATGCTGCTGCTTAAGCCAATACAATGCTGGTTTTTAGGCCGGCTGTTCTTGTCATCTTGGTGTAGAGGGAGCTGTGTACTTCACTGAATAAACAAAAGCTGAGTTAAATTGGATGGGATACTGAATGATCATAAACTGCAGTATTTCAGAATTGCTGTGGACGGTTCTATTAACTACAGGCTGCTTGCAGTTTACAAAGCTGAGGTAAAACAGTGATTTATTGTTTTTTTACTTTCTTGCCTAACTGAAAATTGGCTGTGCGGGATGTTGCCTTGGCTTCAGACAAGATCTTCCAGAACGCTGCTGTCGTTTCCAAATGGCAGTGCTACTCATACAGATCCATTCCAAACACTTCCTTTTAATTCCATATTTATTGTGCATGTCAGAAAAAAAATTCCCCAAACAAACAAAGAAGTTAGAATGTTTTGAAGAGTCTTTAAACATTTTAGCTGGGTTACTTTTTTATATCCAATTGCCTCAAGATACTATATCCACAGTTGTAGACTTTCTCCATGGTTGCACTTCTGATTTTTCATTTGACAGCCATGTAGCACAGACTTCTGCTTTCTGTCACAAGTGCCCTGTCTTCCCACAATCCTGTTTATTGCTTCCCCATCAAACTTGACAGCTTTGAAGGCCTTTGATGCAGCAAAAGCTTACTCATTAGCTTCAATCTGTGCATGAACAGTGCTCTTGACTTGAGAGTGATCCCACCCCAGTACAACAGTCAGCAAGCAGGTGCGTGAGATTCAGCTGGGTGAGGTCAAAAGCCTGCTCTCTTCAATCTCTGCAGTACAAGACATGACCTGGAGTAGCATAGGGGAAGGAAGGACTTTTTTTTTAAAAAAGATAGATGGATTTTAATTTTTTTTTTACATCCTGTCAAATGGTCTTGTTTTATACTAGTTTCATATGTGCTTATGGGCAGACAGACACAAACGCTATCCTCTCCAGGCAGAGTACAGGGGCAAAAAGATAAAGCAGTCAGAGGCAGGCTGTTGACAGTGGGGAAAAAAGCTTTTACTGCCATTGGCCTGGCAAACCAGCCAAGCCTCACAGGCTAGCTGGGGTGCCCTCCAGCCTACCTTATTTTTTTTGTTGCCTGTACTGTCTGGAGTGTGCTATAGAGAAGAATCCTATAATTTAGGCTTTAAATATAATACTTGATGAAAAACAGGTGGATTTTACATGTCTGGTCTAATAAATAAATTCAACCTCAAGTTAGCCTCCTGCTATTCATTGTAAATCCTATTGCCACTTTATGTCTCATTAGCTGAAGAAGAAGATGAAGATGCATTACAAAAAGAATTTTACAAAACAACTGAGAGCCCTTTTCAGGCTCAGACTGAGCACTTACAAAGCCATCTGCCATTATAAAAACATCCTGAGTGGTATTACTTGAAGTACCTGGCACTCCAGATCAGAACAGCAGTAAACCACTGTTGCTGCCTATCTTTAAATTTGTAAATCAGTTTTCCTACAGGTGACTTTCCATCATTATTAAGGAGTTGCTCCAATGTTTGCTTTGAAGAAAAGCACTTCGCCATCTAATATTGTATTGCTGCTGTCTGCAACATCTGACAACTTATTTTAAAATTAGGAATTATATTAAATAAGAAAATGATCTATTTTAGAGGATTTAGACGGGCAATAGAGAAAGCACCTGGATCTCTGAACCCACCACCAAACTGCTTCTATACCAACAACAGCAGGTATTGTCATACATAATGCAACTCAATAGCATAGCACAGAATCTTCTAAAAATTCCTGTTCTTGCTTACGCTGGCCTATGTCCCACCCTTAGTAAAAATGACAGGAGATGTAGCATACACAGAATGGTCTCCAGCTGGTGCCAGAGATGCTTAATTATATCATCCCTGGTTGAGAAAATAGAGCTAAACAGCAGGTGTAATATGAAGTCATATAAGCACTGAACTGAAACTGCATTAATGGAGGTGCAAGAGTATCACTGAAAAGGCAGGATGAGAAGGCAACCTGTAGATCCTTCCTCTCTCTATTTGTCCTGTTAGCAATCCAGAGAGGTAGCTTGTAGGACTTTCATTTCAGTGATACAGAAGCAGAACTATTTTCTTCAGTAAAAAAACACATGAAACTGGTGACCTTTGTCTTGAATTGGTAAGATTCTTGATCCTCGAATTGACCATTTATCTTCTTGCCCAGTTAGTATTATTTGCTTACCTACTCTGTTGTATCTTCTTTCTCAGCTGAAATGATGTAAACACAATAAATAGTGAGGATTTTGCTAGGAAAGCATGACAGTTTTTTCAAGTTAACTTGGGTTAAGAGGTCTCTCTTCAGCCAGTCACTCATTTTCTTTGTTGTTGTGTATTTTGTTCTGCTGGTTGCATGTTTCATGTGCTGATTGGTCTTAGCTTGGTCAATGTTTAACAAAAAACTATCCACTAAAATGTCAAGGAAAATATTACAGTAATAAAATTGTATCACCATAGTTGGTGGTATGGAGTAGGAACTGCAGAATGGAACATTACCATGTTTTTGATCACTCATAATTTCTTAGCAGAATTAAGCTACATAGCATACATTTTTTCTGTTTTGTTTCATGCGCAAAAGATTTGTAGTTGTTTATGGTCTCGGTTTGTAATGTGTGACTAATTCTAATCAAGGTACAAGAATTTGCTCCAAACTCTAATTTTTCAAATGCAAGTATTGAAATGCTTTATCTTCTTTCTTTTTTGAAGGTCCAGCTCTTAAAATCAAGTACATAAGATTGTCATCTTCCATGTTAAAAAAAAATTTTAAAAGTGTTTCTCTGATAGCTGAAGAGGAAGCTAAAAACTCACCTCAGTCTGTGATATAAACTTGCAGAGAAAATGGCAAAGAAAAGGCAGCCAGTTGCACAGATTTTTCAGATTACAAATTTAAAGTAACTTTTTTATATTTTGAGATATGATTTATTATTTTCGCACTCTTCTGGTTCTCAGTATGAGAAGTTCCCATCTGCTACTGAAGGTATATATAATTGTTTAACCTAGACTGCTGCCTATACTGGTATTTACAGACTTAGTACTGGCTAAAATCAGAGGAAGATAAACATGTCTTCAGTCCTTAAGAGATTTACAGATACCCTAACCCTGTCTGTTTGGTTTCACAAAATGCATGTTATTGTTAGAAATTAGTTGTAATGAACATTTATATCGAAGTGGCCGAGGGATTAATAAGGAGACCTGCTGAACAGTTAACCATTTTGACTATAGTGTTGGAATTCTGAAATTTAAGCATAACTATCACAGTCAGAATTTAGGAGTATCACCATAATAATCACCAGGTTTGTCTATTTTCCTGGATAAAAGTCCTTCTACTAATGTCTTCTGCACTTTTTCCAACCAGACTTCAGCTTGCTTGTATTCACAGGCACACAAATATTCCTGCATTTTGCATATATTGTTCCAGTTAGTTACTTGAAAATGTTTCTAAGTAGATTGTGTCAGATGAAAAGACTAAGGATTACATGTCTCACCTCCAAGCAGAAATCATCTAGGTAACACTAATAAATGTGATTAGTAAACAAAGAGGCATATATTGCCTGTACATACAGTATTCACAGGGAGCTAGACCAGTAAGTGGATCACTGGAGCTTGGAACGTCATCCTTATGTGCAGGAAAATTGAGAGGTCACCTCACATCATTTCAGAAACTAGCCATATGACCTCCATAGCAACAAACATTATCTGAATCGCTGAATCACCGAGGCTGGAAGGGACGTAGGGACCTGGTCCAATCTCTTGCTTAAAGAAGAGTCAGACATAAGATGAGACCAGGCTGTCTCGAAAATCTCCAAGGGTGGAGACTGCACAACCTCTCTCTGCAACCTGTTGTTCTGCTGCTTGGCTGTCCTCAGGGGGAAAAAGTTCTTCCTAACACCCAAATTCCTAACAGGAATTTCCTGCTTCAATTTATGTCCTTTGTCTCTTGTCCTCCTGCTAGACACTGCTGTGAAGAGCCCAGCTCCACCATCTTTTCCATCCCCTCCCTGTGGGGTACTGGAGCTGCAATTAAGTGCCCTTGCAGCCATGTTGGCTTCAGGCCGAAAAGGCCGTGTCCCTGCAGCTTCTGCTTGCAGGGCAAGTGCTCCAGGCACCAACCATCTCAGTGCCCTCTTCTGAACTTTCTCCAGTTCATCAGTGTCTTTCTTGTATTAAGAGCCCACATTTGGAGACCATATTTCTGAGGAGGTCTAACGAGTGCCAAGTAGAAAGTGATAAACCCTGCCTTCCATCTGCTGTCTGCGCTGCTTGCTGTTTAGGCAGCCTGGATACCGTTGGTCTTTGCTGCAAGCATACAGCAGGTCTCTGCCCAGTTCACTGCCCACGAGGACAATAGATTTAACAAGTAGAAGGTTGCTTGTACCTCCACAGAGCTAAGGTTTCCAAGTTTTGATGGTGCTGGTGTAAGCGTCCCTGACAGGCTTCCTTTGGAGAAGCACCTGAGCAGGAAACACAGCTGGGTGAGGATGCTTACAGAAAAAGACAGGAAGAGCTCTTGGTAAGTCTTTGACACAGGGACTTTCACAGAACTGACGGGAACTGGTTCCTGAGCAGTGCAGCAGATACACAAACCCGCCCGCTGCTTTATCACAATAGTTTCCATGTAAGATTTGGATAGTCTAGAAGAGTATCCAAACTGGGGAGGGTATCTGTCCAGACTGAGGTGTATGCATTTATCCTGGCTAAATTGTATTGTTTCCTTTTCCTGACAAATAGGCTGTTGTTTCTTAAGTGTAATGAACAAGGCGTATTTCACAGCCTCTTTCGCACTGGGGCCTGGAACTTGGTTGGGGCTTTTGATTGTTACCAGAGGTCAAATATTATGTAATATTAAGTCGTTATTTATAGTAAGGATTTTTTTTTTCCCCCAGTTTTTGCCCGTGATAAATAACATTTCTTTTTATCAAAGTCCACGCTGTGGCACTCCCACGTTTGCCCTGCTGCGCGGTGCCTGGTGCTGACACCTGTAAAACTTGCCAGCTTAGCTTTGCGTAGCAGCGCTCCCCTTTCGGCTTCAATGGGCTGTACTCCCCTGGGAAAAGTTAAACCCCCAGCAAAAATGTTACAGCATCTGAGTGCTGTTTTTTCACGTATCTCTACACACATTTTTATGTATCACTGTATAGCCGGAAGGGATTGCAGCAGTCTCGCAGTGATCCATCTCTTCCCCCTGTAGCATATTGCTCTATTACGTCCAATTAGTGCTGTGCAAATTATTCGCAAAGACTAATTTATCAGACAAATGTAGACACTTTATCTGCTCAGGGAATATCTTAACCAGACTACAATTTTTCTCCTATGTATTAATTATTCAGCAGTCATCAACACTTTTTTCACATTGTTAACTGTGGACAGATCACTGGGTTTTTGTAATCGATACATGCTCTTAGACAAATTGGCATGGATCATTTCAACAGGACTCTATATAACCTTTCAGCTAGTTTTAGCAAAATGTAAGAAAGCCTGAATGTAAGGTTGCCTGGAAAAAATACAAAAATTGTTTCCATGCAGGGTCAGAGTAAAACTTTTCAGTGCACCTTCTTAAAGAAGGAGTAAATTTTTTTCAAATAGAAAAAGAATTCTCTGCAATGAATTCCAAGCACCTGCAGTATGAAACATTGTTCTACAAAAATGTGAAGTCTCTCCAGTGCGGTGACAGTGAACACATCACAGTCGCCGAAAGCCGCATTTCTGCAGTTTGCGTAGAGGCAGCCCCGGGTGAACCCCGGGCCCCCGAGGCAGAGCGCTGTCCCCCTGCCCGTCCGGGTGGGGCCGGGGCGGGCACCTCCCGAACCCGGCTGCCATTTTAGCCACTCTGGGCTGTCGTCCTGCGTGGAGACCCGCGGTTTTTGCAGCGTTTCCCTTCCCCCCTGTGAACGCAGTTCGGAGCCGGAGAACTGAGCCCGGAAAAGCCGAGGGGCTGGCTCCTCTTTTCGGCCCTTTAACCGCTGTCCTTAACGCCCCGATGGCAAGGCCGCGGCTGATGGCGGGGCCCCGCTGCCGGCGAGCGGCCCGCCCGGGCGGGTGGCGGCTGCCACCATCCCTGACCCCCCCCCGCCCCTCACCCCGACAGCGGCCTGCTGGGGGCGGAGCCCGCTGCCGCCGCCGCGCTGGGGCGGCCCCGCGCCTTCCGCCGTTGGCCCGGGGCGGGCAGCTCTGCAGCCGCCGCCGTGCGGCGCGGATCGGGCGGGGGTGGCGGGTGGAGGCGGCGCGGATGGGGCTTTGTAAAGGGGCGGGCGGCGGCGGCGCGGGCAGGCGCTGGTCTCGC
>WHYT01014995.1:111044-129891 GCA_009806455.1 Tetrax tetrax
GCGGCGGCGCGGGCAGGCGCTGGTCTCGCTCCTCCTCCTCCTCCGCCGCCTCCTCCTCCTCCTCCTCCTCCTCCTCGTAGCGCGGCGGCGGGCAGGCTCTCGGCCGCGGCCCCGGCCCCGCAGCTCCCCGCCGAGGCGGTGCGGCCTCCGCTGTCTCCTTCCCTCCTTCGCTGCCCGGTCCCGGCGCGATGTCGGGCGGCGCGGCGGGCGCCCCCAAGCCCCTCCCGTCCTCCGGGCCCAAGTCGCTGCGGGAGATGCCGCATCCCCTGGCCACGTCCAGCAGCGAGGAGATGGGGCCGGCGCTCACCCCCAGCCCCGACCTGCTCCTGCCCCGCAGCATCGCCGACAAGGTACGGCCCGCGGAAAGGGGGGTCTCCGCTTTTGGAGGAGAGAGAGAGAGAAGGGCTGTGTGTGTCCCCGGCCACGTCCCCTTCTCCGGCTATATCCTTGTCTCCCCGCGGGGAAATGAAACCCGGGGTGCTGCTGACATCTATTGCAAGAGCCCGGGGCTACCCACGGGGGGAGAAATCGCCCGCTGTGGGGGCTGCAGGCATCGTGTCCCTCTCTGCGAGGGACCGCCTAGGACACCAGTGGTCCCACTCTCCCCGGAATGGGTGCGAGAGGCAAGATTTTACTGATTGTGTTTTTCTGTGGCTCACACCCTCTACAGATGGGTCTGAAAGCTTCAGGAATTGCTGCAACTCCCTCGCCGTCTCCTTCCTGTAGCCCTCACGGGGAAGGCTTGGAGCTGCCGTTGTTTCCTTACCACCGAGCTTGCCACCGGCTTGTCTGTGACTGTCCTCTCCAGAGCTGAGCTCCTGCTCGCTTCTTCACAGCAGTATGTAACGCGGAAGGGATGCTGCTGCAGGAGTATCTCCGCCTGCTTTCCCTTCCCTGGCTCTTGCAGGGGCACTAGTGGGCTTTGTGAAGTGCCTTGCCCGTGTGTGGGCGTGGGATATGATAATTCCTGAGTGTGAGAGCAGCGCTGCTGAGAAGTTAATCACTCTTACAAGGACTTAGTATCTCTGTCGGCAGTCTTCCTGAAATGTGTTAAGGTAGGATTTTCCAGATGCAAGTGCTGATATTAGTTTGAAACTTGTCAATATGCAGTTCTGGGCCAGATGGTGTGTTGTACAAGGTGTTACAGAGCTGCGGGTGGTAGGAGGTGCTTCCTGTGGCTGTTGTCCTGGGGAGCATGGAGCTGCTTCTGAGTAGGACAGATCTGCTAGCCTCCAGAAGCCTTGGGGCTGCTGCCATTATCTGGCCTGATACATTTCCATGCTCTCAGGGAGTGAGTCAAGGTGGTCTGGCCTCTTCCATGTGTCACCTTCTGCTGCCCTATAACTGTGCTGTACAGATTCAGCACTTGTTCCTGCCCATGTAAGGAGCACTGTCCTTGAACGTTTGCCCACTGTTTAAGTGAGAAACCAGGCTTACCTTCCCTCTGGGAATGTACACATTCATCTAAGAAACTTGTCAAAAGAGTTAATGGCTCTTTGAGAGAAGGGAGTATGTGAGTAAGGTGGGAGTAGGAATTGTGAAGTTTTTGTCTATAGTAGATTGGATTTACTTATGTAACTGGGTTGCTGTCTGAGCAACCTGTAGCAACAGGAGTTGGCAGCTGCCTTTCATGGGTATTCTTGCAGCTCAGGAGTGCAGTGGTGGTACTGTCCGCACTGTTAGCACAGCCTGTTCACGCTGCTGTGTGGCTGGTGAGCAGCTCTGTTCTGAGGAATGGCTGACAGCCTAGAACTTCTTTCCTCAGCTATATTAAAGAGCTTTTTTTCTTTTGTAGTGTGAGCAAGGTCCTCTCTGCTTTACCGCTTTGAGAAGTGTGAGAAGTGTATCAGCATCCCTGATAACCTAGAAGTACTTCACTAGCCTTAGGCTCTGGTCAGCTAACTTCTCATCAGGAGGAAGGTTCTTGCTCAGTTGGTCCACCAGCAACACAGGAGAAGCCCATCTTCTGGTAGTACCTGTATGTAGTACTGTCCTATTCTGGGAACTTGGCAGCACAGAAGTACTGTAAAGGGGAAAACTAAAAAGGGCTGAGGTAAGTGATTTTTAGACTTGAGAGCAGTTCTGTGTTGACCTGGAAATGGCACAAGGGTATTGAGCCTTGCAGAATAAAAGGATTTCCACTAGGAAGAGAGCAGCTTTTTTTTTCCTCTCCTTCTAGCTGAATTAGCAGAAAAAGCCAAATGTCTGATCCTTCTGATGGGAAGAGTCCAACAGCTCTGCTGTGTGAGGGGATGTGCCTTCTTCCTCTTAATACCTGATGCACTGGGAAGAAAAAAATAGTTGACTACTTTCCTGCCTCAGGAAAAACTTCAGTGAACAAACAGGTATTCCTAACTATAAGGCTTCAACTGCTTGCACTGTGTACTGAGTAGTCTATAGAAGCAAGTATGGTAAGTGGAGGTAAATAGGTAAAACTGCCTTTTAGGTGGTTAATATGTCTCTTGGTCTTAATCTCTGGTGGTGGGTCATTAATCTATTGAAAGGCTGGTTCACTAATCAACTAACAATGTGTGGATAGCTCCAACAGTTGGGTAACAGAGGGAGGTCAGTATTCAAGTCTGATTCAGGCTGAAAGCTCTGCAGCTGTTATTCTTGAATAGGAGCTGTGCTCGTCTGCTCCCTTGCCCTTTCCAAGGGCATTTCTGAACAGTCTGGTGGAGATTGGCACTGCAGGAGAAGTTTGGGTTGAAGTCTCCCTCTTAAAAGTGGCTCTGAGTTGGTAAGCTTCTTTAAGGACTGCTGTTGATAACCAGTCCTGTACTAGGACATCCTGCTGACAGAGGGATGTTGGCAATGGCTAGATAAGTTGCGTTTTCTGGGTTCTTCTTACCTGCTCTAAGCAAATACTTCCTAAACACTGCTGCAGGATAAAAGTACCTAAGACTGAAATTCTCTGAGGGGAGAAAGTGCAGAAGTAAGGGAAGTGATTTTCCCATAAAGCAATGCTTAAATTTCCACTGCCACAGATGTGCAGCCTGAAGTGGTTGAACCTCTGCTGTCACTGCTTTGCATTCTTTAAAGCATGCTTTCCCTTCTTTTATTGAAGGCACTGAGTAAGAGCACTACTTTATCCTGAGTCAAAGGAACCTGGAGGAGAGGAACACTGTCTGTGTGTCTCCTGTTCAGTTTTGATTCAAAGATGGGAGTAATGTAGTAGCTTAGACCCTGTCTAACTTTGAAGTCTCATAAACCTTTGGTTGCTGTGGTGGCTAATGCTACTAGAGCAGTAGGTCACAGGAAAGGGAAGGAAAACATGTGCTGTTTTCTGTGGCTTCCCTGGTTCTGAAGCCCTCTAAGTACACTGGTCTCAGGTTTTCTGAATCATATGAAGAGGGCTAAAATATCTTCTTCATCCTGACATGTAGGAGAGAGCTGTTTTAGGAGCCAAGGAATCTTAACTTCTGAGCATCATCTAACCTCTTAAATGAAATGGACACTTCTGGCCAAGTACTTGGCTTTCACAGTGATTCTGCAGCAAACATGAAACACTTGAGTTGTGCATTCCTGTTGCTGAAGTGTTTCTGTATTGGCCAGATCTTCATGGAAAGATCTTTCTGTCCGCCTCAAGTCTAATTGCATAAAACATTGTTTGTCCTGATCCCTGACCAGCATCAGCTTTTTTGAGCTTACTCTTTCTTTATCCTTGCTAGAAGCTGCGTAAGGAGTCAACTAAAGCTGTTTTTTCTTTTTGACATCAGTTCACAGGGAAACACGCAGGGAGAAACAATCCCTCAGGATGCATGGCAGGGTCCATTGCAGACTTAGCTGTAAAACTGAGGTCTTGCTGTCTTACAGAGCTTTTGTAAGGCATGCAAGCTAATTGAGATCTGTTTTTCAGAGCAGATCCCGTGCAGAGGAAGTTAAGACAAATGGGGAAGTGTTGGTGTAGATTTCTCTCTCTTTTTTTTTTTCCTTTAAAAAAAAAAGAAAAAGGAGGTTCCACTTGCATGCGACTACTTGGCTCCAGTTCCCTAGTTTGTTACTTTCAATAGCAGATCTTCTCTGTCTACTAGGACAAACGCTTTGACACTGAGGAGAAAAGGCATTATTAATGGGTTACTGGGTTTGGAGCAGAGGTGAGAAGTAGATGGCATTCTGCTGTGTGATTGTACCCGCATGGTTGTAGAAGTGCAAGTCTCAGGATGCAGCCCCACTGAGGCTGTGCAGATTTAATTGCGTGCTGGTAAGTGCTGAAAGCTCCAGGCTGTGTGCAGAATAAGAAATAGTGTTCTGTATGGCTTACACTGTCCTCTAGCTGTGGTTCACTTATCCTAGGTCTCAGACTCCCTTTCTGACATCTCCGACTACCTGATACTATACTTGTGGCCAGCTACCTATAACCTGTTCAGCTTTTCTTCTTTGAAGATGCACATGCCTTGTATTTGTTGATACTAGACAGCTGAAGTGAGCTTCAAGGCTGTTTTACAGATAGTAATATCAAGCAGAGCTGATACAGAATACCAGGCTTGCAATGAATGCATAGCTTGAATTTGCTAATTCGTTGAGGTGGATGTTAAAACTTCTACTGCAAACTTCTGGTCGCTAGATGAACACCATTGCTTGCATGTGACCCTTTGCTCATCTGCTTGCAAGCTGCCACCTGGGTGAACCCCTAGGCCTGTATTAGCACCTGATCAAGTATAAATACTTGGTGTGTTTGCTAGAGTACTGTTTCTTAGCACTCATATTCTGAAAGGGAGCCTGGCAGCTCTCCAACAAAAAAATTACTGAGAGTCTGGAGCTCTACTTCCAGCCTCCTTGGTTGCTAGTTTATAATTATTGCTCTTAACTTCATCCACCCACAGATGAAACCAGTTTGTAGTATAATCTGAAAGTTTAAAATAGATCTGCCTGAGCTTCTACAAACCTCCTCATTCTCTGACTAAATGAGAACTGTTAGACCCATGCCATGTATTGTTTTTAAACCACTCTGGAGATAAATTCTCCGTCTTCGACAAACTGAAGAGGACTACAGAAAGTCAGGAACTGAAGCTGACAAACTTGTGAAGGAGTGAGTTGATCTCTGTTCCAATCTACAGGAACACAAAACTTAAAAGCACAGAGAAGTTGAGGCTGGAAGGCATCTCTGGATATCTTCTAGTCCAGCCCCTCGGTTTGGAGCAGCGTTAGCTGGAGCAGGCTGCCCAGGACGCTGTGAAGTTGTTTTGTTTCATATCTCTCAGGGCAACCCGTTCCTGCATCCGGTCACTCACAAAGTCAAATTTATTTCTCATGTTTAAGTGAAACTTCCAATATTTCAATTTGTGCCCATTGTGTCTTGTTCTCTTGTTTGATCTATTGAAGAGTCTGACACCATTTTCTGTGCACTCTCCCGTTGAGTATTTATCCATGTCGGTAAGATTTCCTGAGCATTCTCCTCTCCAGGCTGTTGACCTTCTTTGCCATGAGGCATATTGTTGGCTTGTGGTCAGCTTTTCCCTCAGGATCTGTTGTGTGTAGTGTGGGTTTTTTTTTAATTTTTTTTTTTTTGTTGTTGTTGGGGCTGTGTGTGGGGTTTTTGTTGTTGTTTTTGGTTTGTTTGTTTGGCTGTTTTTTTTTCCTTCTGTGAAGCTGCTTTTCAACCAGTCAGCCCCCGGTACGTAGTGCTACATGGAGTTATTCCTGTCAGGTAAAGGATTTTGCATTTCCTTGTCTTGAGTTTCGTGAGGTACCAGTCAGCCTGTTTTTCCAGCCTGTTGAGGTCCCTCTGAGTGACAGCACAACCATGTGATGTACCAAGCACGCCACTCAGTTCTGTACCCCCAGCATACTTGCTGATGATGTACCTTATCCCATCACTTATGTAATTAGTGAAGGTGTTAAACAGTAGTGGTCCTATTACTGTCTGCTGGTGTACTCCACTAGTGATTGCTCTCCAGTTGGAATTTGTGAGATTACAACCCTTTGAGCCCAGTAGTTCAGCCGGTTTTCAGTCTATGTCAGCGTATCTCTGCCTAGCTTGTACCTCATGAGCTTCTCTAGGAGGATGTTATGGGTGATAGTGTTGAAAGCAATCTTAAAATTGAGATGAACCACATTAAAGCTCTCCTCTTGTACACCAGGCCAGTTGTGTGTCTGTAGCAGATGTTGGGTTGGTTAAGCATGGCTTCCCCTAAGTCCACACTGACTTCTCATCATCCTGTCCTTCATGTGTTTGGCAATGGTTTCCAATATTTGCTCCATCACCTTTCCAGGGATTGAGGTGAGGCCGAGTGGCCTGTGCTTCCCTGTATCTGGCTTCTTGAAGACAGGAGTGACACTTGATTTCTTCCAGTCCTCAGAAACCTCCCCTCATCACCATAATAAGGATAAGATAATTGAATGTGGCATTACAGTGACATCATCCAGCTCCCTCAGCACTTGTACGTCCATCTCATCATGGGTTTACGTCTGTCCAGTTTGTTGAAATGCTCCCTAACCTGGTCCTCCCTCACTGGTGGTGAGTTTGCGTTGTTCCGGACTTTCCCACGGGACTCAGGAGCCTGGGATTCCTAAAGGCTGGTCATGTCAACAAAGTCTGAGGCAAAGAAAGCACCAAGTACCTTGGCCTTATCTGTGTCCTTTGTAATTACATCTTCTGACCTATCAGGACTTAATTTTCCGTGTTCTTTTGTTGCTGATGTACCCGTAGAAGCCTTTCTTGTTGCTGTTCTCATGCTTTGCCAGACTTGGCCCCATTCCACTAAACCGTCCCCTGCATGCTCGGAGTCTCTGTATTCCTCCTGGGTCAACTGTGCCTGCTGCAGTCTTTTTTTTTTTATTATTATTATTTTTTTTTTTATGCTTTCTTTCTGTATTTGAGTTTAGTCAGGAGCTCTGTGTTCATGTGTGCAGGTCTCCAGCCATCTTTGCTTGATTTCGTGTTTATTGGGATGCACCAGGTTAAGGGCTGGTGACGAGTTCCTTGAAAATCAACTAGTTCTTCTGGATGCCTCTCCAGGGCAGTGTGCCTTCTTCCTAGCAGATCTGTGAAGAGGCCAAATTGTGCTCTCTGGAAGTTTGGGGTTGTGATCCTGCTCTTTGCTTTGCTGCCTCCTCTCAAATCCCAAACTCCAGCAGCTCGTGGCTACTGTGGCTGAGGCAACCCCCTACCTTCTCATCCTTGACCAATTCTTCCTTCTTTGTAAGACTATAAAGTTCCCATAACATCTCCCCTTGTCAGCTTATCAGTCACCTATGTCGGGCGGTTGTCATCAGTGCACTTCAGAAACCGTCTAGATTGATGTCACCTCTGCTGTGTTGTCCCTCCAGCAAATACTGTTGTAATTCAGGTTACCCATAGGGACCTGTGAACATGAGGCATCTTCTAGTAAATCCATCCTTGTCTGCAGAAGAAGTGCTTGAAGGACATGGAAATATCTTCCACCTAGGACAGTAGAATTGTTAGTTTAGTTGATCAGTTTCCTGACTGTTCCACAAATCACCTGTTTATGAAGCTGTTCTGGCTTTTGGGAAATGTGTGGTTCTCTTCACTCAGTCACTGTGCTAAATAAAGAGCTTACGTTGCATAGTAGATGTGTGTTAAATCCCCAAACCATGGTTCTTAGCCCAGAAAGCTTCTAGGTACAAGCACTTGTCTGCCACATGCTTCATAAGTGGACGGTCAGGTCTCAAAGGCTGAGCTTAGTCCTTGTCTCATTTACAGGAGCTGCTGTCTCTTTTCCTGTTGCAGTAGATAGTGCATATGTCAGACTGCTCTCTTCTAGTCTCCTGGTTAAAACAACTGGCTTAAACCTAGCATGGCCTTTCAGCCTACCATCAGTGCTCTACCCACAGCCAAGCTGCTAGCTGAATCCAGTTTCCCATCTTTCATAATGATGGTAACTAGAACGGCTTCATCTGGTTATTTCATCTCTTAAACTCATGGTATCACTTGGATAGCTTAATACCATGGCATCTTACTGAAAAAGATAGAGTGCTTGTCTCCTTTTTGCTTGCAGACACTCTGTGGTTTGGTAGTGTAGAAGCGCATACAACACCACATTGGTGTGCTTGCTTACGGTTGCCTTTGTTTATAGAAGTAAGCACCCGTACTAATACAAATCTTTAATGGTATCTTACAATGTGGATGCCCTAGTATTGTCATAGAACTGAACTTGATGGTCTCCTTATGATCCACAACTTGCCAGTATAGTGAGCTTCTCTGGAATGGACAGTTGCCATCTCTTCTAAACAAAATCATAGAATGGTTAGGGTTGGAAGGGACCTTCAAAGGTCATCTAGTCCAACCCCCTGCAAGGAACAGGGACATCTCCAACCAGATCAGGTTGCTCAGAGCCTCATCCAGCCTGGCCTTGAACGTTTCCAGGGATGGGGCATCCACCACCTCTCTGGGCAACCTGTGCCAGTGTTCTACAACTCGCATTGTAAAAAAATTTTTCCTAATATCCAGTCTAAATCTACCTCCCTCTATTTTAAAACCATTACCCCTTGTCCTATCATGACAGTCCCTACTGAACAGCCTCTTCCCAAGATGAAGGATAGCTAACACTTAACCTGGGACAAACGCTTGCATCAACATAACTCTTAGTACCGTTACTTTTTTAATCTTTCCATCTGGTAAAACTGAACATAGCTTTTACTGTACAACAGTATTATTACTTTGTGGCTCTTATTTCAGCGTAATGGAGGGAGGGGTATACTTTGAGGTTGAATGTGGTGTTGCACAGCTTTCATAATTGTTTCAACAGGATTGCTTCATACCTAATGAGACAGAGTATTGAAAACAGATATTCAAAACATACATAGAGGAACTTGGTTCTTCAGCCAGGTTTCAGAAGGGTGAGTCTTGGCAGTAACTTGTCAGTCACGGTGGAAAAATTTATGCTTGGTGGTTGGAAAGAATCCTCTGGGCTGCCTGTGCTGGAACGCTTCAAACCTGGAAGTTCTCTGAGCTTCTTCATGGGGAGAAGGGGATAGCCAGATTGATTAAGCAGCTCTCTTTTTATAGCTGTGTGAACACATCATTCTGCCTCAGAGGTTTGTGATAAGCCTCAGGCAGCATGTCCCTGTAATTAATGATGGGAGGGGCAGAGGATAAGGACAGAGGCTTTCCTACTGACACACTGATCTGAGAGACATCAGTTCCTAGATTAACCTGCAAACTATTGTCCTAGTGTCTTCTAGGATTGTGGACTACTCTTGTGGTATCTCCAACAGATTGCCTGGCTGTCACACTAGCCAGTCTCTTCCCCGTCTGAGAGGAGAGCTGTTTTTTTTTTTTTTGTAAAGTAGGTCAGGAGACAAGACGGGAGCTCTTACAGTGCAGTGACACTCAACTCAGTACTGCTGCACGAAAATCTACTTTGACCCCCAAAGCAGCAGTTTAGGTGTTGCAGCTTGCATGTGCTTACGCTCTGCAGAAGACAACACACCAGTTAAAACTAGCATTTGATTTTGTGTATTTCCAAGAAGTAACTTCGCTGAGGCTTGTTTGCTGCTGACCTTGAGCAAGATCTTAAATGCTGAGCTGTACTGACTCCTTAAGCTGTGGCTGACTTGACTGCCCAAGCCTGAGCTGCAGTGCAGCTGAGACCCCAAGCTCTTGTGGCTGGGGAATACTGCTCCCATCACTAGGATGAAATGGGGCAGAAAGCTCCAAACTCCACCTTGGAGGTGGTGGTAAGTGCAACCCTGAGGTAAAAGGTGAGTGAATTTACTCTTTGTAAATAGTTGGAGAACTGTAGGGAACCTATTTCTCTGTCAGTTACTGAGGGTAATAACTGATAGCAAGGTAGCTGCTAGCAGTACTGCAGTGACCGACTGAAGATGGAAAACACATCCAGTGAGCTGCAACTCTTTTAATAAGTTAGCATTTCTAATGCCAGTTCAACTTGAACTGGCTTATTAACAGATTAATTTATCGGACATGTCTTATTTTCTAAATTTGGAGGAGTGGGGGACAGAAAGAGGAGTCACCTTCAGCTGTAGGTGATGTTATAATGCCAAAACTGTTGATTCTCAACCAGATATTTCACAGAAATCATGAAGTATCTGTCTGAATAAGCGCGTAGGTGACATGAGTTAATGGAACTAGCTGAAGTTGTTCTGAAAATAAAGATAATAATCCAAAATTCATACAACAGGCAAGGAAAAAGCTTAGCCAAGAGCTATATTTAGAGTGGTCCTCGAAGCATAAATTCCTTTGGAGAACATCGCTATCTTATGGCCACGTCCAGAGCTTCTACATGGCTTTTTCTATGAAGCAGTAAGTACTAGGTGAGAAGTTACTTTGGACGTGAAGGTGATGGTGTCTCTAACCCCTAAAAATAGGCTTCTGCTGGGCTCAGGTTGGTGGTTTTACTTGTTTTTAGGTTGAAGAGAACTATGTAAGCACGTGGGAGCAAAGACATGAAAATGTGCTACTCTACTCTCCAGGAAAATGAACAAAATGTAAATAGCAACTGACATTTTTTTTTGCTTCTAGATTATACCCTCAAATTAAGGAGTGCAGACTCTGCTGTGAGCATGGCAACATCTCTGCCTGTCTTGGAAAATAATAGTTCTGGTGGACTGTAGTGTTATTAGTGATGGGATGGCTTACAGCACTGAACCACATGTGTTAATCCTGATTCTTATTCTGAGTCTGGGCTCTAACCTCAAGCTGAATTGAAGCCTGAAAAAAACAAGTTCTTTTAAACCACCCTAACACTGTGTATCTGATGAGAGTAGCTAGTAGCCTCTCAAAGACAAAATACTAGCAAGGGCTTCTCTCTGTCACATCTACCAGGAAATCTATTACTGCACTGGTTCAATGCCCTGTCCTTGTGGGAAAGTGTTGCCTTAGGCTGCTTGCTTGGATCTTGCTGTATCTTTCTGAAGGGCCTTCTAGCCTATGAAAACGCCTGTCTTAAAGTCTGTCTGCATAGCTGGCCTTCATTTTCTGGTGAGCTTGAGTGACGTGATGTGTTCCTTGAAAAGAATATGCTGCAGTGCAGGTGTTGCTTAAGGGCAGAGAAGCCTCTTCCCCCTCAGTGCTGCAGATGGTGTTAGCAGCAGCTGCTTTTGGCTAGTTCAGTGGTGAAAGCACTGACAGGTGGGAATGGTAAGTGACAGGCTACCCCAGACAATACTTAAACCCGTGCTTACCAGGGTAGAACTGGCACCTTCGCTGTAGCTTTTTAGATGATAGTATGAGGCAAATTGGAAGTAAAAATCTGAGGTACTGCCAAGATGAACTGTGTTTTGTGTTGTCGCCAAGAAAATCCCTGGAAAACTTTAATCAGTACCCCACTTATTGCCACTGATCAGCTTGGCCTCTTCAGGATTTGTATGCTGATGTTCACTGTGCTGACTAGCTCACTTCTAGATCAGTATACTTCACTTGAAGGCCCGTGTGCCAAACACCTGTGTGTGTCACAGTGGCTGTCAGGAGCCAAGGCCATATAGGTAAAGGATGTCTCTGTACATTAATTAGTCTGTAGAACTCATGCCTTGTTTCTTCCTCCATCAATCTCTACAGATAGTATTTCCTCACAGCATGAAAACTACAGGACTGCTTTTCCGCACTTGCTTTCCTTAAAGCAGGGAGTGAAGCGGTCATACTGTGTGGCTTTTATTTTAATTTTTTTCACTTCCAGCAGATATGTACTCTATTCCTCTGGGAGCAAATGCCCTTCTGCTGGAAAAAGTCTCATTTTTCAATAAATGTGATGGAGGGCTATCCCTTAAATTGCACTTGTGTAAACTAACTCTGAGAGCTCCCCCAAGAGCACACTCGTCCAGGTCTTCAGGGCTTGAGATGAGAACATGAGTTCACCCCTCTGAATATCTCTGCCTTCTTTAGTTGCACAGTAATGGTTTGTCAGTCTGACTTGCTGTCATGAAACCTTTGCTGGTCTTGAGGGGAAATGCTAAAGAGGCTCATCTAAGTGAGCGTGAGGAAATCCGTATCATAATGCAATATGGAAAGGTATTCACCAGGGTACTATAGTGCTTTCCAGCTCCCTGTCATTTCTTTCCTGCCTGTTTTTTCTCTCTGCTTCTTCCCAATCCCTTGCATCTGTTCACATTTTGAAAATATTACTGTTTGCTTTCAAAAACATCCCAGCCAAATTGGTGCTTTGGTGACACTGGATACATAGATAACTATGTTGATGCAGCTAAACCTACTTATGGACCATGAACAGGGAAAAAACTGCTGCATGGTATGTCTGCAGAGCTTTAACACAAAGCCGTATGTCTCTAGGAGAAAGCAGTTTAGTTTGGGCAAACTTAACAAACTGTTCCATCTGTAATCAGATATAAATCTGGTTTCTTGGATTTGGAATGGCTCCTAGTCATATGCCGCATTCAAGTTTTCCTGCACATGGTCTGAATCCTGGCTGCGGCTTTGCTGTTCAGAAGGTCACAGCTCAGGTTCTGAAAACAAAGCTTTAAATAAAACACTAGGTGTGTTAAGCTTGTCCATGAACAAGGTGCTCTTTAGCATATTAAAGTAGGTTATGATGTTCCTGTGTGCCCAGCGCAGAACCCTTCTGATAATAATTCAAGTCTTAAACAATTTTCTTGAAACAAGCTCCTTGCAATTGGACATGCAGTAGAGGAGAGCAGCTGAAGACTTGACTTAAAAGGTTTGCATTTTTCTAAATGTTTCTGAAAACATCCAGCTTCTGCCATTTCTGGAGATCTTTGAGCTCTTAAGATAGAGTGGAGTTAGTGCCTGCTGCCTTCTACTGAGAACTGCAGAAGGAAGGGCTAAAGCAGGGCTAAAGGATGCAAATCCAAGTCTGCTCAAATGTTAAACTCTTGTTTTACTTCAAGTCACAAGTGGTTTTCAGATACTTTCTGCAGTTGAACATAACTGAACTAATCTTGCTGGGCAGTTGCCAGACTGGCTTTTTTCTTAGGAAGATAGATAAAGCTTTCTGCAAGGACTCTAGTGCTTTGTAAACAGATGTAGAGGCTAACCTTGGATCAGGGGCTCTTTCTTTCAAGAGAACGGTTCATCTTGTGGATGTGTTGAAATGCCTCTTTGCATTTAATATACCTTACCACAGTAAGGGAGCTGGGAGGTACGGCAAGCATCTAGCTGCTCCTCACACTTCCCTTCCCGTTCAAAGGATATGGGAAGTACATCAGGTTAGTGAGAGTTAGTGAGACAAAAGTATGTTTTATCCCTTTACGTTTTGCCTAATTAATGTCTGCTTCAAATAACAACCCATCTAATCTGCCAAATGCCCAGCCCCTGAAGCCTTTTGACCTTTTGTGCATGAAGTAGCACAGTAGCATGGTTTATTACTAATATTGAAGGACTTGTCTTAACTGCTGTAAAACATCTGTGAGATGCCACTCATGGTCCTCAATTTGGAGTGTAACCTGAACGATATCCAGCTGTAGTATGATATTGCACAGTTCCCCTTCCAGACTAGAAAAGAGGCCACTCTTCTAAAGACTCTGTGAGAAGACAGACGTAGAGCCAGACTGTATGAACAGATGGTCTGATGTGGTAGTTGATACCTTGTTGTGACAACCCCTTTAACCCTATGCACAGGAAGGCTGAAACTGAACTGTATGGCAGTTCAGTCCCTGAAGACTTCAGCAACAGAGGTAGGAGATGGCTTATTGCTCTTGCTGAAAATGCTGTTTGCAGGAAATGCTTCTGTGCCCACATTCTAGCTTAACTATGATGACTTATGGGAAGACAAACCACAAAGTAAAATAACCCATCCTATAAAACTTGGCTCTTAGGCTTAGGAAAAAGGTGGAAATCCCATGACCTGCATGAGAAGGCTTGGAAAGTGCTTTTGTCAATCATATAGTGTCTCTGTGAAGCTTGTTCCAATGTTTGTTCAGCCAAAGTGCAAAGAATATTGCAAGTATGATATCTTTGTAAGCAAAAATTCTCCAGGTCTTGCGTGATACCAGACTGTATGCTGTTAGATCAGCTGCTGCATCTGAAATTCTTATTCTTTCAGGGATACGGATGAGTCTATTTCCAGGCAACTCTGACCTATAGAGCAGAAACACTAGTTCTGCTAGATGAACTCCAGAACAAAGTCGTCAGACTCATGGCTTGGCAGCATGCTGTACTCTGACACCTATTTAAAATGTTGAGAGCAAATTGATCCAGTCTTTATCTAGTGGCTTTTTGTTTAGATGAGCAGAATACCAGTGATACTGCTGGAACTGTGGAGGTAAGGCTTGGACCAGGTGTGATATGCATACCCCACTAAAGTTAGGGACTTTCCCCCCAGCGCTGCAGGGCCCACAGACTAGCTGCATGATATTCTCCAGGGCTAGGAAATAAAAATCTGGGAATGTGTCCTGAGTGCCCAGCCCTGTCCCTCCTATACTGATGTATTTCCAGGTAAAAGCAAGAAGAATTGCTTCTGATTTGAGCTTTGCCCATATTGCTCTTAAAATACCCTCAACTTTGCAGTCTGACTCTAAATGATTAAAGTAATGGAAAACACTGACCTTTTCTGAGGCTATAATATTGTTCTTGTGAGTATACCCACGTGTACTGTACTTTCCTTCCCATTACTGGCGAAGGATGTCAGGAGCTGGTGTACATGCAACCACTTACCCTTTCACAGGAGGGTAGGTCCAGCCTTGGAACGTGATTCTCAGAGTTGTCAAACTACAACTTAGCACTGTCTTGTTTGTGGGTCAGTGTGGAAATGTGGTACTTCTTCCTGGGAATGAATAGCGTTTTTGGAGTTTAACGGTGGCTTGTTTGTTTGTTTGTTTTTTTAAAAAAAAATCTTGCAGAGCAAGACTGCTGCCTTATCCTCCCTTCCCTACTGTGTCCAGAGCATTCTCCCTTCTCTACAGTCTGAATCCCTGCTTCCGTCGCTCTTGCCTTAAAGTAGCTGCCCAAAGACACGTGCGAGAGCAGGGGACATGCTGTATCTCATATCTGCCTCAGATATGTGTAGGGAAAGAAAGCTGACCTGTAGTAAAGAAAGTATGACACTGATCGCTGATGCCTGGTGGACAATGAAACTGGACATATCTAAAGGGGAAGCAAATGCCTTTTTTCACCTTGTTCTCTATCTGAAGAGAAGTTTAGATACTTGCCTGCAGCTGGTATTGGACAATAGACTAGTTCAGACTGCAATTTCACTACATGGATGCTCACTGAGGTCTTCTAATAGGATCCTATGCTGTCAGTGACAGATGAACTGCTCTAGATGGACTGGAGGATGGAAGGGTGCTTTTTCTTTCTGTGCAGAGCTGACCTGTACAAGTCAGTGGCAGAAAACTTTTGAAAGCAGGTATTTTTTATTTATAAACTTGCTGGGATGAGACAAGTGCTATGAACAGGTTTGTGAAAGCCAAGTTAGTATAAACTTCTATAGTGTTCTTGGGAATGTTTGCATATAAACAATTCTGCCATGGCTTGTTGTGTGCTGACGGTATGAAGGCTTTAAGAGTAGTACAAGGCCTGGCTCTAAGGTCCTGGAATTAGGCAGGGATATTTGGGGTTAAGTGCACCACTTTTCTCTCAAGGAGCAATGTTTCTAAATGACTCTTACTGTCGTCTAATACTTGTTGAATGCGAGCAATGTGCTTGCAATGTCAGGCACCTTCAGGCCAACCCTTTCCTAAGATGAGGTTAGCTGTACTTGGAAGACCTAGCTGAACAACCTCTTCCACTTCCTTCATGGACTGCTGTTTAGGTAGCAAAGCTATCTGGTTAAGCTGTACACTTGCTAAGGCAGGATAGGTGAAAACTAACACTTAATTTGCAGAAGCTGCAGTATTGATTAGCTGCACTTAGCTCAGCAGGAGACTGCATGATCTTCACTTGTCAATAAGCCAATACCTGCAGAACTTCAGGCTCTTTCTTAGCCTGTAAGAGTTGGATCCTGGGTGCCTTCTCTTCTCTCTCCTCCTCCATTGGGGGAGGCTGCTGTCCAAGAGACTGAATACCAAGCTCCTGAGGTTTTAATTTGTGTGGATCTAAGCTGCTCTGTAAATCTAGAGTCTTGGAAAATCTCCTGGGAGAGTAAAGAAGGGAGAAGATGACATAAGCTGGAAACTTCCCAACTCGTTTTGCATCTCGCATGCAGACACCAAGCTTGTAAAATTCAGTTGAATTTTAAACTTGGATGAAGCGATTTGTCTTGATAGATTTAGTATCTGTTTCTGGGCAGGCTAACTAATCGAGATGTTTGGACTGAATAATACAACAAAAGAATGTGAAGCTGCTTCCTTACCAGATAGCAGCCTGCATAGTTGGCAGGGCTCATGCATTTCCACCACAGGCAGTTAGTTCCTACTTGCTTTGCACTGTAGGACACCAAGCATGTGCTACTAGAGTCATCTGATCTCATGTCCCCATAAATTTGGGTGTCTTGAGGAATCCTACAGACTCCACAGGGATGCATGAAGAGTCTGAGTGCTTGTAGGTGGTTGTACAACTATGCACAAAAGACTAGTACTTAACCAGTAGATTGTGAACCTGACGGTCTGAATGTTGCTCTATTTCTGCTACAGGTTGTGATCCAGGCCTTGCTAAACCTTCAGCTGGTCTGCTTCAGCAGGCAGTGAAGCTGTGAGGCTCACCTGAGGAGGTGAGGGATGGGGGCTAAGGATCTTTGCTCTTTACTTTAGAAAAAGCTTTGAAACTTGAGGAAGTCTCCATGGACACTCCCTAAGATTGGAGACAGAACCTGCCCTCCTTTCCATGTGCCTGGCTGCCAGAAGCAGCCTCCCCTCCTCCCGGCTGTGGGACTGCTCCGATTCATGGCAGGCTGACTGTACTGTGGGTAACAGGTGCTGTGACGAAACAGATTTTTTTTTTTCTGTGAAGGACTTTGTGAGAGGTAGTTATCTGCTGGGACTTGGTCTGTGCTGATCTCTGATAATGCAGACAGGTGCAGGTAGAGTGGATGAGCAGGTACTTGGTGCGCTGAAGGTGCAGCTGATGTGTGAATCCTGGCACTGAAGTCAGACTCTTTGTTATATAAAGCAATTAATCCTAGTCAGTATTTCAAATGCTTGTGGGTATGATAAGTACCCCACAGGCAGAAACGCAGATGGCTGCAGATCTTTCCTGCTAGGCTCTGCAGGATGTACTGCTCTTTCTCTGGTAAAAGCAGACTAGAACAGATGATGCAGTCTGGCTTCCTCAACTGCAGAAAATTCCTATGGAAGTCCTATGGAAGAAAGCCAGTGACAATTAACATAATGAGGAGGTGCTCTGCAAAAAGGATTACACATTACACAATTTAGATTGTTAGGCCATCTGCTGTGACACTTCAAAACCTGCCTCTTTCTAGCAATAGCATTAGACTTCAGCAAACTCATCCTGCCTACTGTTCAACAAAGGTTCAGCAGTCATGAGAACATTCCTTGTGCAGTTAACTAGGAGGCTCCACCCATGGAGAGGGACAAATAGTTAGCAGCTAACTTGGCCTTCAGTTGCTGAAAACTAGCTGAGTAGCAGGGCTCGATGCCATCTGTCGCTGCCCAAGGTAGGTTCTGCCGTGGCAGATGAGGCAGTATGGCACAGTAGTACTTTCAATGTACACATCTTCTGTCCTTTCTCCTCACTGCAGCTAGCAGCCCTCCTGCTGCTGACCGGAGTTGATCTAGAAGTCTAACTTGATCTAGATCTGGGATGTTTAATCCAAGGCTGAGATCAGGTAAAACTATCACAGCCTTTATTTTAAGACCTGAGATATTCCACATGACCCATGACTGTGAGAACACACTCAAGTAGATTGAAGTGGATTCCAGCCTTCAGAAACCTCAGCCCTGCTTAAAAAGTCCAAGACGTGCTAGTATGATATTATCTCCCAACAGAATTGGTGAGGAAAGTTGATAACTTCATGCAAATGGCTGCAAGCTCAGGCTTTGGTCCTCTTCCAATTGTTCTGACACCTTGATGCAGAGTATTTGTATTTCAAGCAGTTTCCATCATATTCTTTAAGCACTCTTTTGGAAGGGTTTTGTTACAAGCTTTTGAGATCTACTGTGCAACTAGGCATAGCTGTTTCTGCAAGTTATTTCACTGCCATACAAGCTTAGAATTTAACTGGATGCAGTTCTGGCACAATGTGTCTTATACTAATGTTTATTGCACATGGGCAATGAAGAGCTGTCTTTTCCTTTTGGAAACAGGAACAGATTTGTCTACAGCTACTGTGGTGTCTCAGGGTTTGCTTTGCTCTTTACTCTGCTCACCCAAATTCTCCTGCCTATCTGAATGACAGAATTTTATGAAGCCATCCCCTGTTGCTAATCTTATCCTGTCTTCTGCTTTTTCTGTTTGTGTAACTCCGACAGAACTCCTTATCTGCTGAGTTATTGTAGCATTGCTTTTTCCCGTTGTACATGTTCCTGCTATGTTGAGTCTGAGCCAGATGCCTGTGTAATTCAAGCTGTCTACCTCATGTATGAGCTGGCAAGCTGTGCCATGCTCATCCTGCTCTTTTGCCCTCTCTTAAGAGGGCGTTTGATTGCTTGCCTTCCAATTCTTGCGTACTTGCCAGTTAAATCTGAAGTCTCTCATCTGTTGGCAACCACTTCTGAGCATTACCTGGGAGAATGCATCGAACTTCTGTTAGTAGACAGTAATTCAGATTACCCCTTCCCTAAAATGTCTAGGTTAAAGCAGTATTCTCCCTACTTCACAAGGCAGTCCTCAGTGTGAAGAACAATACTACCACAGCTCTACAGGACTGCAACAGGCAGAGGGCTGTCTATAAAATACCTGTACTCCCATGATGATTTTGGGGGGCGGGGGGGGAATTGGTAGGACCTTAGCCCTGCTAAGGAATCATAGGATAGTTTGGGTTGGAAGGGACCTTCAAAGGCCATCTAGTCCAACCCCCTGCAAGGAGCAGGGACATCTCCAACCAGATCAGGTTGCTCA
>WHYT01014995.1:132728-156336 GCA_009806455.1 Tetrax tetrax
ACTTTAAAAATTTTAAAAAAAAAAAAAAAAAAAGTCTTGCAGTGTGCCCCAGACTCCTCATCTGCTGATACCTTTGTCAGCAGATGATTGTGGGTGGGGAAGCATCCAAAACATTTGATCCAAAGTAATGGCTTACAGGGAAGCTGAAAAGAAAGCTTTGAGTTTACTTGGTCCTGCTTATACCACTGCTTTCACAGCTTCCTAATAAGAAGCAGGTGACATTCCCCAGCCTGTCTTTTGGATGAATGCATCCAATATCCCCAAAATAATGGGAACAATGGTTCAGACCTGGCTCTCATGACTATTTCATACCCTGGTTTCTTCTTTCTAACAGCAGTTTTCTTATATGAGGGGGATAATGAAACCAAAAAGGTGGGTGAAACTTGTGTTGGAACTTAATTGGTCTTGACTGTGATGATTGATGTGTCTTGAGTGTTCTTAATGATACACCTTTGTGCTCTTCAGATAGGCTGATGTGCACTCTAGAGGGATTTTATCAAACAGATCTTTCTGACAAGGGAGGGGAAAAATAAAGCTTACCTTTTATGTTATATAGTCATCTCTCCTGAGGGAAACATAAGTAAGCGTAGTTATAACTTTGCTTTTGTTCTACTTTCTAGGACTGTAAGGCTGCCTTCCGTGCCTTTTCCCATGGAGGTCTGAACAACTGTGTGCTGTTCCTCAGTCGGGTAGTTGCTCTGTGGGCTTGAAGGGACAGGCTTTCAAAGCAGTTAATACTGAAGTGCAGGTCTTATTTTCTTTTCCCTGTCCTTCTCTTCCTGCTTTCAGTGCATGTGCTGGATAGAGTGCCTGGGCACGCTGGACAGTTTGATCCCTAAAGAGGAGGAGGTATAAGTGCTATGATCTCTTTTTCAAACAGGCTAAACTATTTGAGGCAGACAAAACTATGAACTGCTAAGAACACCAACCTTGTTCTCTTCCCCGCTCTGACACTCTCTTTTTCTAGTTGAAGAGTTTGCCCCAAACTTAAATAGTAACATGGAGGGGAATCCACAATTAGGCGTGACAAGTAATAGACTAGAACTAGAGTGTGAAAATACTTTCACATAATCGTCACAGTCTAGTTTTGTATTTGACTGCTAACTCCTTTCAAGAATGACAAGAATCTTACACACGACCAGGACTTAGTGATTGCTTTAATATTGCCTCAAGTCAAAACTATTCCAACAACAGAAGAAGTGTCTGTAATTCTGCCTGCTTTCCAGCAGCTAAAACTGAGCCCAGAACACTGCAGTGCTGACTTAATGGAACTGTGCTGGAGTCTTCAATAAATCCCTGCAAATGTCTTGCCCATTATTTTTGAGAGGTTGAGATCTGCCACCTAAGTTTCTCAGCTTCCTTTGGTGGGGGAGTCCTGTCCTTGCAATGTGAGATTTAGGGATCCTGCTAAGAAAGCAGGAGGAATTCAACTGTGTCAAAACAAGACATTTCACTTGCTGTCCCTGGACGGTCGCAAGACCCTTTTCCCTTTTGTGTGCAGTCTGGAAAAAATAACTCGTACTAAGCTAATGAACAGTTTGATCTGAGATCCAAATTCTTTAAGCGTTAGTGAGGTGTCATTAAAACCTTGAAGGGCCCTTATATTCTGTCCAAATAATCTTTGAAAAGCTTACTTGCTCTCTAGATTTGACAGCCTGAATAGCAAATACCAAAATGTTGGTGACTGTAAGGTATTTTCATCTACCCCCCTCTCAGGAACAAAACCTAATACATGGAAAACTTTGCAAATCTGTCTGTGGTGTAAGGGCAGCAGGAACAGTTTGCTAGAGATGAACAACAACTGATGTAAAGTTTATACAGTGGGACTTATCCTGTCTTTCTACTTCTAGACTAGGTAGTACCTATATGGTGGTTCTTAACTGTTAGCAGGATACTGGTTAATAAGGTTCTCGGTGCTAACAGATGGGAGAGTGTACATTTGTCCTCGTGCTAGAGGATAAGACACTAGTGTGTATACATCCTGATTACTCTCATTCACTCCGTGTCTGATCTCTTAAGAGGCCTTTGCCCAGTGACAGCCAGTTCATAAAAGTTCTCCCTACTATTAAATCATTACTGCTTTGTTTTTATTTTTTTTTTTTTTTTAATTTCTGGTAGTCTCCTGCAAGGGTGAGGCATAGCTGCCCTCTGAACAGAACAAATCAGTCGGCACCACTGGCTGATGAGGGCTGCCTGCATGTGCATGAATTATCTTGTTCTAGGGTAAAGCTATTCAATCTATTACTCAAAACAAGTAAAAATGGTTCATATGAAGTCTCAAAGTTTCACTTATAGTGTGACACTGTTACACGTTAAATAAGCTGGTGTTACTCTGAGGTGTAGCTGAGTAAAGAACAATAGGTATCTGCAGTGAATATCTAGGTTTTGGTAGTCCCTCATCTACAAACACAACGGCTCTATTGGTGAGCATTCATTATATTAGTCCATGGACTAACGTGTGTATCTCTTACCACGGCTAGCAGGTCAAAGGAGGGAGGAGGTGAGCTTGAGGTCTTCTGTCTCTCTATGCCTTCCTTTCTAGAAAACCAAACCATTTCATAGCATCACATTAGCATACTGTTTGTAGTGTACTGGAGCTACTGGTCTTTTGATAGTGTGTTAAGGCTGCTGCTTCCCCTTGGAGAGGGGGATTTATGGCATAGAACTTGTACAGTGTCCGCAGTGGGAATTGGTGGGGGTAATGTGGAGTAACTGAAGAGTTGGAGCCACCTAGAGAGCAAGTGAAGAGGTGGATTGCATTTAAAGGCTGCTACTTGGCACTCTTCAAATATGCAGCAGTTGCTCTGGAAGTAAATACAAAATCTCTACTGGAATTTAGCAGGCAGTCGTAGTGGCTAGGAGTAGCAAAGCAACCTAGTGCTGGACTCAGTGCCAGTTCAAACTAGAAGAGCTGGTGCATTCCCCAGAATGCAGTAGTTTTTCATGTCCGGCTGTAGACATGTAGTGTGCTTGTGCTGCAAGATGGTCTAGAAGCTGCAGGTAAGTATAGCTCTTGAGGCTGCTTCACGAGCTGTGCTGCTCCGTGGGACATAATGATAAAGGCCATCTACCTTCCAATCAGGGCTATCACAATACCAGTCTCTTTAGCAGAGACTCCTACTTGGTACACAGTTTCATTAGTGCTTTTTAGGCAGTTGAAATACATGCTGTGCAAGCAGCACCACACAGACAGCTTTCCACGCTGTGGGCTGTTCAGGGACTGGATAAAACCCTTGCCAGCAGTTTCTCTGCATACTTGCCATCTGTCTCAAACTTCTGATGGCAGGTGTAACTCCTCGCCCTAAAGAATGAAAACTTTAAGGTTTCACTTAATATACTGATAACTCTAATATGACATACATGAGCTTAATGTAAAGAAACGTGTTTCTTCTCAGAAATCAGCAAAACCAGTCCTTTGTCAAACCAGCAATGGCTTGTGTTCTAATCTTTTAACCTTGAAGGAGTGTAATAAGCTTGTCATGTCTGGAATACAGGGTACTGGTGAAACATTTTTCACCCACAGTTAATGCACCTTGTAGAATAAAGAAGTAATGAAATATCTTTGCTTTTAATTCTTGATGACTAAAATAGTCTTGTCCTTGGAATGAAGATTTCATACAGTCTTCCCATCAGACTTGTTAACTGCCAAGAGATTAATGTGGTGCACATTACTCTCCTCTCCACAAACTCCTCCCATAAAGTTTATCTGAGCAGAACATGTAATGAAGTACAAATAGACCTTGAGGACACATCAGCTCCAAGTAATCATTTTTTGTTTTTCTTATTACTGGCTTTCCCACTGCTTGAAAGGCCAGAGGATCTTTCTCTCATGATGACTGCAAACAGAATTTTGGGGATGGAGTCCTAGTGCAAGGCTTGCCTGGCCTCACCCTTGCCAGTGGTGACTGTATTGCATTTGCTGCTAAGCTCTGAATTGAGAGGTTTCATTTTTACACAGGTACTTCAAATCCTCTAAGCATATCCTTTTCTTATTTTCCAGACCACACGAGCAGAGTTTGATTTGCCAGAGTATTCTGTCCGTCGACGGTACCAAGACTTCGACTGGTTGAGAAACAAGCTGGAAGAGTCTCAGCCAACGCATCTCATTCCCGTAGGTAGTAAGCAAGAATCTGGTGTTGAAGAACAGTGCTGTATATGTCTTCCAAGGGTGATATTTTGGTGATATACCACTTCAGATTTAAATACGATACTTCATTCTTTTCCTGTGGAGTGGGAAGAGGTTGCCAATCTTGAATGATTGTGAAGCTTAGACTTTTCTTGGGTGGCACATCTGAGAGCTAAGCTTTGTCAGCCTCTTGTAGGGCAGTATGCATGGTGACTACATTTGGTGTGGTATAAATGGAAAACACTTCATCTGTTTGCTCAATTATTACTTCTAGATTTTTGAGTATCTGAGGCTTATGAAAAGCCACACAAGTACTTCAAATCCTGATATAAGTCAGTTTTCAAGATGGCCTTTTGTGCTGGTTTTAAGAGAGTATTTTAAAACTACTTGTGCTAACATTTAATAGCACAGACTTAGAAAAACCTTAGCCTCTGGCTTGCTAGCTATTGCATGCCTTCAGTAGGCAGAAGTCTAGTTGATGAGATTAGCTGAACTACTGCACCCCTTCTTGTTTCTGAAGCTGGCAGTCTAACCACCTTACGTGATATGAAGAGGTTGATACTGATCTTCAGCAGTCTGTTTCTTATGCTATAGAACATGTAAAAAAGTAGGAAGCCTGTGAGATCACCACCATCAACTCTTTTGAAGAAAGAAATTCAAAGGCATGTAGGAGGTGAATTGTTGGGGAAATAGCACTGCTAGCATACCTTAGCTTGCCCGTCTGGGATAGGGGGGAATTTTCTCTGCTATCCCTCTCTCAGACAGGACTAGACTGTGAGAAATATTCAATTAGGCTGTTCCAGGGTTGAGACCTGTTTAAGTCCTTAGTTTCTCTGAGACTCACCTGTAAGTGGAATAATAGCTCAGTCTCTCAAAGATAAGAAACACTTTATGAAATCATGTGACACTAGCTGGCAGCAAGTATGTTTATTGAGGGAGAGGGAGAAGAGAAGAGAAAGTAAGCTTGCTGGAGTAAGGTGGAGACATGAAGCTAATGTATTAGCTGTCCAGACCATTTCTTCTCCCTCCTTGATCTCTGAACAGCTGGGGCTATCGAGATTAAGCTTCTACAGATTCTTGAGTGTACTAACAGGCTGCCAGTCCTGCCTCAAGGCTATAAGGCAATAAAAAATAGTCTCATAGCAGAAGGTGAGTCACAGCCACGGAATCAAGCTGCTTTGCTGTCAGCTGGAGTTTATTGCAAACAGAATGGCAAATTTGGCACAAGTGGTTCTGAAACTGGACGTGAAACCAGCTGCAGAACAAGGCAATCTCTTAAGAGCCTCTCTTTAGAAAATCTGTAAGCATAAGGATGCACAGCCCTCTTTGATCTGTCTGTGCACAAGTGCAGTGGGATAGCAGTTACGGAATTTCCTATTAGCCTCCTCCATGCAGTGGTATGATGAGGAGATTGCTGAATGCTTCAGGTATTTATTACCTAGAAGTAGATGGGGAACAGAGACTAAAGGCAGTTTAAGGTGCACTGTGACTCAAATGTATTTTGAAGGCTGTTTCAACCAATCTAAGAATATCTGTATTTGGAGATACAGCAATCCCTGGAGGCCTTCTGCCTAACAGAATACTGAAAGGGGGTTGTCATCCTAAGCTTGGTATAGTGACTCTGCCTAAAATCTTCCTGTTACAAATTATGTGTCTTCTCAGTGCAGTGAGTCATGCTGGCCTACACTTGGGAGACCAAGCTAAACTGAATATGGGTTCCTTTTAATCTCTTTGGTTACTGATTTTTACTTTCTCAAAATGATCTGAGACTTACTTGAATCTATTCTTTCAAACAACAGTAAAAGTGCTCTCAGATCTGTCTCTAGACCAGAAAGATAAGTCTAATGGGGCCAAGGATCTTGTCTTTGGATGGTGATGTTTGGATACTTGAAGCCATTTCTGACTGCAGTGAACTCTGCTCATGTGTCACAGCAGAGAAAAGCAGACTGTTAAGCTGGAATACTATAAGGTAGATAAGTAGCACACAGCTAAAGCAGCATAGTAGTTTCTACTGTGTGTACTGACTCCTTGGCATGGGCCTCCAAAAGCCTGAAATGTAAAGAACTATAACTACTGCTTTAGCTAAAACCAGGTTAAGTGGCAGAAGTCTCTGTAGTAGAGGTGCACTCTTTTCTGAGTCTTAAGTGATTATTCAGTGCCAGTCTGCATGTGTTTTGTTGAACTAGGGTTCTTTAAAGTGGTCTTCCAGTTTGTCCTTTTCCTTCTGCAAATGGTGCTGAGGTAGTGACTTCCTAAAGCGTAGACTCCCAGCTAAAGCTTACAAAGCAAGAGTTTATTCCTCCCTGAAGACTACTGCACTAAGCATTATTCGGAAGAAGTCTAATTAGAGTGTACGTTACACTGGTTTAACCAGCATGACTGATCTGAATGCTAAACATAATAAGGTAAGTCTTAAATTATAAGAACTTAATACAGCTGTCAAAATGTAGCTGTGTTGCAGCTAAGGCTTGCTGACTGGGTTTTTTAGGAGATGCAATCTTCATGTACAGCCTACATCAGCTAGCGTATGGTGGGAAAGATGCATGTGTGCACAATTTTTTTTTTAGTTACTTTTGTCACAGATTTCAGATGACAAAGATTCTTTGCAGAGGAGAATCCTGTTTCACAAGAGTAGAATTCAAAGCAGAATTTTGAAACTGGTATTAATCTTGGAGTCCATGCTGTCCAGAGAGAACAAAAACAGATCTAGTGATAGAGCTGAGACTAACCATGCCGAAGCTTAAAAGAGTTATCTTCTATCTGAAGCAGTGCTTTGAAGTCTGTAGTCTTAATTGTAGCAGAAGGGACTGCAGAAGTAGCAAGTCTGGAGGCTGACTTGGGCTTACATGTTAAGCTGAACTGCAGAGATGAACTAGTGGAGTCGAAATAGGAGTAAGATGAAAGACTAGATACGTTTGCATATGCCACTTGTACAAACACACTGAGGAATGTTGACTATGGTAGATGACCGAGTGTGCAAGTGCAACCTGGACTACTTGACCACTTGCTATATCAAGCCTGCTCATCTGTCTTTGCTCATTGTGATGCTATCACTAAGATTATCAGCCCTCCACAGTGGGCTGTCTGGGAGCTATAAATTGCTCAGAATAGGAGGGAAAAGAGTAAGTAGAATTGTTAAATTTTCTGAATTTCCTTGGACTGAGCAGCCTTGCTTCAACATGAGGGGATGTGTGTGTGCACATTGCCATGGTGACGAGCATGCAGCTCCTCTGGCGTCTCCTTTAGAGCTGTAGCTTGAACATGGATAGCAGTAAGGGGGAAGACCCTCAGCTATGCTGGGAGTACTTAGTTTAAGTACTGTCTTGGCTTTGCTAGTGTGGCTCTCAGCTGAAGCCACTCAGTAGAATTGCTAGCATTAGGCCAGTCCAACTAAAGGGTAATTCAGAGAAGGGCTTGCATCCCATCTGATGTACGGTTCATATTAGCAAACATAAAATTTCAGTTCTTGTTAAGAGTGGAGTTTGATTGCTTTGTATGTTTCCAAATAGCAGAAGCAAGTTTTTGGTCTTTTGAATCTTGTGCATTTTGCTTGTCTCACAGCCTCTTCCTGAGAAGTTTGTGGTGAAAGGTGTTGTCGATCGCTTTTCTGAAGAGTTCGTGGAGACAAGAAGGAAAGCATTAGACAAATTCTTGAAAAGAATTACTGATCACCCAGTGCTTTCTTTTAATGAGCACTTCAACGTGTTTCTTACAGCCAAGGTAAGCCAGTAGCTTCTAAACACAGTCATTGCAAGGATGACAGAAGAACAGGCACCTTTGCAGTCTCTTCTGAAATGAAAGTGAAAAGGTGTTAATAAAGCTACATGTGCAGGTCAGAACTTTCCCTAAAATACCAGAGAGTTGTTGGGGACCCTGAATGTTGTGTGTGACAGAACCCTGTGTGTGAGAACAGTATAGGTTCCCTTTCCTCGACAAGAAGGGTGGTTTGCAGATCTCCAAATTCAGTTCTCCAGACCTGCTTGTTTTGTATCCCTGTGTCTGGAACATACTCTTCTGATGCAGGAGAAGTTCAGAATTTAAAAAACTGTAGACTTTGTAAAATCTTCGTTTGGGAAGGAGGGAGGTTGGGAAGGAAGAGAGAGATCTCTTGCACAAAAGCTTGCAAACTTCTTTATATTTTTTTTTTTTCTTGTTTGTGCTTTCTGTACTGCTTGCACTTGTTGCCCTTGAAACTAAGTGTGGAGACTTCATTCTTGTTTGTTCTTGGACAAAAATGTCATGCTCATCTTTTGTGTGACTCATCCAGCAATGGTGCAATTTTCTGTCTTTTGAAATGGATTTTAAATAAGACTTGGAGGACCTACCGTCATGCTTGGGTTTGATGTGATAAGTGAGGAGAGCTATAAAACCATGTCTCTCCAAAGTCACATTATGCTAGCTCACTCAAATGTGACACTTAATTTGAGCTCACTTCAGGCTAGTGCTCTCCTTGCTGGTAATGTGAGACTCAGTTCCCTTTTATTTCCCCTCCATGGTGAACTTAACTGCTGAAACAAGCCAGAAGTGCAGAATTTGACGTCATGATATTGAAGTGTCAGGTAGCTTGGTTCTGCTTTTCAGCTGTCGAAGTGTGATGCAACTTTCTTAGCTTCTTAGTCCTCTCCTCTCACCCCTGTAAAATGAATGGTAAGGGCTTTATCTTCAGCCGTTGGCGGGGTTGTCTTGAGAAAACAGAGCATCCAGGGAGGCTGAGGGAAAAGGACATGTGTTTTCCTGGCTGTCTCTAGTATTGGAACTTACTGTAGTACAGCAGCGAGGTATCAGCTCAGTATGCTAGGACTTCAGAATTTAATTACTGCAGAAAGCCTCCTGACTGAAAAAGGGAAATGAGTCTTTCTTCAAGTTCCTTGTTTGAATCAGTAATACACCAGAATGGTTGAGTGGGTGAATAATTTTGAGTTAAAGGGTCTTTTCCGATACCTGCTTGCAGGTAGCACTTAGGACAGGTGGAAGGCAAGAGTCAAGGAACCACTGCATTTAAATGCAAACATAATTAAAAATTACAGTAGCTGATAAGACATTAGATTCTCTTAGTCAGACTTTTATGTTCCACTTACACATGTGTAAGTACTTGGAAAGAATACCATAGTACGTGTTTTGAAGATGGTAGCTGTATTTTTTTTTTTTTTTTTTTAAGAACACTTAAGCTTTTAGTCTGGTCTGTAATACCATGTCTTGATTCTTGACTTCTACAGGTCTGCTTGGGTTGAAAACATCTCTTCCTCAGACTGCATAGGATAACCTAGTTGTAGCTCTTAAGCCTGTGTTGAGATGTTAAATAGCGACCCCTCCTGGAAGGAATAAAAAGTGAGATGGAAAGAGTAACTAAAACATTTTTTTCTCATGTGCTATCAAGGTGAAACCCCCTGAAGATTGTAGGTAAACAACCTTGTTAACATGGGTTGTCTGAATGTTGATTTAAGCAAAGCGTGGATGAGACAGTTTAAGCTTTCTGACCAGGCAACATAGCGACATCTAACCCAGCCTGCGCTGCAGTCTGTCTTGCAGAGAAGCTGTGCTAGAAGTTTCCCTGTGCTGTGGATTTTTGGGTACTGTCTTCCCCTGCCTGCTGTCTGACCACACAGCTGGTGTGAGGAGGCTGCTGACGAGAGCCAGCTGGTGTATTTACATAATACTGTGGTATTGTGGGCTATGACTGAAAAGGATGTGTGGATGAATGGCAGGAACAGTACTGGTGGAAATGGAGCTGTTAATATCACTGCTTCCTTGGTAACAGTACAGGAACATGGGGAAGTCTGGCCATGTGCAAAGGTGTGGACCACTTACTCATTTATAATGTACTTCATACCATTCTTCTGAACAGCTTGTCTCCCTCTAGAGGTAGTCTTGAAACTGTGCTCAGCTGTATGTACAAAGTGAGATTTTGTTCAAGACTACATGTCACATGTAATCTCTTGCCTTCACAAGACTGGATCTTGATTAGGAAATATCCTTCACTGTATTAACCTTCCAACATGCAAATGAAATATTCCTAAACTGTTTGGTTTTTTTTTTAACTTCCTAGGATCTTAATGCCTACAAAAAGCAAGGAATGGCATTGCTGTCAAAGATGGGAGAATCTGTCAAATACGTCACAGGAGGCTACAAATTAAGAAGTCGACCACTGGAGTTTGCGGCCATTGGGGAGTATCTAGACACATTCTCTCTAAAGCTTGGTACCATTGACAGAATAGCACAACGGATTATCAAGGAACAGTTGGGTAAGGACACAAGATGCTTTATCATAGAGCACTCAAACTGAAGTACTCTGTCTTGTTCTGGTTGATGATATGACCAAGACAATGTGTGTCAATGATTCTGGTCTGTAGTGAGCCACACACAGTCTAATTTAAAACAGGCCCAAAGCCTAACACAATATCTTATCTTAGCTCAACTATCCAAATATTTTTTGAAGTTGCTCTTGTTATACCAACCTACTTTCTTACTGGAGTTATTTTTGGAAAGACTTTTGGGAGAGGGAAAAGCCTATAGATTCCATCTGGATGAGAACAGGTGGAATTCATAGATTAAGATAACCTGTACAGACCTGTCTTAGCAGAGCCAAGTTTTATATGTGTTTAAAAAAAAATAAAATTAATTTGACTGCTGTACAGTTGCAGCTGTCTTTGTGTTGGAAGCTTATGGGAATGGTCTGTTAAGCAGGAGGCAACTTGGACCTATCACCTATGCAGCCACAGAGCTCTGTCTGTTAAGATGCAAATGCCACACAAGACTTAACTCATGGGGGAGTTAATGTTTTCCAAGCTTGGTGCATAGTTTCTCCTGTTTGGTGTGAGTGTTTGCAGATCCTTGTGCCTTGTGCTCTTACACTGTTAATGTACTTTTCCATCTGCCTCTTGCAGAATACTTGGTGGAACTACGAGAATATGGACCTGTTTATTCAACCTGGGGAGGGCTGGAGGTTGAGCTATCAGAGCCACTGGAAGGTGTGTCTGCCTGTATTGGGAACTGCTGCACAGCTCTTGAAGAACTCAGTGAAGACATGACAGAAGACTTCCTGCCTGTGCTTAGGGAATATATATTGTACTCGGAGTCAATGAAGGTAAAGAGGGGCCTGTGGCAGAAGACACTGTCGTTGAGTTTCCGTATCAGCCAGTTCTTTCTAACAGCGAGAAGGGTCGGTGGTGGGAAAAGTGGGGAAGTAAATAATACATTAAGTATGAGTATATTTTCATAATCAAAACAAAACTGGATATGTTTAGTAGCAGAGTACTGCATGGGTAGTGTTATCTGTCTGCTCGGTTGTTCATTCAAGCTAAGGTCAGTAATGCTACACTGCACACGAAGTGTTGAAGAGTCGCTCCTTCATCGGAACTGCAGGTGGTACTCCGTTGGAGACATCCTGTGGCTGCCTAGAATCTTAACTTTGAATTGTTAGAAAGTTAGTCATGGCTCAGCTCTTCACTACTCAGTCAATGTCTCGCCCTGCAGAAAAGCTATCATTAGAAGCTTCTGTCACCTGAATGTAGCAGAGCTGAGTAGCTCTTTTTAGAACCACACATCCAAATGACACACACTGCTTCCTCTCTCATCCCTATACCCTAGGTACAGTGTGTCTGTTGTAAAGTTAAGTTCTGCATACCAAGTAACTGCTTAAAGGTGGTGTTCTGTAACTCCTAGTATCAGGACTTGCTATCTTACTGCTTATGCAGAAGTAATAAGTTACTTCAGTGCAGTTTTTTAACTCTTGAAGCATTGGTAGTCAATCCCATTGCATGGGAAAAGAATTACTGAGTTAACTGCACTGAAAACTGAAACCAAGGTCTAGAGCTTTTCACCAATTGCCAGCAGTACAGTATATGATAGCAGTTCCTCTATAGGATACTAACAAACAAATTCCTTCTGAGGACTTTCCACTTGGAACAACTGTTAGAAGGCAGGCATGGTATGTACTCCTTTAGAGATCCAATAGCCTTTTGTAAACCTGCCATCTGAACATGGTAGACCTTCAGCAGGAGAGGCTCAGAGTTGCGGCTGTTCAGCCTGGAGAAGAGAAGGCTCTGGGGAGACCTTATAGCAGCTTTTCAATACTGAAAGGGACAGGGAAGATGGGGCAAAAACTCTTCAGTAGGGCCTGCTGTAATAGAATGAGGGGTGGTGTTTTCAAAATAGAGGGAGTTAGATTCAGATTAGATATTAGGAAAATTTTTTTTTTATGATGGGGGTGGTAGAACACTGGAACAGGTTTCCCAGAGAGGTAGATGCCTGATCCCTAGAAAAACATTGAGCCAGGTTGAATGAGGCTCTAAGCAACCTGATCTGGCTGGAGATGTCCTGGTTCTTTGCAGGGGAGTTGGACTACATGACCTTTAAAGGTCCCTTCCAACCCTAACAATTCTATGATTCTGTCTTAATCATCCTATACTTCTCAAACAGACAACTGAAAGGCTTACTTGCAGATTTTTTTTCCCAGCTTCTAATGGCTAATGGCTCTTGTCATGCCTGGCAGAAGTATTCTTGGAGAAAGCTTTGCACTACTTCCCTGAGTATACTGTTTGCTTTCATAGTCAGGTGTCTGACCCCAGCTCAGAAGAGGTGTGTTTTCTTTAGAAGACTATTAACACCCAAGTATAGTTGGAACACCTTGAGCTGTAGCTGGAAGACTTGACCTAGGCTGCTCACTTATCCTTATTCTGAAGGAGGGGCGGTGTGCATGTACTTACAAATAAACAGAACCTGTGGCTAGTGGTTAAAGCTTTTATCCTAGAAGTCAGCTTTTGATGCTACAAATGCCATGACCTACTGGAGATGGTATCTGAAGTGGCAAGCTGAGTTGAGAGGTGATTTTCACAAATGTAATGGGGGAATTTTTTTAAGCTGAAGAGGAAGAGTTTCTTCAGCTGAAGAGGTACTTCAGGCAGCTAAACACCAATTTTCACAGGGAGAGCAACATTAGAGGCTTGCAGGTAGATGATCTATTGACTGGGAGACAGCCCCATTCTAAAAGTGCTCTTGTCAGATGATGACAAGGGGTAAGTTTGTATTCCAAGCCAACAGGTAGTCTAGCTGCAAGTCTTTAATGCCCCTCTCACTGTGGTAAGTGTTTAACTGCCTGTAGTACCTCTTCAGCGGACGAAATCCATGCTTTTTAGCTTAACTTTCACACTGTTGACTTGACTTTCTAGTGCCCTAAAGGAATAGCTTTTCCTGTCAGTTGTTCTCTGGTAATGGACTGAACATACTAGTTGTGTTGATGCTTTGGAACTGGTTGGATCTAGAAACCACTCTTGCAAAATAACAGGTAATAGCAAATAAGGATTATGCTACTTACTGTCCAGCCTGAGCATCTCATTAGCTTTACTCTATCTGAAAATCAAGAATAAAAATTACGGCTAACCAAGGCAGACTGTTCTTATTTTCCTGCCTTCCCAAATATCAAAACTAGAAAATACCAGTCTGTTGCAATTTATGTAAGTAACTGTAAAGGAGGCTGCTCTTGCAGTGCGGGAGGCTTTCTGATGTAAAGACTGTCCTCTTCACTAGCAGTGCAGTCCTGTTGATCAGCTGTTGTGAGGCCTGCTTGTGGAATTAAAATCTTGTTTTGGTCTTTCAGAGCACGCCTTTTGGACAGCGTACTCGATGGAAGTTTAAGTCTTTAGCTATTACTAGTTCAGTGCAACCTCGATAGCTTTCTCTGCACACTGTACCCAAGGTAAAGGTATGGGAACTTGATTCATAGACCAATCTCTAACTGATCCATCAGAGTAAGAACTGCCAACTTATCTTCACTATTTTACAGCTGAATGTTCACCTTAGTGTCTCCAGGAGCACTGTTACACGTGATGGGGATGGCCTGAGGGAACTGCACATACAGAGGCAAGGCCCAGTAGTTCTGGTTGAAACAAATTCTGGATGACTCCAGGGAAGGCCTGTCTCTGGGTTCATTTTAAAGATTTGCAGAAGTGGGGGAAGGCTGACTTAAATTAAATCCTGTGCTGGTAGTGTCTAGGAGAGACCTTTTGTAAAACACAGGCTGTGTATGAGGTGGCCAGATGACATCTTGAATACGGGTGCAGTGAGGCCGTTGTTGGCAAGGACGTGTACCATGTTTTTTGCAGTAGCAGTACACTGGTGTTCTCCAGGGAGGCAAGTGCAGGTGACAAACTCTGCTCTGTGTAATTCAGTACTGACATTAAAATGTTATATGAACTCTGTGTGCTTAATAGTGCCAGAAAGACTTATCAGTTGATGCGATCTCCGACTGTGTGCTTGGGCATTACCTTTAATGCATGTTTAAAGCAAGTGCCATATGAATAGTTAAGTGTCTCTCTTAATGTGTGCAGTAAATAGGGATCCTCTTGTGAGGTCTAGTCATAGTAGGTAGCTACGTGGTGTGCAAATGGCATAGGATTTCAATTTGAGAAAGAATGCTGATAGCAGACCCCTGAAGCTCCTTCAGAGAGATGGGCCAAGGTGAAATGTTTCAACTAAACACAAAATGGAAAAGGCCTTGCCTCGCTGAAAGCAGGCTAAGTCTTGCTTGTATAGGGACCAGTGGTTTAGTTCTGGGCACAAATAACTGAAATGTTGTATGTGACTATTTTGTTTGGTGTTGGCTTCTTCCAAATTTTTTTTTTTTCTCCCCTCCCTAAGAGAGACTTTACCTAGTGGAAGTATTGCATGGGCTGTGGTAAGTCTGGGGATACTTAGTATGGAGATTTTCTGAGGAGCTGCTGAAGCATTAATGGATTGATCTACACTGAGAAGAGATTGCCTGGAGGTGCCAGAGGAAACGCTTCCTTTCACATATGGGATGGTTGAAAGGGAAGGCAGTATTTTTCCCTGTAACTTAGAGGTTAGACATTAATGGATACTTAAAGCTGTATTCAGAAGCATATTGTTAATAGTCCACAGTGGATGGACTTGAGCACTTAAGGAGAAATAAGACACCTGCCCTTTGAATCTAGTCTACTGATACCAGTTAATCATTGGCCACTCCTGGAACAGATCCAGTTTACTACACTAACTACAGGCTCCTAAAGGCTGAATGCAGTTGCTGGAGGCAGTTGTTTTTCTGAGAAGAAATTTCAGTTGGTTCAGTTTCAAGAGGCAGTACAAAGCAGAAATACCTGTTAAACCTCTCAGGCTTTTGTTGCATTGGTAATCTCAGTCACTTAAGGGCTATTCCACATAGTTTCTTAGATTCCAAAGGGAATGAGAATGTTCTCATTTCTCAAGCAAACAGGACCAGTGGCATGCTCGCTTGCATCCTTTTGGATGCAAAAGAGAAGATTAAGCTGTTGAAGGTGAATTTTTCAGTCTTGCCCCTTTTTTTTTTTTTTTTTTTTTTTTTTTTTTTTTACCTAAATCAATAGCAACTTTGTGGATGGGATGCCATTCCCATTTAACATGGGCTGAAGTTTGTAAGAATATTTATTGCAATATCTCCCATCTCTACTCTAGAGCAACTGCACTGGTGACCTTTCCTTGGCTTAGAAGGGAAGAAGAGGAAGATGATGATTAGTAGATAACATGGTTTGTGTGTCTTTAATTAGGAAACAGGTCTTGGCTAGACTGACTCTTAGAGCTCGGAGAACTACTCTTTTAAGCAGATATTTCTGTAGGCAGTAATGCACATGACTAGTCCTGCTTTACTAGCCCTGTCTGAAGCTGTTAAAATGACTAGTTATCTCCTTTTGTACTAATGGAGTAATTCCTTCTGGGTGACAGAAGGGAAGACTTGAAGCATAAACTATCCGAGTTGACTACAAGAGCTCAAATTTACAGGTGCCTCAACAGTGAGCATTGACTGACTTTTCTCAGAGCACTTATAATACCTTTGCATCAACTGAGTTATAAAATTACTAGTTTTTTCCTTGTGAAGACTGAGGTAAGTTGCCTGCTTTTGCAGACATAGAACTGCTTATTTGTAGTAGTATACTCTTAAAAAGGCTAATTTCTGTGGTGGTTTTTAAATTGTAAGACTGTAGTATAACCTTAGTGGAGATCTTGGCTTGTGGATGTAGTACAAGATAAGGGTAGCATCTTTTGCTCTCTATTCTGAGAATATTTTATTAATAAAATGTTTACTGCTCGTGAAACTTGTGAAGCACTCGGGTAGTTCAGTACTTTTCACATAAATTATGCTTTTTGTAAGTTTAATTTTTTTTTAATTAAACCAACAACCAAACCCCTCAAACTGGTCTAAAAGCAAAGCTTGCTTTTGTTCTAACATAAGAATGTAACAGCTTGCTATAAAGGACTTTGAGGAGTCTTTGCAAGTGAAAAGGGAGGTGTAATAACCCTCTGCTGTGGCCTTCCTGACTCTTAGCCCATGCTGTTGTCTGTCTACTACTTGAGGATATTAAAAGCTTTGCACTAGTTCTTGACAGCTTTATTTATATCCTATATGTGACAGTTTTTATTTATATCCTTTTCATGCTAATAATAGGGTGAATTGAATTTACTTAGGTTATATTCATGGTTACATGACAGATTCTGTCTTGCATGCCTCTAGCTTGTCCAAAAGTTGCATTTTATCTCACCCTGCCAGCTGCTGGAGAGCAGGAGCTCTTTGTTTTTAAAAAACTGCTCCCTAAATCCTGTAAAATAGGACAAAGTAAGTCTGAAAGTCTGACTTTGGACTGAGTTAGCACTTAAGCTATATCACTTTGCAGTTTCATGGAGGCTGCGGTGGGGAAGGAACAAGAGGATCCCTCTCACAGCTATCTTTTCTGTTGCCTGTAGAATGTGTTGAAGAAGCGAGACCAAGTTCAAGCGGAGTATGAAGCAAAACTGGAAGCAGTAGCCTTGAAAAAAGAAGACCGTCCAAAGGTTAGCACTTAAAACTACTCTACAAAACCAGCTTGCAGTTACCTTGCTTCCTGAGAAGAATGGAGAAACTTGCTTTTTCTGGGTCTGATGGCTTCTTTGCAGTATAAGCAATTTCCAGCAGAAGAGAAGTTTGTTGTTGGGAAGTTGATGTGAAATACAGACCTAGGTATGAACATATATAACCTGTCTAGCAACTTCTGTAGTACTGATGTCCCACCGTTCAGAGCAGGATGGCTCTGACCTGTGTAACACTTGGAACAACACCCAGCAACCAGGTGGAGTGTTCAGTGACAGGGGCTGTGTTAGAACAGTCCCTGGTGATTTAGCAGTATGTCAGCTAGCTGACTCAAGGCCCTGCTGAACTGTTGTAGGAGACCTGTTTTGACTGTGGAAGACTCCATGTTTTGTCCCTTCTGCTAGGGAGGTCTTCCTGTGTGATGCTGAGCAGACACAGCAGGTGTCACTGGATGACAGGTTTTGGCTGGGCTTCTTGCAGAACAAAGTTGTGAACTGTTGTGCTTATGCTGCCACCTGCTTTTTACATGAAGCAATCTGCAAGAGCCCTACCTTAAATCACTGCAACTTTAACGAACAATGATAATAGGCTGTTCCCTTCCTCTGCTTGGGGCTTTTTGGTTCCCCACCACCTTTGGCTTAATAACTAACTTCCCGGTATTAGGACTACTGTACAGTAATCTTACAGGAGGTTCACCTGATGTCTTTAATATAAGAAGCTGAAGGGAACAGAGCATAGAAATGCAAACCGGTATTCTTCTCTGGTCTCCTGTCTGTCACAAACTCTACAAATAGTGGTGTCTTGGGTGTCTTGTGGTGCTCTTGTATTTTGGTCTTTTGCCTGCCTCACTGCTGGCTGCTGTGGTGTGTACTCTTACTTCCTCAGTGTAGCTTAGTATAAACAGGTATTCTAACAAGTTGTATGTAGGATAGAGGGAATTAAATCTAGCATATCCAGCAAACCAGCTGAGGTTTTTAGACATTTGACTCTATCAAGATCTTGATGCAGTCGAACTGCTGAACTTTGCTAATCTCTCACCTACTAAAAGGCTTTTGCATCTCGCCTTTTAGTGGGATTATTGTGTAACGCACAGCACTTAAATAGCTAGCTATGAATTTTTTGAATACTTAGGTCTCCTCTCCAGAGTATAAGCGTGTATTTTGGCAACTCCTTGTACATTTTTTCCTGTGTCTTTTACAAGACGAAGTTGAACAGACTGATAGAACTCTAGCTCATGGTTTTTGGATCCTCTCCACTTGGAGGGAATGTCCTTGTCTGTAAGAGCTGGTAGCTCAGAGCTGCGACTAGCAGCAGACCTTAGATTCAGTGAGGTCTCCTGGCTGTGACTAGCTGGAAACTAAAAGCAGAGAGAGGGTCATGGACTGGGTTATGCAGTGAATGGCATTTGTGTTCCTTTCAGCATATTTAGTTGCTTTGGCAGATATTATGTTAAAAAAAAAAAAAAGAAAAAAACAACATAAATCCAAAACAACAACAACAAAAAGAAAGAAACAAAACCTTAAGGGAAAAGAGACCTACTTCTGGATCATGAAATGAGAGCCTGTCATTACTTGTTAATGTCTTCCACTGGAGGGCATTCTGGGATTCACTGTACACATAATCAGATAGGCTTCACAAAGCTCAGTGTCATTAGGTCGTTCTCAATTGAGATGATCAGCTTAGAACTTGATGGCCTATAAATGCAAAAGGCTTGTAGGGCTACTGTAAATGTCTGTCAGCAAATACTGTTCAGAATGCTGAAGCTTACACCAAAAGCATAGTGTGTGGTGTTATTTAGTACTAGCATTAACAGTATTAGTGCAGAGCCTGTGACCTTTCTGTTTCTAACAAGTATGGTTGTGGGGTCCCTCTTATCTGTTTCTGACCTGTGCTGGAGCTGGTTTTTCAGTAATCCAACCAACATAATGAAGTACAGGCACTGATTCCTTTTGATGAGATGAAGTCCAGCTCTGAAAACCTATTTTATTCTGTCTGCCTCAAGGCATTGCAGTGTGGTGATCTATGGGAACAGTAAATACGGCAGTGCAGAACTTGAAAGTAGACGGTGAGTATGTGTATTTACAGAGAAAAAAAAGACTTGTAACAGTATATGTTTCCAGAGAACTAGGAAGGTAGAAATATCATATACAGAGGTAAGTTGCCTAATAAATGCTGAATAATTTATGCTTCAGGACTACATCAAAGGAGGTTGTAGGGAGGCAGGTTCTGGTCTCATCTCCCAAGTAACTTGTGATAGGACAAGAAGAAATGGCCTCAAATTGCGGCAGGGGAGCTTTAGGTTGGATATTAGGAAACACTTCTTTACTGAAAGAGTGGTCAGGCACTGGACAGGCTACCCAAGGATGTGGTGGAGTCACCATCCCTGGAAGTGTTTAAAAAAAAAAAAGTGTAGATGTGGCACTCCAGGACATGCTTTAGTAGGCATGGTGGTGTTAGGTTGACAGTTGAACTTGATGATCTTGGAGGTTGTTGTAGTTTCGTCCTGAGCAGGGCTAATCTATGCAGTCTCACTCCCCCACCCTCCTCAAGGTTTGAGATAAGGACAGGGAGAGGTCTTTAAAGTTACCGTTATGGGCAAAACAGACTCAACTTTGGGAAAACTATGTATTTATTATTAAAACCAAAGAGCAGGATAATGAGAAAGAGAACAAGATAACTTCCCCCCACCCCTTCCTCTTCCCTTCCCAGGCTTAACATTATCTCTACCTCCTTCCCCCACAAGCAGCAGAGGGGAAGAGGGAATGGGGGTTATGGTCAGTTCATCACACGTTGCTTTACACCACTCCTTCCTCTTCAGGAGAAGAACTCACATTCCCCCCCTGCTCCAGCATGAGGTCCCTCCCACGGGCCACAGTCCTTCATGAACTGCTCCGGCGTGGGCCATTTTCCACGGGGTGCAGTCCCTCAGGAACAGCTGCCCCAGTGCAGGCCCTCCATGGGCCACAGCCCCCTTCAGGCACCCGCCTGCCCCGGCGTGGGGCCCTCCCCGGGCTGCAGGGGGATCCCTGCTCCTGCGGGGCCTCCATGGGCTGCAGGGGCACAGCCGGCCTCACCAGGGGCTGCACCTCGGGCTGCAGGGGAATCTCTGCCGGGAGCAGCAGCACTGCTCCCCCTCCTGCTGCACTGACCTTGGCCTCTGCAGCCGTTCCTCTCACAATAAATTCTTCACAACGGGCTCAGGCAGACGCCTCTCAGGTTCTCTCACATCTCCTCTCCTCTCCACTTCTTGCAGCCGGGCCGGGCCGAGTTGGGCCCAGTCGGCCGCCGGGCGGGAGGCCAGAGGGTGAGGCCTGCAAGGCCCACAAGGCTCGCACCTCCCCCTCTCTGCCCACGCTCAACTGCTTCACATCTTCTCTCCTTTTTTTCTTGTTTTTCCTGTTTTCCCCTTCTTAAATACGTTATCACAGAGATGTTATCAGGGAACATTCTGCTACCAATTGACTCAACTCTGGCCAGCAGCGGGTCTGCCCTAGGCCCGGCTGAGTCCACTGAATAAAGGGGCAAACATCCAGCAGCTTCTTACAGAAGCTGCCGCCATAGCCCCCCCTTGCTAAATAAAACCAGGACAGAGATCTTTTCCAACCCTAAAAGTCTATGATTCTGTGATTGGTAATGATGCTGCAGAGGAGTTTCAAAGAAGTGTACATGTTTATACTGCAAGTAGTGCCATCTGGACTTGACCACGCTAATTCCTAGATGTGAGACATACTTAGACTCTGGTCTCTTCAACAACTATGTAAAGAGAAATAGACGCAGAACTTCATATCATGTAATGAGGTGACCAGACTCCTGAATATACAATTTTATGCTCAGTTCTTGCCTGCATATCCATCTCTTCTCAGTTTAAATTGTTTTACCCTAATGGTGGTGAGCCCTTCCAGAGTGTATTGAAATTTGAGCCAGTTGTTACTTGGTTTTGGAATTCAGGTTTTTTTGAGCTGTTCAAGTAGCTGAGAGCAGCCACCAGTAAGAAAAAGCAATCTTGCCCCAAAGTCCAGTCTTTTTTTTTTTTTTTTTTTTTTTTTTTTTTTTCCTCAGTTCCTAGTTGCTAGCCAATATTTAGTATCTCCACTGGTGAAAGCAGATAAAAGCATCAGCACTGATGTTTCAGCCATATGCCCAAATTTGATGTTAGAACTATAACCTCTGTTTTCATTAACCTCTCACTAGATATAAAGTCTTAAAAGCTGTTAATTAATTTAAAACTTTGTTTCAGTTACTGAATTGCAACTTCTGTTATGGGAAGCTGCAGTTTTGGAAGGAAAGTTCCCCACCTGGATAGGGTGGGTGCATGTGCAGACACCGCTTTCATGGTGTGTGCGGAGACTTAGCTGGAGTTCATTGCTGCTGTTTGTTAGTTAGAGCATACATGACTCATTTGCTGACCGTTGGGTTCTACCTGTAGCTCTGAACTCGTACAGCCCTCTTGGCCTGACCTGCAGAACTGGCTGTGAGAAAGAACAGATTTTTAAAATCTTTTTTTTTTAATAGCTTCATTGTGGTTTCAGATGCTGGCAGAAGAAGTAGGAAGCCAGGGAGTGCTTAGAGACTAACTTAATTGGATTAGGAAATCTTATGTGGTTTTGTGTCCAGACTTCACGACTCTGTCTTGATAGCCTAACCTTTGCTGTTAAGATACTAGAGTACTTACAAAAACAACCTAAGGCATACTTGCCTTGAGTTGGAGCATCTTCTAAACCTTCTAGCCACTGCCTTGGTAGTTCTTTTCTGAAGCTTACAAGAGAACTTAGTGTCTGGAGTTGTAGTACAGTGGATTCTGTCACCAGAAGTGTAGTGCTCAGAGAGGGTGGGGGAAGTGTGTAGCTACTGAACCCCTAAGCTGCCTGTACTCAGTAGTGTGAATAAGGGGGTACTCAAATCCCATGAGTATGAAGGAGGTGTTTCCCGTGTCTCAAACAGGTTTATTGGAGAACAGATGTAGGACCTTCTCTGAGTATTAGTTTGTGTAATACTTCAGCGACAGGCCCTAATCCCCATCCTGGAGAAGAACCAGAGTTGATATGTTTCTGCCTAAATCTGTACCTTGCCAAACTGCACACTTCTATCTTCCTATATTGTTACCCATGAAGAGCTTCTTACGTAGTCTGTTCATTCTCTTACTTCACACCCCTCAAAGAAAAAGGGAATTTCCTGAAAGCATAAACTGTGAGAAGAGCCACTATAAACTTCTGCAAATATTCTTCATTCTGCCTTTTGCCTTTTTGTAAGTCACAGCTTCTAGAGCAGAAGTTGGTGCTGTAGCTCAGGGGTTTCCTCCTCTGAATTTGTGGGCTTAGTCTGCATGTCCTTACAGGCTTCCTGCATGTGTGGGCCATGCAGCACAAGGAGAAGGGAGAGAAAGGTGTTCATGGCTTTCCTGCTTGAAGAAACAGTTGTAAATTGTTCCTGTAGTTGACTGGTGGTATATATGATGTTAATCAAAACATAAGCAAAGAACACCAACTTCTTTGGCTAAAGTGCATCTGCCTTGGGCTGGTGACTCTGTCATAATCCATCTAAATGTCTACCTGAGCTTGCAATAGGCTGTTCTTCAGGATTTCTCCTGTTGCTTGTGTGTGATTATGTGTCTAGTGACACGACTGACATGAGCTAGTCTACAGTAACGATCATCAGTGCTTTGCACTTACATTTTTTTTTTTTCCAGGCGGCCTGTAAGGTTAAAAGTGAAAGCTAGAAACTAGAAGCTTAGGAATTTTATTCTGCAGCCATAGCTGATCACTGCTGTTTGTATGTTATGGTTGAGACATAACACTGAGGTCTCTTATCCAGCTTTTTGGACAAACCTGATGGTCCATTGTTGTTTCATACACACTAGTGTAAATCAGAAAATACCTAGTGCAACTATAAATGGAAAGGAGAGAAAGCTGGCTCTGGACCTGTAGTCTGGCTGCTCAGTTTTAGAACTAGGAGCTGAGGCTAGACACCCAGCACTTGCACCAAATGGTTTTCCACTTCATGTGCCTCTAGCAAGCTCTTCCTCAGTCTGCCTCCATATTTGGCGTGGAGATGGGCAAGCACAACTGCCCACCACCTCGAACAGCAGAGAAAAAATTAAGCGATCTCATCTCACTAATAAAGATTTGGGGCTTTTCTCCCTACAGCCATAAGTGAGTTTATTCAGGGTAACTACTAGACTGTTAACTTACCCTTTCCTCTTTAGCTTTGCTCAGTGAGGTTTGAGCTAATTCAGCAGTCGAGCACTCTCAGTGACTGTTTCAACCTTCATTTCTTTTGCTGCAGGTACCCACAGATGTTGAGAAATGTCAAGACCGAGTAGAGTGTTTCAATGCTGACCTGAAAGCAGATATGGAGAGATGGCAGAACAACAAAAGACAAGACTTTAGGCAGCTACTCATGGGGATGGCAGATAAAAACATCCAGTACTACGAGAAGGTATGTGGCACTGCTGGACCATTGACAGCAGTAAAAGTAGTTTGTTTTCCTCTGAGGTGGTGTCGTAGTTCAGCCCCGATCCGGACCAGACTACGCAGTCTCTCTCTCACTCCCCCCACCCTCCGAGAGAATAGGGAGAGATAATTTAAGAAAAGAGAGATAATTTAAGAAAAACGACTCGAGGTTTGAGATAAGGACAGGGAGAAATCCTTACC
>WHYT01014995.1:156356-281664 GCA_009806455.1 Tetrax tetrax
TGGACCTCCATGGGCTGCAGGGGGACAACCTGCTCCACCATGGTCGTCACCACAGGCTGCAGGGGAATCTTGGCCAGGAGCCACATTACTCCTTCCCCTCCTTCACTGACCTTGGTGTTTGCAGCTGTTTCTCTCACAAGAAAAGTTCATTCTTCACAACGGGCTGGCAGAAGCCTCAAAAAGCCTCTCGGGATCTCTTCACCTTATTCATCCCATCTTCTCTCCTCTCCACTTCTTGCAGCCAGACTGGGCTGAGTTGGGCCCAGTCAGCCGCCGGGCGAGAGGCCAGAGGGTGAGGCCTGCAAGGCCCCGGAGCCCTGCGCCTCCCCCTCTGGGCCTCTGCCCTTGCTCAGCTTCGTCACATCTTATCTTCTCTTTTTTTTCTGTTTTCCCCTTCTTAAATACGTTATCGCAGAGGCGCTATCATGGGACATTCTGCTCCCAGTCGGCTCAGCCTTGGCCAGCAGTGGGTCCGCCCTAGGCCCGGTCGAGTTCACTGAACAAAGGGGAGCGACTTCTAGCAGTTTCCTACAGAAGCTGCCACCTTAGGCCCCCCTCACTAAGCAAAACTACAACAGGTGGTGATAATTCTTCAGGAAGTCTTCACACTGTCTTGAAGAAAAAAAATCTTGGACATCTAAATCAGTGCTGTAGTGCTGTGGAAGCTGTCTTTTTCAGCAGGTTGGTGTAATCTATTGAGCTGCTGATCACGCTGAAGTGATCTGTGTAAGACTAGCAGTCTTTTGCAGTGCAGCCCTGTAGCAGCATTTCATCCTGGATGCTTGTCTTTCTTGCATTCTTGAATTGAACAAATTACTGAGCAGCAGTAATGGCAATGAAAAACACCAAAATTGCATGTTCTATTAATACAGCCAGACTAGAAAATCTCTTGGTTCTGCCTTTTATGAACTAAACTACACGGGCTAATGTATATCCATGGATCCATACATAGATTACACCTGGTATACATAAATTTATTCTAATCTCCATCTCCTTGTGCATAGTTCTGTCTTTTGTATGGTAGTCTGGTGCCTCTTACTTTTAAGTGCATATGTACCTGAGATTCAGTGTCAGATTTTAACTGAAAGGGCTTTGATATTTAACTGCATATGCTGCCAATCTAGTTTGCTTTCATGCTAGAGCAGTGCTCCCCAATGCAGTGGTTGGTATATTAAATACTCCTGGGCTTATGCATCATGATATACTTCATCTTCTTGCCTAATGGTTTTTTCCACATCTATTTTACAAAGTTTTTCCTGTGCTAGTTACCTCTCCATGTAATATTAATATGCACTTGCTTTGCCCCTTCCAATGTCTGTCTTGTCTGTAATTAATAACTAGTTGCACAGAACTTCCTTCACTCTGATCTTGTCTCTCTTCTGAGACTGCTGTGGAGGGGGATATTAAAGACTCCACTGAACATCCAGCAGTGCCTTTGCAATTGACAGTTAAATCTGTTTATCTTAGTTTTGCTCTTAGCTGCAGCAAGGAAGCTTTTTGATAGAAAAGTGTCTAATTGCTGCAGGATACAAAACTAAAAATACTTCACTTGCAGTACAATCAGCAAGATTAGAAGGAAGATGCTTGAGAACAGTGACTTGGGATATAAGGGGCTGGTGATGAGTTTGCCCATTCCCAGTGTTTAATAATATCTCTTCCATGGTCTGTACTTGTTCAGTTTGGGTTCTAGGCTGTACGTGGTTGAAAGGCAGTAATGACAAACAGCACAAGAACTGGAGTAAGTATATGTGTCTAGTGATACGACACCTGGAGTGACGTTCTAGCAACCCAGAAGCTAGACTCCACTTTTTCTTTATTGTACCAGGCACTAGTTTGTCAGGCAGTGGAGTCAAGTCCCAGAGATGTACTGGAATGCATCTATAAAGTTGTATGTAAGATGTGATGTACTGTAATAATCTATAAAGACTTGGCTAGTCTTTCTTGAACTTGCTTTCTGTTGGTCTGGAAGAATGGTCAAAAGCTACAAGAACTGATGTACAATCTATTTTTTACATTTTTATTTCTCTCTTCAGTGCCTTACGGCGTGGGAGTCAATTATACCACTGTTGCAAGACAAGCCAGAGACCAAGTAAGAAGTACCTTCACGGACAGTCTAGCACTCTGCACAGTACCACTAGACATACTGGAACTGTACGAAGGACTCCTTTTGTCAAGTTAACTGAAATGCCAGCTGCATATAGGCTGGAACAGACACTCTGAAAACTGTTTGAATTTTTTTCCTCACTTTCTGTGTTTAAACTGGGGTATTTTTCATCTTTTTGCGTTATCTTGAATGGTTCCTTCTTTACCCTATGGAGTGATTGGGGGTTCATAGTGAAAGTGCATGGGGATCTTGATAAAACTTACCTCTCTAGTCTGGAAGGAACTAATGAGTGGAACACTAAAAAGATGAAAAAAAAACTCTACTGCAAGGTGCCAAATGACATCTTTATTACCATTCTGTTTTGTTTGCTAAAAAAAAAAAATAAAAAAATAAATTATTCCTATAATACGTTACTCCCTAACCAATCCTTATGCCTTTTTTTGGATGGACAGGGAAAGGCTGGAAATGAGTATTTTCTGTTTTCCTACAGCCCATGTGCTGTCTCTGGATAAAATGGTTTTTGGAGACTTTTCTGTGTGGGAGTTGGGCTGGTCCTAGACAGAACATACCAACACCACTTGCAGATAGCCTGTCATGCAAGCATGAACTGTGGTTTTTGTGAGTGTGGCATGCAGTTGGTTCATACTGAGTATCTTTGTTTACCTTGGTGATTATGAAGTAATGTCAGTTGGCTGAAGTGTACTTGTCATTGACCTGGGGATCAGAATCAGCCTAGCTGTGGGAGTGAGTTGAACAGCAGCCTTTCAAGGCTTACAGGAATGGTGGAAGCAAGTACAAGTCTTTAGTGCATTTTTTTCCTAAAGCTAGCTCTGGAAGTTGCATGGTAGGATTCTTTGGTCCATACTTCAAATATTTGGTTGTTTTTCTGAACTAGAGCCACTTTGGGCTTGATTGCTTAAAGGTGCCTGCTATAGTAAAGGTAGAATTCTGCTTTCTCTCCCCATGTATTTTTGCAGCAGCCAAAAACCAAAAAAGTGTCAAATGCTTGCTTACACCAAGCATCATTGTGTATGAAACTTGCCTTAAACAGGTTGGTGGGGGTAGATGAGTTCCCTGTTATGTACACATAGTGTTCATACCTGTCTCTAACTGAATGACATGGCAAGTCTTTTAAGACTACTTTTCGTACAAATCTATTTTCCTAGTAGTTTTAATTGGCCTTTAGAAATGTAACTGCTCCTGCAAGTCCCTCTTTATCCCCTTTTCCTCTTGCAGTCAAACCTCAAGTAAATGCCTGCTTGGTGTTAATGGCCTTAGGAATGCTGCTGTGATTCCCAGGGTCCCAGAATCTTGGTTTAACAGCATGCAGATAAATCCATTTTAACCACCCTAAGTGAGGGGGTTTGGGGCTAATAGCAGTGTAATATTGGGATTTGTGGGAAAAAATAATTCAGAGCGCTTACTGCTAAACTTGAGTGCTTACTTGATCTCCAGCAGCTTTCTTGTGAAGAATCTGAGCAGTAATGAGTATGTGTAACTCCTGGATTCTCCTGTGACAACCTACCAGGTACTAGTCAGTTTTGAACTTGATAAAAACACCAAGTGTACCTGAAGCCCCCCTCCTCAGCTTGGCGGCTTTATAGCAGCTGTCAAGATGAGTTATTGCAGCAATGTGGTAGCTGTCAGTCTAACGAGATGATGCTCTCTGGGTGCAAAAGTTGAGTTTAAGACACTTTAAGAGGTCTTCCTTTTTGACTCGGCCTCCATTGACAACTCTGTAGTACTCAACAAACTATGCTTTTTGGTTTAAGCTCATAGTTTGTCAATATCCACTTATTTGATATGAACAAGAACTCTGCTTTAAGTTGGTTTTAAGTCCAGAAAGACAAATAATTCCTGTTGCACAAGGGAAGTGCTTAAGTGGATCATCTTGAAGCAGTACCAGAGTATTTTCCTTGATATTTCCCCTCTAAAATAAGCACTTACATACCCTTTAAGTCTGACCTTCAGGGTTATATCTTCCCTATTTCCCACAGAGACAAAGATGCCTTTTTTGAGCTGGACGTGCAACAGCACTGGGATTCAAGTAAAATGTAATTTAAACTAATATTTGACAATCTTCCCTTCACCTTTTTTTAAAAAAGTGCGAGATGAGTAGAGACGATGGGGGTGTTTTTCTACAGGTGAGTAGGTTTCTGATGCCTTGCAGCACTGGAGTCCTTTGCCCTCTTGGTTTTATGTCAAACAGAAGTGGGTGTTGGTTCTGGGGAATTTAGCAATTGACCTCACAGTTGTTTATGAGAAGCATAATGGGCAGCAGGGAGTACAAAATGAAGTTAAAATCAACATGCAGCTGTTGAGTCTGAAGCTGTTGAAGATTTACTTACATTTTCTTTAATCTGATGCTGCTGATTGTGTGGCATGGTTTTTAAACTAGTTTTTAAACTAGTCCTTCACCAAAGCATGTTTCGATTTCGGATAAAAATCCCTTTCCTGATAAACTGTTGAAAGGCAGGCACGCTTTGCACTTCCTTGTTGAGGTATGTGGCTCTGTGACCCCTGCAAGTTGATCTGGAGGAGAGGTTGGTACCTGCGCCTTGGGTTGTGACTGCTAAGAGGATTTCTTTTATGATCTGGAACACCAAAACCTCTTAAGCCCCTACAATGGAAGTGAAACTTAGCATTCAAAAGAGGAGTCCTCTGCAAGAGTGGCTGCAGTGTAAGAAGGGTGGGTAGTGGTGGGTGTCTCTGCTCCTACGGGCCATGGAGGAGTCTCTTTGTAAAGAGCTGTTGTGAATCACTAGGTAACTGGGGGAGAAGCTGTGAGATGTGGGGAGGATCCTGACTATGAGGTTTGGGGGAGCAATGCCTAACAGGAGAACTACAAAATAGCCTTACATCCTGTAAGATGTAAAGAGTGCACTTACTTAACTGCTGTTAGTGCGAGGTTGAGATCTGAACTGTAAGTGAAATTCTGACATGTTGTCCTGTAATTCTTGCGGGATAGGAGTCTCTCCTTTGGATGGCCCAAACTTTAAGTGTGACAAGTAAAAGGTGTTGGTAACAAGGAAGCAGGAGCAGTGCAGGAGCTTCATCTTTGAATAACTTCTTGAATGTTCAGTCACTTAAAGTCACACTCTGCACATGCACTAAAATTATGTCAAAAGTTGTTGCACCCTTTCTGTGTAAGCCTATGTAACATATGGGTCCTTCAACAGTCCTTAAATTCGCCCAGTTTTGCTTGTAATCCATAAACAGACCAAATTCCTTCTCCGAGGATGCATAATTTGCTGCTGTTGTGGTTCCTTCTATGTAATTTCTGGGATGTTTGTTTCTTCTCTTAACTGGCACCAGCACAATAAAGCAAGCACTGAGATCTTGTTTTCATGCTCGGTAATGAGCATTGTTCATATGTATCCTTACCAGATTCTGACTTTTGCAATAAATATAGATGTTGAAACATCATGGTGTTTTCAGGTATCCGTTGAAAAATGAAAAGGTAATAGGTGTAGCCCTAAACACGTGAACTCTTCTGATGTGAGCTGTGTCAAAGAATAAACTATGGATTCTTCGCTGAAGTCTACTTGGGTTTTTGTCACGCTGATGCTTGTCCTAAGGACAGAGTAGTGGGGTAAGTGGCAGAAGGAAACATCTGCAAAGCATGAATGGCAGAGAGGGTCCTGTGGAGATACTGTGAGGTGGCCCTGCAGCGGGGCATACTGCTTCGGGTGTCAGTCCTGCAGATACCAAGGCATAAAAGAATTCCCTCCCAGCTCACCAGGGACTGTTCAGTGTTTTAACAGGAGCCATGCTTTTGTTAAAACTTTCACAATTTAACTGAGTATGATTATTACTTATGTTGCAGATGGTTTAAAATCCTGATGCTGATAACCACTGAGCCAGATTGCATAGACTAAGTTAGCTTATTAGATGTTCAGCCTTCTTAAATTCTGAGGGTAGGACAGTCTTTCCCTTGGCTGTTGTAGTAAAAATTAACATACCAAGAAATAGGGAAAATGGGATTTCTTTTTTTTCTGTTGTGGTGGGTTTTTTAGGCAGGGAATTTGCTACTACTTGCCAGGTTTATCTTTTTTTTTAAAGCAAAACTGGAGATAACAGGAATAAAATTGCTTTCTGACAGTATGAATGTTGCATTTTAAACTTTTTGGGAGTGCTGTTTAACCAACTTTATGTAATAAGATGGCAATGCTTAATTCTGTGCTTAGCCCTGTGGAGTCTTCTGGGGTATCTGACTTGCACAAGTACTCAGTAATGAACTGAGTTATAAGTTAGTTTCGAAGTTGCATGGCTAAGGCGCAATGTTTGTGTGGAAAATAATGCACTTTCCAAAAAGGCGTAAGTAGGTGACCCCTACATAAGTGGCATGCTAAACTGTAAAAGGCTAGTTGCTGTCATGGACTACTTTGAAGGTGTTGATATTCTATGCTTTGAAGCTAAACCGTTCACTTAACTCTGCTCCATACCTTCAGATCAAGCAGGAAGGTTGGGGCCAGTGCCATATTCCCACTGCAAGGGGAGACGGATTGCAGAGGGACAGTCTTAAAATAGTGAACAGCCAAAGGGCTTTTGTCTTTAGTATATGAAAATAAAGCAGCACTGTCCTTGTCTTCTTTTCCTCTGTGCCTGCATACCTCTTCCCTCCTTGAGATTTGGAGAGCTGGGCTGTGCAGCGGAAGGCAAGCTGGCTGTGAGTGGACATGGATCTCATCCCCCTCCTTGTTGAAGGTGTCAGTACTGGGGACCAAAACAGTGCTGGCTTATTGCCCAGACTCTTCTGCTTTCAACCTCTGTAAATCCGCTGACTGGAACGACAGTCACAGTTCATACCATTAAAAACCAAAATGAAAGCTGTGAAAACACTTGTCTCTGTGTGAATTAGCTAGTAAATGATGTAAAAATGGGAAGGAGGCTTTTGTTTCCTGCACTGGACCAAATCTGGCAGCTGTGCTCTTGTTCAGACTCTATGAAATGTTGTCTTGCCTTCTGGTGCTGGCATGTTTCTATACCCTTTCATATATCTCTGTATAAATATACTTTGTGCATTGTTTACTATGGAACTAGTATTGATGGAGAAAAACACTTTGAGGTAAAACTGTTTGTAATTCTCTATTAGTGTGTACATTTTTTTTAATTTACTATTTGTTTACCTCAATTAATTTAATGGAATGGACCAATAAATGCATTAAAAAATTACTCCTTTACTTAGAATATAAAGTTTCATTTTTTGCAGCGTTTGCCATTGAAATTATTTGTGCCCTCTCACAGCTTACTGTCTTACTCTAGAAATACCCTTCCTGTAAACTCCTGTTCCCCTGCTGATGTATCTAAAGGTCATCTGTCTGTTGCTGTAGTAAATCTGGCATTACTTGAAAGTGAAGCCTGGAGCTGAGGAAAGATTGCAAGAGTGTGGAGGGTGGGGAACTTCCTCAGAATGGAGGGTTGCATAGTGAGTAATCAACTTCCGCTTGCTGCCTAATTTGCCTCCATATTATTTCAGTTACTGACAGGCTTTTAACATGCCTTTAGTTAGTCCAAGAGCTTGGAAGCTGTTTAGTCCTTGTTAATTGAGTCAGTATGTACACAGACACATAATTTAAGCCCTGATCCCTCTGCGGCATGCGTGAATCCTGTTTGGATTTAGCCGACAACATCTCAGGCCAGTTGCTGTCTTGTATGAGGTTCCTTGTGGTAGGTGTTTCAACCCAGCATAAAGTTGGGGTAACAAGGTGACTGTTACCTGGCATCAGTGTCCCTACACCTCTGTAAAGCCTGTAGGAGTAGTGTACTGCACTTACCTCTTCTTAACCTGTTACAAGAGTAGTATATCCTGGTGATGTACGTTGAAATGCTGATATTGGCTCTTAAGTCCTAGGTGTCCTCCCATGAGCTCTGTTAAAGTACTGTCTGGAGTAGTGGGACAACTGGGGCATGAACATCTGCTCAGGAGTGTTTTATTATAGGGATTACTAAAAGTGTCTTAATCTTACATTTCTCTTTATTTAATCTTATATTTCTCTACTTAGTGGTCTTCTGTGTGCACGTCTTCTATGACACATCTTCTGCAGCTCTTGTTGGGGAGCAGGTGTGTCCTGCTGATGACTGCAGGTATCTGGCTTGTGAACCCCTGCTTCATCAGCCAAAGTCACAGAACTACCCTGAGGTTTCTGAATGAACAGACAAGAAGGAACTAATGAAAACTGATCCTCTGCTTTCCCCTTCCGCATAGAATGATGTGTCTAGACATGCCCTCTTTTTTTTTCTACGCTGTTCTTATCTCTGTGTTATTGCTAGCCAGCCTAGCAGGAAAGCAAAATGCTCTGAAGACTGCTGGTGTCAATAGCAAATGCATGTGCTCTGCAAGATGGTGTACTGCAGAAATGACAAGGCAAACTTCTTTGTCCTGGGTGAGCTCAGTGGCTGAGAGGCTGTGGCAGGCTGTGAAGTGGAAACATAAATGAGTTGCTTTCTGTAAGTAACTGTGGGGACTAAAGCTTGGCAAACCTCCCACTTTGGTAGCTCTTGGAGTTCATAAAGACGAAAAGATGCTTTAGCTGCTACAGTCTCTGTCACCCAGAATCTGAAGGGAGCCAGTGGTTGTGTGTTGTTTGATGGCCACGATGCTGTAAAGAGCAATGAAAATTAAGGTTACAAGAGGGCTAGCAAGCTGCTTTCTCAAACCACAATTTGCTTTTCCCCCATCAATTCTTTAGCTTAAACTTTGCTGGGGTGTCTGGAGCTGGCTGAGCGCTCATCTGATTTCTCTCCAGGATCTGCCAGCCTCTCTGTAAGCAATGAAATTGGCACCATTTGTCACTTTTCAGACATTAAGTCCTAATACCAGTGTTTGTGCTGGTAATGGTGCGAACTTCTATTTGGAGAACTTGTGTTAAAAGGCAGTTGAGTAGCTAGCAGCGACTCACTGTTAAACAGCAGGGTTGTGCATAAGAATCGAGTCACTCCTGCGTCTGGAAAATAGGAGGAGGAAAGCAGGGCCAGGGGAATGATGAGCATGAAGTGGCCTTCTCCACACTCACAGTCCTGCTGACACCAGATGTCAAATGTGTTAAAAGGCCCAGAAAGCATTTGGTGTGCTGGATGAGGCAGAGCTGATGGTGTAGGAGCTTTCCTTTGTGTTGCTCTTTCTTTTCTTCCTATCTAAGTGATAACACTGAAGTCGCAATACATAGTGCCCTTAGATTTTCTACTATTATTTTTTTTTTTAAAATGTCAGCAAAACGTGGCAAAAAAATTTGCCTGGAATTGGACATTAGCCTATACAGTATGTATCTGGATGAAAATATTGTTGTTCCATTTATTAAATACTGACATTATCACAGTTCACTTTAACTTAATACTGGAAGAGTCTTGCTGTTTCTAGTAATGCAACAAGCTGGCGGGTCTTGGGGAGGGGAAGACTGGCAAGGTGAGATTTGGAGGGAGAACCTCAAAAAATTCTGGAAGAGTAGATGGAGATACTGTTTCAGCTTTGTCTCTTTGAATTAAGCTGGTTTTGTGCTTAAAAATTGTTCTTGAAATTGTACCTCTCCATTGCTCTGTAGCTGTACAGTTGGGTAAATTCACTGGATCAGAAAAGTAACTGTTTCCTTCACTATGTGGTAGTGATTTTTCTTTGAAAATACCTGAGGGAGACTGAGATTATTCTTTTCTATCTCAGTAAGTGACCTGTAATGTATTTTTTAAAAACTGTTTTAATTCATACAGGATTACTCCCTCATTCTACTTACTACTATTTTTGCACTTGATTTGTGTGAAGGCTTTGTCCCCTGGGATTATCTGCTCTTAAACTGCACCAAATATTCCTTCTACAGCAACTGATGTTACATGAAACAAAAGGAAGATTAAAAACATTGACTCGATCACTTGCAAGTTGCATTCTGTGAATCTCCTTTATATTTGTCAACTCATTTCTGCAAGATTTTTTTCTCCCAATTTTTTTCTTTTTAATTTTTTTTCTTTATTTTTCTCACCTGTATTATACACTTTAGACCTAGCATCAAGAAGCATGGAGAAAATACAGCATGTCCTTTTGGATAAAAGCCTTCCTTTTCCTTACCTTAAAGGGATGAGACTCATGCAGCCAACGAGAAAAGACAAAATGAAACAGAAGCTGCTGTACCAGTTCAGTGTGTTTTGATAGATCTTGTTGTAGACTGTAGATGTCACTACTCCCGTGGTGACTAAAGACAACTGCAGCAGGACAAACACCTTACCTGTAAAACAAGAACATGGTTTGTTACTGGGAAGAAAACAAAAAAGCTCTGGTATCTCCCTGATGAATCCGGGATCACCACTGCATGGAAGAACGATGTGGTCAGTGCTTCACAAGCACCAGATGACTTGAGCTTGTATCTGCTGCTGTTCTGGACCAGTATTAAATGACTTTTCCTTCTTTTAGGCATAGAGCAAAAGATCCAACCAGAAAACTGTCCTCTTAAACAGTCTAGATGTAGGCGTAGCTGCTGGGAAGAGCAGCAATAAACTGAACAATAAGTGCTCCTTTCTGTAGGGGGTAGAAAAGTAGTCTTGGGCTAACATCTTCATGACAGGAAATATTTTAGTGAGGGTCTGCTTCTGCCCTAGGCCAGAAGAGTGGTCCACTGGGTTAAAATGATAATAATGCCTGAAATGGGGAGGTGCATGTGATTTGTATGATGTTTAGGGAGGAGGAAAGGCAAGAAACTGAATCCAACTTGAAATAGCTTTTTTTTTGCTGAAGTGCATTCTTGTGTTTTTGCTGTGATAAACAGCAGAAGGGGAAGTAACCCAGCCCTGCTGGGATGTGCAGACTGGGAGCAAGGTCAGGGCTGTGTGCTGAGCTGGCTCTCCTGGTAGCCTTCTCTGGCTGCACAGCACAGGCGGCCACCAGCTAAGGTGACAGCACTGCTGCCAGGAGGCAAGGGCTGCTCTGCTCCATGGTCCCGTGCGAGAGCTGGTCTCTGCTGTCATCAGGTGCATCCTGTATGGCTCATGGTGGAGGTTAAAAACAAGATTATGATTAATAATAGTTATTAATTTGGGGTGTGAGCTGCGCTATTTGTGGCAGGTAGGTGGGTTTGCTATGGAGCACACTGAGGAGTACAAGCAGTAGGAATGAACTGGGGTTGTGGTTTAACTCTAGTTGGCAACTGAGTACCACACAGCCACTCACCGCCCCCCTCCATAGGAGATGGGGGAGAGAATTGGGAAGAAAACTTGTGGGTTGAGATAAAGACAGTTTACTAGGATAGCAAAGGAACAGATGGGCCTGAGGTGCTATTTGAATGCATGGCCAGACGTGTCTGTTGTGTCTAAATCCAGCTCATTGGGGTAAAAGTGGTAGCCTTCAATATGGTGTTGTAAAATACATATATATTTTACTATTTCCTAATACATGTTTTAATATAAAAGAATTTCTGCTCATGTTTACCAAAAAGGGGCCAATTTTTATGCAAAAATTATCCTTTGTTAGTTAAATCATGGTCTGACAGGAACAAATTGCCAGGTAACACTTGGAGACATATTTAGAAAGCATAACTGAAAAAAGATGAAAGAAATCAATCTTTCCCAAAACTGGAAGTAAAAGAAGCCAAATATAAATGGTGTGAGTATCACAGTGCTTCAGCCCAACATCTTGCTTCTCTTGGTTTTCCTTGGAACACTCTGGTTTTAGGCAGCACCTCAAATATTTTCCCTGCTTTTGAGCTGCACACTGATAATAATCTCTGGAAGCACATGCTGAAAATTTTGTGGATAAATGATGATGCAACCGAGGGTGAGAAGTTTGGATGTGACAATCTTGCCCTGCAAGTTTCTCTGCTCCTCCCTTCCGGTTTGTGGTACCAGCTGTTCTGTTTTTGTTATGCAATGCACAGATTGCAGGAATAACTTACCTTACCTTTCTCTTTGTACCTTAGGCTGAATGGAGGGATTTGAGGGTTTTTTGATCAGTAAGGTAACCAAAGTACTTACCATAGGATGATCCTTCGACATGCTTGGATAACATGGACCTGATGGTTGGTAAGGGGATGAGGGCAAAGAGCATCACTGCCCGTGCTGCAAAGCAATGAATATGTAATTATATCAGTACCTGCTCCTTGTTTCCCAACACAACCACCACCACTGCTTTTGAAGACTGTGTGCCTCTGGTTTGGGCAGGGCCTTTGCTTCACCTTTTCTTGTCCCTTGAATACCAGAAAGAAGTACAAATCTTTGGTAGGAGTGTAGGTCCTCACTTCAGCCAAGCGGTGGTAGATAAGCTACCTTTTGCTCCCACTAGTGGAGGTATTTTGCCCAAACCAGACATGACCTCTTGGTCTCAGCCTGTTCTTTGGTATAGCGAGGCTGATGACTTGAGTCTAACCAGTGGAGAGCACCCTGTGCTACACGGCATGAGAGGAACAGTACCTTTATAACACTACAGCTGTCTTCTATCCTGGTGCTTCTGACTTGCAGTATTTTAGTCTTTCTCTACTGTGAAAACTTCTAGGGAGGTGGAATTACCTTCTTGTCAGCACAACCAACCTCAGTGAATACTTGGTCCGTGTACCACGGTGTTCCCTGCAATGCAGGGAATAAGCATCCTGCACGCTGTGTAGCAGCATGCGTTCATGATGGACTTAACATTAAATAAGCATTTTTTAAATTTGATTTTTTTGTCTGTTATTCCCCAGTCTGATTGCCTAAACAAACAAAATATCTTAAAAATTCCACTCAGTGTTTGGCTTTGTACACAAATATAATATCCTACCATCTTTCCCTGTAGAATAACTGATTTTTAATTTCTCATTCCTGAGGGGCAGACAGAAAGATTGCTTCAGGCCATTTCTCTTAGATCTTTTTCTCACTTTTGCAAGCAAAACCTCAAAGCCATGCAACACACAATACTCTGTCAAATATGAATCATCCATCTCACCACCATAACGGATGCACTTCTTGATGTTTTTTTTCTATGTTTCTGCAGAGGCTACCACCCAACCATAAACTTGCCTTTCCTTTGTCGTGTGATGTTGCCCCGTCTACTGCCACTTTTCCCTTGGTCATTTATACCCCAGCTCTCTCAGCCTCTTAAATGCCTGAATGTAACAAAAATAAATCACATCTTAAGATACTCAGTTAATAGGAAACCTTTGCCAATTTGTTTCTGTTGTAGCCTTAAGTCTTACCTACAGAAGAAGCAAATACTTCCCATTAATGCAGCAGTGTGGTCCGACTAGTACAGGTAGCCAGCAACAATTCCCACTCCCTCACACTGTGAGCATTGTTCCTCTGCTCAGAGCTGGGCTGTGACCAAATGATGTCAACTGCCCTTAAACTAAGCCTTGGCAGGAGTGTATGCCTCCTTTGATATTGTAGGCTGCTGAGTGTAAAGGGTACAAAGTGAGATGTGGGGAGAGGGGAATGATAATGAAGCTCTCCTGGGAATTGCTCATGTGGTGAAGCAGAGCAAAAGCCCTTCTCCTGACACCAAAACGCCCCAGCCCCTTTCTTAGGGTGTACTCACTCGTGCCAAGCGGCCATTCGACTCACCTATGTAGAACAGGAACGTCCACCGCACAAAGGCCATGATGAGGATGCCAGCACTGAAGGATGCCACTCCAATCATGATCATGGTAATGTCTCTCAGGTATCTGGAGAACACAAATACCCCTAGGAAGCTGGTGATGAAGATCGCATACCCAGCAGCATTGCCGTAGCCAATCTCCACGGCATTCCAACTTAAAGGCTTCCTGAGCAAGAAGAGTGGGAGTATGTTCATTGCACCCACCACAGCAAGGTCGTAGAGGATTGCTGCCACAAACAGCATGATGATGATGAGTTTCGAGGGGGATACTGGAGTGGAGCTGCTGCTCTCCGTAGGCTGGGAACTCCTTGCTGCTTCTTTGCAGGCTGATATCTGGCTGCCCACCTCCTCTTCACTCTTGTCTTTGGCTGGGCAGGAAGCTGCTGGCTTGGGGACTGTCAGGACAAAAATGCTGTAGAGGAGGCAGAAAGCATAGCAAGCAATGCTGCAGCCCACCAGCACAGTGCCCTCTTGATAGCGGTCACCGAAGCCAACGAAGAGGTAGCCAGATGCCATGCTTCCCAGAAAGCCAGCGAGGCCGTACACCAGCTCAATAATGATAAGCCGCAGAGACCTCCTGCTCTCAGAGGAACCCAGGGATCCCAGAGCCATGATGCCTGCCCAGAGTGTGGTGAAACCACCCGTCAGCCCATTGAAGGCAGCAGCCCCATACATCACCTCGATCGGCCAGCCCAGCAGGATCAGGAGAAGCAGGAGAGTTTTGGAGCCCAAGTAGCCAAGAAGAGGAAAGCAGATGGGGATCTTCCGATGCATCCTGTCCCCCAGCTTGGACAAGCCATAGGCTGACAACAGTGGGCTTAGGCCCAGGACTAGGTTGTAGATGATATAAAAATTAGAGACAGCCTTCTGCTGAGCATCTTCCAGTGCATGGGAGGGAGCGGTGGTGTTGGTCTGGTTGTAGTAGTTCTTCACCACCAGCAGCAGTGCCGTGTCGTAGAAGGCACTGGCCACTTGAGAACCTGCAACCACTGGCTCAATCCACATCCTCATTTCTGTCATCCTCACCATGCTGCTGACAACTGCCTTTTCTTGGGGAGCACTGTTTTCAGGGAGATGCACAGGAGGAGATGGATCTTCAGAAGCTGTTCTCTGGAGGAAGCAGCGGAGGGAAAAACAAAAGGTCCGCCGCTGTGCAGAGCCAGAGAGTTGTGCAAGAGATGATCTGGCTGGAGAATATTTGCACCTCGCCTTGCTACGTATACATACACACGCACATCCCTTAGCTGCTCTGATCGGCGGGTCATGCAGGAGAGGCTTTCATACAGCTCGAGAACGCCCTGCACTCGCCGACTGCTGCTGCTCCTCTTCCTGGTGTAATTTCAGCAGAGGTCAGATGACCCAAGGGAATTTTTCTCTCAGTTTAGGAAGTGAAAATACCCTGATCAAGTAATTGCTACAATGTGAGGTGGTGGTTTGTTTTTTGTTTGGTTTGTTTTCTTTTTTTTCCCTTTTGGCACCCTTCATGTGTCTCACGGTCTCTCACGGTCGCTGCGGGGGGCAGGGGATGGCTGTGTGGGTTTTTTTTTTGTAAGATGATTTGTGAATTCCCCTTACCACCATTTTTTTCTGCTTTCTTCTATGCAAATATGTTGTTGGGTCTTTTGCACTTACCTGCTCCCATCTGGCCTGTTGCTGCATTGTGCCCCTTATGTCATTGTATTGCAATAACGCAGTCAGGAAATTACACCAAAAATAAATTAAAAGGAAGAAGGCTATTTTTGTTAACCTGCCTCCCACAGCTGCCACTCTGCCTGCTGTGCCCTTTGGCTTTACTACGTGGGAATTTCCAAGAGGAGAAAAGTCCCAATATATCCAAAGGCATTGGCAACTGCTGTGACCCAGTAATCAGCCAGCGGAGCTGGGGGCTGGGGCGGGTGAGAGCCCACCTCTGGGAAAGCCTTTTCCAGTCCTGGCTCCTCAGGGTGGTGGCCATGCCTCTCTGCAGGCTCCCATGCCACACGCAGCTTTGCAGCTTGAAGTCAGCCTCCGATTTTGCTGCTGCCTGAGGGGGTCAGGCGAAGGGACCTGCCCCAAGCGGCTGGGGGTCCCTGCGGGCATGGCGGTGTGGCCCACCACGGGCACAAGAAGCTTGTGGAGCCAGCTCCAAAGAAGATGCCTGCGGTCCCAGCTGCAGGGAATACTTGCAGGATATTTGTCAGCCTCAGAAATGCTAACTTAAATAATAATGATCTCATTCTGCACTGGTTTAATGACTCATAACAGGCAGAATAACAATCTGTTCTAGGAAGATTTATGATTACTTTAAAAAATAAATAAATTATTAATTTGAAAGAACAATGTTGAAATTCCATCTGTTGCACTCTCTATTGATTCAGGTGACATTTACTCAATGCCTCTGTACTCATGGCTCAAGAGTTTCATTTTTTCACTCCTGGTTCCGTTGTGCAATAATTTTTTTTTTATACTTCGATTCGAGGAAACAAAGTCCCAAGAACTAACAGAGAAAGGAGTGGGAAATTGTCTGCTAGAATGATTTGCTGCTAGACAATTTCAGTCTCAGCAGAGAATTTGTTTCTTTGTCAAGCCAAAAGACTCCTAGCCAGCTGTAAAATATAACGTGGGTTGTTCCAAGAGTTTGCTTTTTTTTTTTCCCTCCAGATTTTCTGCAAAAGGTGTCTAGTTTCTTGAGTTTTTATTCAGGAGTGGGACAAATCTTTTTCTCCAAACCATGGAATATTTCCAGAGGATGGAAATTCCAGACAGCCTTACTGAAAACCCCAAAGCATCAGCCTGTGACCAGTTTGAGTAACAAATGCGACCAGAAGAATTGCCACGTTTTGCTTCTCCCAGGGAGCCCTATCTCTTCCACCAGACATTAGTGGGAAAGATAAATGACTTTGTCCCATTCAAGCTTCAGTCTGGGACATACCCAGACTGGAGAGGTATGTTGCAAACACTGCGCTTGAGAGACTGCAGATCTGCTCAGCTCTTAAATAAGGGATATTTTTCTGCCACACTTCATTGCATGTACAGGCTGCCTGGCTTACTCATCTGACACTCTTGACATTTAGGTGATACTGTGTTATGCTTAATGCTATTCAGGTTGAGATAGCTAATGAACTGTGCTAAACGCCATCAGTGATCTCATGATTTACATATATATTTCCAGGATATTCTGGGTGCTCTTTCACATTAAATGTACTTTTTAGAACTAGTTCTCATGGAAGGATATAATTTCACATCAGTAATTGCAAAACAGTGAGTGCTAAAGTAAGAGTTTAACCCAGGCTCTAGAATATTTCCCCCTGCAAAATACTTTTAATGAATACCATATTGATCTGATGCCACAAAGACTTCAAATTACTATTCTTTAGCATCAGCTTTTCTATGGGGCCCAGTTCTCCTGTTAGTAATATTTATAGGGCATTTGCATCCACTTTAAAATACATTCGTGCAGCATAAACACAGTGGAGCCTTAAGATAGGGGTACATGACATTTAAGAAAAATGCACCTACAGAATCACTGAGACTAGTCTAAATGCAAAAAAATGTAGCCTGCTGGAAAAGGAACACATTGTTTTAGGGCATCCCTCTTTAGACTTGTTGTGTCTGGGGGCCTGCTAGAGGCCAGGTAAGCACCATGTTGCACTAGCTCTTGGACATTTGTCAGTCTGGCCAAATAAACGTGTTTAATACCTCCCCATGGTGATGTTATATATTGCTATGCAGTATTGCTGTTTCTTTTTTTAAACCATTTATGACTGTTGGATCATTTTTTCTTTCTGAAGAGGGTTGCTGTAGGGATTTCAGTATGCTGGGGCAGCCGGGCTTGGCAGGTACCAGCACTTTGGAGCTTGGTCTTCAGGACTCCCCATCTGAAAAGGTTCTTTTGGCATCCAGGACTGCAGCTACAACAGTCTCTTCATCTCCCTCTCCCAAGCCTGCTGATGGTATTTGTGATTTCCAGGCTCTGGCTGGCAAGACATTTCACCTCTGAGGTGGTAAATCAGTTCTGTATCTCCTCCTTGGTACGTGCAAGATCATCCTGATGCACGTTGTGGCTTCATGGTGGTGGTAAGGCAGGGCAACACCACCGAGGACTGGAAAGTGCCCAGGTTTGAGCCCAGACAGAGCTGTGGTTGTGATACAGCACCAGAGAGAGAGAGCTGGTTGAAAACACTGAGGAGAAGCAGCTATTTCATGATAGGTGATGGCCTGTTTTCCTTTGGAAAATACATCTTCATCATAAACAATCACATACTGTAATGCCAAGTCGTGCTCTTTCTCTCTGTGGTTTGGGAGCTTGGCTTCTTTGCTGGCTGGTGTTTAATTACATATTGGCCCTGTCCTTGCAAGGCTGTGGTGTTGGGGAGTGGAGGCTGCATGGAAAGCCGGGTGCGCGGGGCAGGGGGAGTGGCTCCTGGCAGCTGTTGCATCACTACAGGGATGCGGCATCCTGGTCCAGGGCAGTTGTATTGTGAGATCCCCAGAGCTGCTGATAGTAGATGCTAATGCCTGGATGTAAAAGGTCACCCCAGATAGCAGCTCTGGAAAACAACATCCAGGCTGTTTGGAAACAGGATCTGTAGCGCAACAGCTGGTAAGTCCACCATTGCCATAATAAAACACAGGACCATGCCCTTATGGGTGCACCTTGAGGTGTCTCAGACACTGAGACCTCCGCCCCAGCAAGTCTGGCAGCACCACCAGGCATCATGTGGTGATGGGTTGAGATCACCTATGAGGACATGTACTCTCCTTTGCTGTTTATGGGAGGAAGAGGAAGAGGAAGCCCTGGCCACAGGCAGTGCCTTGAGGCCTCACCTGTTGCCCCACACCAGCAAAGCCCAGGGCAGCATGTAGGCTGCTAAAAAGCTGGAGAATGGATTTGCTCCATGGAGAGACCTCATAAGGCGCACTGATGTGAAGCAAGGTAGAGGACGGTGACCTCATGTCCACCAGCCTTCCCTTGGAAGAGGCTGGCACTCTCCACCACTTTGAAAGCAACGTGGAAAAGCAGCAACAGGCTGGAAACAGCAGCACTGTCTAATTTCTTTAGCCACATATGCTGGCTGACCAAGCAGCTCCAGAAATCTGCGTGGTTCTTGGTTTCACCTCTAGATATCATGTTTTTATGTATTTTTCTCATTTCAGAGTTTCCTGCTTACCTGGTTGGAGTCACCTGTGGGCTTCTCCCTCCACTGGAAAGACAAAACTCAGCATCCTCGACTCACACTTTTTGCTGAGTTGGCTTCTTTTTTCTTTAGCTTGAGGAATTCAGGCAATTAATAGTGCTGAGAGCTAACTGTATGCCTTAACATTAATCCTCTCCATGGAAGCAGGGAAAAAAGCTGCTTGCAGTACCTCGTGTCTGCCTGATCAGCTGGACTGCAGAACAAATCCTGCTGTAGTTCTTAGATAAGCCCCAGATAATCCTGGTGCTAAATGACTTCTTTTGTGTGCACATCCTCCTTTTCATTAATATTCATGTCTTTTAAAAATTGATGTCAGTGTATATGGGTTTGGCACGGAAGCATTGCACAGTTCAGGAGTGTGCAGGCAGCAATGGACTTGAGAAATGGGGTGAAACAAACCTCGTTACATAGAACAACAGCTTAAGTAAACCTATGTTGAATAAAGCAATAGCGGACAGTCTGGAAAAATGAAATAACCACAGCAAATACATGACTATTAAAAAATTTCGCTACTGAATGAACTACAGTCAAGAATCTGTAAAAACTCGGTTCAAAACAAAAACCGGCCCTCCCCTTCCCAAGTCCTCTCCAAAGCTATTTAGAAATAATTTTGGTTATCTACTTCACATTTTCGGTTATTATACAGGTATAGAAACTTTTTTGACAATGGTGAATGGGTACCAAAAAACCTACAAATACATTTAAATAATAATAAGTTTGAGAAAAATAATAAGTTTGAGAAAAAATAAGGCTGAGTAAAAACTCTGTAGAGGAAGGACTGTGCGAGTAAATTTGACTATGATATTGGAGAGGGACTGTGTGTTAAATGTGGACATGAATTGGAGGAAGTCTATGCACAGAGCATGTTGGAAATGGTAATGTGGCAGAATAAAGGAGAGAAAATAAAAAGTAAGCCACCCATTCTTGTGGAGTGAGGGGGGCAGGAAGAAGAGCAAGGGAAAGAGGAGCCCTAATTTTTATGGGCTGGTAGGACCTTTGCTAGATAACAGAGCCCTAGAAAGGTACAATTAGAGGGAACTAGTATCTCTCCATAAGCCTGGGACCCTGCGGAGGTAAGAACAACAGTTGGCAGAAGACATCAGGACAATCGAGAGAAAAAGGATGAATCCACCCCATTTTCCAGGGTGAGAGGTGGAAACAATCAAAAGTGTCATAAATACTTAAAGATACAAGCTCTGCCTTGTGCTTTGTGTAAGGTATAGTGCTTTTTGAGGAGAGGGGAGATAAAATATTTCTTTAAATCTTAGTTCTTCTGGAGACACCTGTGCCTGGTAATCCAGCTGTTTTCCCCTGACTGATCTCAGGTTAGCCCTCTGTGTAGCTGAATTTACGTTCTGAAGGCAAGTAAAGCAGGCGCTGAAGACTTCACCCGCAGTAAATCCTCAGTGATAGTCAGCCCGAACATTCAGAGCAGGCAGATAATAACTCACTCCTTGCAAACTCTCCCTGTTTACTCTGCTGGGCTAGGTCCTGAGCATAGAAATTGGCAAGAAAGATTAACTATGGTTTCAGTCACCTGGGTGTTTAAATTTTCCAGGCTATTCTATGCACAACATCCTGTCAAACAGATTCACATTGTTTGTTTAAGAACCCCCAAGAAATGCCATACACAGCCGAAAAGCTGCAGATGCTGTGGCACACTCTGCAGTCCGCCTGGCTAATTATCCAGCTTGCAGCTTGAGGATTGGGGCACTTTTTTTTAGGGCTGGTAGGGTGGAGAGGTCCCTGGGACAGCAGCGAAAGGTGCCAGCATCCTCCGTGAAGGTGGCTGGGAGGCTACAGGGGACTGTGTCCATACCTGCTTTGGTGCAGGGCACTAGTGGAAGATGGCACCAATGGGCTAATCTTCCTCAGACAAGAGAGCAGAGGTGTGCCTGTGGGCAAGCTGCAGCCCTGGTGCTGGAGGAGCCCTCTCTGGGAAGCAGCAGGGCTGCTGAGGCTCTGCACCCCCACGCAGAGGTGTCAGCTCCACTTGACACACAGGGAAGATGTGTCTGGGGTTCCCCAGGCCCGCACCTCTGTGTTAGACAAGGTGCTGCAGGAGAAAGCTCCAGGCTCTGAAGAAAGCTTATGTAGATAGGGCAATGCAGGTCTCTTTGCATGCTGCTTAGCAGAATTTTAGCTAGCACTCTCTTAGGCAGATAGTGAATGAGCAGTTTTGGCAATTTTTTAGTATCTTTAGGACTCCAGTATGTCTACAAAAATACATTAATGGGACTAAAATTTTGCACATCTCCTTTCTTTGAAGGGTCCTGTTGTATCTGCAGGCAATTTTGGATCTGAAGAGGGATATTGGGTAAAAGTTACCAGGGAAACAAGAAAGGCCAGGCATCTTTCCAGCAATATTGTTGCTACTAACTTTTTCCAGGCTGCAGTTCTTCAATGTCTAACAAGCATGAATAAATAGATCTACAAGTGTAAATTTTAAGCTGTGTGGCAGGATAGCTACTGTAACTGGTGTTTGCTATTCCCTCGTCCCTTCATTTCAGCACTGTGAGGTATTCAAAGCTTTGCTGAACCAAGACTTCGCTTTTATGCCCCATTGTGTAGTTGCCGAATTGCCCATACTGGTCAAGAGCAGCACTGCTTCTTGCCACTACAAACTCTGCATTTCCTGACGAGTTCCTCCAAGCGGTTTCATACCTGCTGCTACGTGCAGATGGGCTGTGGGGAGACGTCGCCTCGTCGCTTTGTTCATTTCAGTGTGGCTTTGCACTCAGCAGCCACCAGCTAAGTGCCAGTGACGCCCTTGAAAGGAGGAGTGCCAGCTGCAGCCACCTTCCGAAGGACTGCTAGCTTCCCAGTTGCTGCAGGACCTGAGACACTTGTTTGCTGAAAACTGAGAGGACGTAGCTGAGGGCACTGCCAAATGCATGCTCTTCCTTCCAGAAGACCTTGCTTTTCTTGCTCTGCTGCAGATGAGGTTGCCTTGCTGCCACAGGGCTTGGACCATGCGCAGGTGATGTGGGCTCATGTATTGCCACACGTCATGCACTTCCACATAATCACTTTTCAGGGGTCAGTAGCTATTCTAGTTCAACACTTTCAGTGATTTTGTACTGGATGTCATCTCCAAGATATCAGAGGGAGCTGTTACCAGCTAACAGGTCAGATCTGGCCATGAGCTTTCAGGCACCCTCTGTAAGGACATGTAGCCAGGGCAGCCTAGGGTAAACTGGGCAGATGCCTATGAAGTAAACCCAGAGAGTGACCTCCCCGAAATTAACAAACACACAGATTTAATACTACTATACAGGAAGGGAACAAGAGATTAAGGAAGATTTGAAAAACAAAACCCTTTGAGGCACCGAAATGTTGTTTTCACCCTTTAGTGCTGGGGCATCTTGATAATAAATTCCCTGGAAACATCCTGCAAAGCTTAGACAGACTATATTGACTTATCTTTTAATTTATAAACTGAGAGAGTCTGCATGTCAGTATATCATGGGGCTCATGAGCAATGATATCATTCAGCTATTTCCTGACTCCCTTCTGCTGAAGACTGACTCAGCAAACAGTGGCCAAGAAGGGCAGCTGAGCTGAATCTTGTCCTGCACCGCCATAGTCTGGACCTGGCAGCATGTAAGACCCATGCTGTAACTGGCAGATTTTTTTTGTCTGGTTTCCAGAGAGCCTGGGTAAACACGCTTTTTGCCATATAGCTTCCATCCCTGCTCAAATATTGTCTGAGCTTGCTTTCACTTGGCTTCAGAAATGGCTCCCTGCGTGAAACATTCCCATCAGCAAGATTTTCCCCTATTTATCTTCCTGTTTTCCACTGTTTATACCACTCCCTTCTGACCTTCTTTGCTTATCCCCCTCTCCCTCTGTTCCTTCCAGAAATTTTCACTTTCTTTATACATGAAGTCCCACAACTTGCAATTAAATTAAAAACAACCCTCTCCGTCCCATACAGGCTCAGTTTGCCTTCTCTGCAGCACTCCACAGCTGGAGCTTGGCCTGGTTGTTTTCCTCAAACACAGCATTAAAGAAAAGCTGTAATCATGCCCCTTTTTGCATGAGTAATGCAACCACGAGAAGGTTTTTGTTTCACCTGGCTCTTCCCCAACACCTTTTCAAGTCAACCCCACTAACATACCCACATCATTTTATAGTGCACCAACACAAGCCCCATCCATGAGCTTCCAGCTGAGTTCAGTGCCGTGTAGTCCTTAAAGAACAAGGTCCTTAGAGGTGTTTCGGTATCTAAATGCTTTGGTACATTTGTATCTGGTCCACCTAAGGTTTGTCTTGTGGGTCTTGGTTTATCCATCTTCCATGGGGTGCTTTGGCAAACGGATAGAGAAGAAAAAGAAACCAGCCTGGGAGGGAACCTAACTGGAGGCTGATGGGGCCTTCCAGTGGCGGTCAGTCAGGACCTGTGGTTGGGGACTTGGCTTGAGAGTCCCCAAGCCAAGGGGACTCTTGGGGAGGCTCAGTGAAAGCAAGGTGAGATACTCGTGCTCATGGGAGCTCATGCCCAAAACCAACTGTGTTTTGGCTGTGGATAGCATCATGTGAAAACCAGAAGGGAAGAGCAGAGGACAAGGAGATGGCACAGAGGAGGAAAGGGTAATGCTGTGAAAGTCTGGGCCAGTGCTGTACCACAAAGCCATGCTTCTAGAAGCAAACAAGACTTACCAGGGAGTAAATCTTGAGGGAGTAAGTCCCAGACACATGCCCGGAGTGAGCAGGAGCTCTCACACTGATGCCACATTTAGTGCTTGCTGTGAAAGCTTTCTTCCTGGAGACCACATGGATAAAGCAGTGGGTTAGGCTCCCAGTTAACCAGGGCTCAGCCAGAGCAAATGCCCTACTTTAGCACTTTCCTTCTTTCACTCCAATTAAGTAGGGCTGAATACTTTCTGCCTCCTCCCCCGCAACCCACGGGTGACAAAGCTGCCCAGCAAGTCAATTAGCATTGTGTATCAGGAAACTCCACCTTTCTCCCTGCAGATGATGCTTCACAGATATCATGATTTAATCCCAGTCAGCAACCAAGTTACACACAGCTGCTTGCTCCCCTTCCCCAAGGGGGTGGGGGAGAGAATTGGGAAGAAAGGAAAACTCATGGGTTGAGATAAAGACAATTTACTAGGACAGCAAAATAAAATATAATAACAATAATATACAGTAATAATATAACAACAATAACAATAAAATAATAATGATAATATATAAGGATAATAAAATATACAAATGCACAATCTCTCACCACCCGATGACCTGACAACCTGATGACCAATACAGGTCCTGCTCAGCGATCATAGAATGGAACCGACAGCAATTTCAGAATGATCTCAAGTGAGAGAAAGACAGTGACACAGCTGCCCACTGGCCAACCCCCCTTACATCCCGAGCATGACATTCACGGTACCGAGTATTTCCTTTGGCCAGTTTGGGTCAGCTCTACTGGCTATATCCCTCCCAGCTTACTGCACTTGCACATTAGCAAAACCTGGGAAGCTGGAAAAGTCCTTGATCTCTTAGCAACAACTCCTAACATCAGTCTATTATCAACATTCTTCACATACCAAATCCCATACTAAATCCAAAACACAGCAGCTACTGAGAAGAAAATCCACTCCATCCCAGCCAAAACCAGGACAGCAGAGACCTGAGCTCTTCCTTCCTTTCTAATGACTGGTTATTTGCTTTCAACACTTTTGAGGCTTTGCATGAGTGTTGCGAAGTGCTGCTTCACCAGGGTTATGTCATTATCCATGTGTTTCTGCTAGCATTTTCCTGGCTTCTTGTGTTTCAGTTGCACCTTGAGGACTTGATGCTCATTGTAAGGAAAAGCCAAGAGAGTTCAGCTTTCCTAGGTGCTAGAAGAGGAAGAAGTGCTTGTTGGGACCATTTGTACATAAGCATCCTGCCTCTCTGAGCCACGGCCTCTTGCTGTCAGTGACACCCCAAAAGGGAGTGCATCGCGCTGGTCTGTCTGCTGCTGCCCAACGTGAAACCCTGCTGTCTTCCTGGAGCTGTTTCCAGCCTCTTACTCTTCCTCCCCTGCTCTGCACACAACAGTCCCCACAGCAAGAGCTCAGTGCAGCATGGTGCCTTGCAAAGTGTTTTGTATGCCCAGCCACAGCCCCGCACCATGCTGCCTGGCAACAGAGAGTTTGCGACGGCTCCGAGCGAGGGCTGGCTGGGAGGTCTGGTGCACCCCAGAAGCTTGTATGGGAGGAGGCATGCCCAGGGCCCTGGGTAGGCATTCTAAGCACAGCAGTGTTTTCTGGGGTCCCCATCCCACCTATCTCCTCCTGGGAAGCTCGTGAGATGTGCCATGGCTCTCTTCCTTTGCTGATCCCAAGAGGGCCTGCTGCGTTAGTAACGTAGATGCCGTCATCGTGGGCTTGGTGCTGACAGGGCCCTGAGGTGGATGCTAAAACATCAGTCAGGACATCTGTCCTTGGTATTGGCTGCTCCCAGAATTTGGCTTCCAGGGGACCTCCTTGGAACTGAAGGTCTTCCCATGGTCAATGCAATCCACCCTCCAGATGTCACTGCTTCTGCAGAAATCCCCACCACGCAGTCTTCCCTGTGCAGTTTGCCGTAATGGACAGTGTGATAAAATAGCTTTGCACGCTTTTTTCCTTCCTTCTCACCACTACTGCCACACAAGTAGGGAACAAGGAAACAAAGGGCCCAAGGGAACAAGGGAGCAAGGCCGAAACATTTCCAGCTCCTGGGAGCACACTGCCCCGAATTCACTGCAGAGGTGACACGTGCCTGGGACTGAGCAGGAGCTCTCACACTGATGCCACATTTAGTGCTTGCTGTGAAAGCTTTCTTCCTGGAGACCGCATTGATAAAGCAGTGGGTTAGGCCCCCAGTTAACCAGGGCTCAGCCAGAGCTAGCGGCAGACCCTGACATCTGCATGGCATTTGGGGGGCTTTTCTGTTGCTGTTTGGGTTTTTTGTTTGTCTTTTTCCCCCCTCCCCGTGCTATTGCTGGTGTGACAGGATAGCCCCTGCCCCTTGGTCTCGCACCATGTGAATCACTGGGATGCTGTTCAGTCTTTAACCTGGGGAGGGGCGCACAGCTGGACTCACGCACTGCCAATAATTTCATGACCGCCCATCCTAGTCAATTCAGTAAGCGGAACATAACTGAAAGCCATCTTTAGTGCTAACATCCATGCTAATATTTGTAGCTCCGGTCCTGCCTGTCCTTGTCCCTCCCCTGCTACAGCCAGTGGCGCTCTGACCTGGCTTTCTTACACTGCAAACCTCCTTCGTGTTTTTTCTTTTTTAATCTCCTATTCCCACTCACAACTGAAAACACTGTACTGAATGCTCTCACTCCATTTAAAGCAGTTTAATCAAACTCACCTCTGCAGAGGAGATCCTTTGCCTCTCCCTTTGCTTTCCTGTTGTGGTGAGGCCTCTTAAAGCCACCTAAAACTATTAGAGGAGCAATATCCTCACCTTATATGTGACTATGCCAGAAATGATGGATTATGGTGGCTTTTCTATAGTCCTTAACTACTTAAATGGGATAAATAGTGGCATAATTATATGGGATAAATAGTGGGATAAGTATATGGGATAAACTGACTCTTTTATAGTCCTTAACCTTCTACGGGACTATGCCAGAAACAATGGCTAAAATGGCTCCTTTGTAGTCCTTAACTGCTTTATAAAAATACTCCAAAGCTTGGTGCATGCCATTTTGGCTATACAATGGGGTGACAGGTATTTTAGATGTCCTAAGCTGTGTTATTAAATAAATACCCACTGCTGGTAACAGCAGAACGCACTGCAAAAATTCCTGAGCTGCTGCCGCCCACTGGCGTCACCACGTTAGTTTTGCAATGTCTGAATGCTCCCCTGCAAATGTCCAATTTACGCTTCTAATTCTCATAAACCCCAAAGGAGAGGTCGAGAAGGAGCTGCCTTTCCCATTGCGTGCCAGTAAGCCCAATAAGCTATCCCTCCTAGCAGAGAGCAAGAGAAGGCAGGGGAAGACAGAAAGCCTCTTCTGTGTTCCAAAGACAATAACCTCTTTTTCTTCTTAGACACAGAGACCAGAATTGGTGGATAAATTACCAGGCTTGTCTTCTAACCCACTTTCTGACTTCCAGCAGTATTTGCTAACTGGAAAGGAAATCCACATCTGACTTTTCTGTCAGCATTTCTGATACTGCGTGCACAAGGCAAAGGAGGGCTGATGCTACAGAGAGCGTGGACAGAAGTACCATGCCTGGCCCTAGCCAACTCCCACCGAAATCACTGGTGTCCACCACCTCCTCCCGTGGGCTGTGGAGCAGGGTTATAATTACATGCCTGACTACTCCTGGCACAGGGAGGGGCAGGGGCTGGCGTGAACCTGTCCCATTCCCAACACGTCCCCACAGCTGGTCTCCAGCTGCCACGCACCTGGCACCCCAGCACCTTCCAGCTCCCATAGACAAATGTGACGGCAGCTTCCTAGCAGGGATGAGGGACGGGATCTCTAGTCGACCATGAAACGGGAGGGGCGAGGGACTGCAGCAATGGGCAAGCAGCGAGTTTCTGAGGCTCTGCCTGTGGGAAAGGAATGAAGGGCTGAAAAGACGTGTTTTGCCACGCAGGATGGCAGAGGTCCTGCAGGTGTGAAGGAAGCAAGGTAAGAAAGCTCGTGCCATTCATCACGAAACAGATCTGGCCTCAGCAACCCTCCACAAGCATCCTAATGGGAAAGAAAGACTCAGGGATGCTCTTGTATCTGAAGCTGTCACCACTGAGTGGAGAAAAAAAAGATCTCTCCTGCCACTAGAGAAAAAGACAGAAGCAGAGCCAAAAACTAGGGGAGCGACCAACTGACCACCTCGGGAGGTGGGACACAAGCCACTCTCCTCTGGCTGTGTGCTGCTTGTGTGGGTACACCTTCCTGCAAGAATGTGAAGAAACAGGCAGCATTATGGAAACACAACACAGGTTTCTGTTTTAATGAGAAAATAATTATATACTTGCATTGTAGGCCTCACAGTCACTATAAAACAGAAGCAGGGTAACACTTAAGTGGTTAACATACAGAAAGCCAGGTATTGTTGAAACTGGTTGGTAAGTCAAGACAAGGATGCTGCCTTTCGCTTGCCAAACACGTCAATGCTACTGTATTTTCCTTCATGAAATGTCAGTACGGAGCAAGATGAAGCCCGAACTGGCAGCTTTTAAACAAACTGTTCAAAAACCTGCACTGTAACCCCAAACTGATTATAATCATAAATGCTAATGCTTAACTATTTCTCAATACACAGTTTATTTAAAACCAGTCTTTGCCACGGGAAAGGATCTGAGCGTTTCTTTTGTGGAGACAAAGTTAACTCTGCAATAGTGCTCTTTTGTTGCATTTGATATAGTTATATATAGATAGATATGTATTACTGGCGTATACTTATAAACACCTAAGCTTGGTAGCATGCAAATGAAATAACAGAGGCAAGTAAACTGCATTGCACTCGTGTTACCACAGCACTGAATGTGTGCTGGTGACAACGAGTGTCCATAATTTCTGGAAGAGAAAAACTCCGCTGGGTGGAAAGTTTGGCTGTCCTGCACTAACCCTTGCGAGTGCTTTTGTCACAGGAGCTGAAAGCAAAAGCTTCTAGCACAGAGGACTCCCGCCTGGCCTCTCCCAACAACCACATCCCCTTTCTAGGGGAAGAATTCAATTTTCACTTCAAAGACTGAGGGTGGATTGTGGTGGTAGGGGAGGATGTGGCAAAGCATGAAGAGATGTCTTGTGATGGGTGATCAATGTCACTGGCTTCCAGTGAGAGAGCAGGAGGAAAAACAGGACTTCAGGTTAAAGAAAATAAAGATGCAGATTCCTGGGAAGGCAGCCCAGGACTGTCCTGGTTTCAGGGAGCAAATGCTGGGGGGACCTCTGAAGAACATTGTCTGGTACAAGACCACCTGACCCTGACTACAGGGGCCAGCTCCTCTGCTTGGGGAACGCCCCTTTCCCAGTCTTGCTTACATTCTCCCCAAAGGTGGAGTGAGCCAGGACTCCTCTTGGTACAGATGTACAGAGCTCACGGATGCGGCAACATGAGGTACGGTCTCATTACAGTGCTGTATTGATGGCACTGCTTTTCCTACAGTCTTACAGTAACAACCCGCCTGCAGACGTGAATCACTGTTTGCTGTCAACTGCCACGTCTGAACACCGGGTCCACTTCATTAGGTGTGTAATTCCTTCATGGGCACGGCGCCTCCCCAGCACCTGGGTTTAGAGAGCATCCTGGAGATAAGCTCACTGCCCTTATCACAGTGAACACTCAGTTCAGCAGGGTTTTCTTCTGTTCAATAGCACTTGGGGAGACAACTGACAGAACTGAGTTAACGAGTATTTGCTACAATCCCCTGAAAATTAGCCTCAAAATGATAGCATCCGTGGACAGAAATCACATGCTGGAGGAAGTGAAGGGGGGAAGGAGAATCATTTGGTGGCAAACTGTGTTTGTTTAAGAAAAGCACCAGAAGTATGTTCACAGTATCGGTACTCATTTTAAATGAGCTCACTGTTTCAGGATAAAACAGCACAGCAGGTCATGAAACCAAGGAAAGGCTTACGGGAGGACCAGTATCCTGTCTGATGATTTTTTAAAAATATGACAAAATAATAATTGTTTATTTAAAAAAAAAGACAGAATATTTCATATTGAAAAAAGCTCAGTGTCTTTTTTCTGTCACCTCCCAAGCTTGTTGGTTTCTAGTCCAGAAATTATGGTTCCCAGTTGTAAAATATTCCGATAGTATTGCTTGCGTGAAAAGAAAGAGTAAATCCGCAGCCTCTATACTATGTACAAATACAAAGCACAAGAATAAATACCACATTTCTTTTCCTAATTGTCAGCTTACAAAACTGGTCAATACTTTGCAACTGTGACTCATGCAAATATCATGTTGGGTCAAATTTTAATATCACAAATACTGCATTAACTCAGTGCCTTGTTTTTATATCCCCTTTCAGAAAAAAAAGAAATTAGCACTCACCCCTACAGCTGGTAAACAGCTTTGGAGAAAAGAGTCAGTACACGCACTGCCATACGCTTTCGGGTATGCCAGCCTCACGCACGCACTGGCACATGCCCACACACGCACGTGCACACACACGTCCACACGCGCACACAGCTCCACGCTAATCCTTCACTGCTGATCCCAAGCCTAAGCAATAACTAAAGGCTCTATGGTTTGTTTGTAGCGCTGAAAACACTGGCTGAATGGTAAAAGTAATGTTTTCTTCCCTTGTCTGCTCTTCCTTGCCCACTCTTTCCAACTCATTATGCCCTTTAGCTTTTTTTGTTGCCTGGAGACGTGAAGACTTCCACAAAGCACTCTACTTCAAAGGCTTTTAATGTTGTATAAATATAGTCAAAGACGTACGTATCTTTCTTCTTTATTTCATACGTCTTTCTAGGCCAGAGTCTGGCTTAGTTCAATTATTGCCTCATTTAAAAATTAAATGTCCTTTATTTGTATCCCTTTCCCACTACCTTTCTACTTCAAATTATCCATCTTCATAGATTTTACACATATGCCATTCTTTTCCCTCCCCACCATCAAAAAATAGTTGTTATCCACTAAATACAGATTTTCTATTTAGAAACTTTGTTATGTAAATATGCTCTGAGAACCTGGAGCTCAGGTGATATTGCAAGCATATAGGATTCTAAAGCTAAGGTAATCCATTTGGCTTAGCTCTCATCCCCATCTATTCCACTCCTAAATTGTGATGGCTTGTGTTTGCAACACAAGGACTGGTTTACTGAGTCTACAGGATTGTACATTTGCAATAACTGCCTCCCTGTTTATTTTTTTTCCATTTAAACAGTTAAATTACTAGAAAGGGGAGCAGAACCCACCCCCCTAAAAAATCACCCCAATCCCAAACCCAACCCTTAAGTCCCCTCAAAGAAATAGCAAGAGAGGGCAATATCATTGTGTTTTGTGGCTGGATAGAGTATGCCGAAGCAACGCTGACGGTCTCGGTGCAGTGGCTGTGGGAGGCGAAGGAACTGCAGGAGGGTCCAACAGGAGCTGCTGGGGGGACGGTCATCCTGGGGGCAAGGCAGAGCTGTCAATTCAGTCAGCGGGAAGCACGAGCGTGAGCCCTGGCCACCGGCTCCTCCACGCCGAGCTCCCACCACATGCCTACAGCCTCTCCAATCTATGGGGACAACTATCCCCTTGTCCCCCCTCCGAGGGCTCCTGCCCCCTGCCCCCTGACCATTGCATTACTTCAGAGGGAGGATGGAGGGAAGGAGAAGGGGGTATTTTCTAGGAGGGTTTTTCCTGTTGTTTTAGGATTGCCAGGAGTTGGATCATTTCTGTGTCTGTGTGCATCATTGAGTTTGCTGTGTATTTAATAAATATTGGACTAAAATGCTGCTGCTTTTGTGGTGTTTTTTGTGTTTCTGTTTCTTTTTTTTTTTTCCTTCCTTTCTCTCTTTTTGGTTTCAGTGTGCCTGGTCGCAGTCTTCACGCTGCAGCGTGGTTACTCGTCCTCCTCCCGGTTGGCATAAATGCCAGCTTCCCAACGCAGCGCCAGAGCACTCTTCCTGCGGTTCACCCTGGTCGCTTCGAGGACCTGGTCAGAAGAGAAAAAGGAAAACACAGCACATCACTCAGCTGCCCGTGGCCCACGGGATCAGCCCTTCCCACAGGGCTCCTAGTGCCACACCTCGTGCAAACCGGGAGGACTCATGCGATGAAGCACTTGCTGATGTGACGGTTGGCGGGGGGATGGCACACAAGAGCAAAGCCACACCACGGGAGGACAGAAGTGGTCGAGGTTGTCTGGCAGCATCCAGCTCACTTCAGGGGAGCCTCAGCTGCCCCCTTACCAGCCCAGCTGCACGCTGCCCCATCCCTACCTGGGGAAGGCAGGGGACAGGGTCCTGGTCCCCTCCCCGGAGGCAGCTGCACACCTTTTGTACCAGGAGCCAGTGACCACGTGGCAGCTTCATCCAGAGGCTGCTTTGGAGTTGCAGAGGCAGCCTGGAAAGCGTTTTGCTGCTTATTTCAGCACATCACTTCTGCAGGCACAACTAGGCTGCCCCCTCTGTTTTCTTCTCGTGGTCTTTGGATAGCAGCTATGCCAACAGCAAAGCCTACAGACTGTGATCGAAGTGCTCTTGGAGAGGAAAATCACCCTGTGCATTCGGGAAAGGAGACTTATACAAGGAGGACCTGCAGAGTCTGGTACAAGGTGGGCCCTCATACATTTATGTATTTTTCATACACACACAGTCACACACACACATAGGCACACTTATTAGAATACACACACTGTGTATGTATTATATATGCACACACAGAAATAATTAATTGAAAAAAGTACGAAACAGTTTTGATATGTGTTTTAACAAGGTAAAAAGAAAAATCAGACAAAACCAAAAGGTGTTATTGTGATACACATCTGGTGTATCCTTGGCAAATGATATCCTCAGTGCGGCAGTGGGTGTTTTCCTCCCAGCAGAGTGGGACATAAAGTGGTCAGAGGCCTTCCCACAGAAGCACGTGGCGATGTTATTTTCTGACCAACACTGAATAACAGCTCCACAAACAAACTACAAAGCTACCAATGTCCAGTGCCCTCAATGTGTTTTAAACCAGCCCTTCCTTGAGAAGTAAATTTCTGAAGAAGAAAAGTTTGACCATTCAGTTAAAAAAAAAAAAAAATCATAAAAAACACTCCCAAGGAATACGTGACTGTTCACTGAAATGAAGTCTGCCACCCCCGGTCTCTAATGCTTCCTGCGAGCTGCTCTGCCCGCTCCTCGGCTGCAGGAGAGCGGCTGGTCTGCTGAGACAGGATGATGCTATTTTACTCTTCTGCGTGGAAAGTCAGATGCAGTGAGGACTTAAGTCTTGAGTGGAATAAAAATAAATAATTTAAGACAAAAGGAACTCTTCTTCCAGCTTGTGACAAGCTGTGGTTGGAAAAGGACACAGGTACTAGGGGCTCCTGTGCAGGCAGTATTGGGAACCCAGCTGAACTGTCAGCTGAAATTACAGGCTGTAACTTTGCTTACGGGAATGAGAACACACTTCTGCACTTATGCCAAGACCCAGATCTCCATTTAGGAGCTTAAAGTAGGGTGGAGATTTGCCAGCTTTATTACTTCTTTGCCGTCCTAGTTTCTTTTGACTACGACTATGAACAACCCGAAGAACTAAAGGCAAAATCCAACGAACAGCAGCAATTTCGAGCTAAAGCTCCATCTGCTTCCTGGCACTGACCAGGGCTACAAAGCTAAAATTTTATTTTACTGAAATTTCACTCCAAATGAAGTCTCCTCTTTTTGCAAAGCAACCACTGGAAAAGGGTAGTAGGGCTGAGCAGTTTCTATTTTACCCAGTAGAGGGCAAATGTGCTCAGTAACCTAGCAATTCATTAAAAAAAAAAAAAAATAAAAATCCACATCAGTAAAAAAATTCCTTCTGAGATACCAGATTGTAAACAGCGTACTGGAGCTGCTCCTGCTGCAGGGATGAGGACAAGTGGTTCAAATTACATGCCTGGGATTCCAAGGGCCTGAAGCAAGGAAAGACAGCCCAAACTGAACCATGGAGAAGTAAAACTGGGATGGGGTATCAGGGCATCATAGAGTCATAAAACAGTTCCGATTGAAAGGGACCTTTAAAGCCCATCTAGTCCAACCCCCCTTCAAGGGACATATCCAGCCAGATCAGGTTGCTCAGAGCCTCATCCAGCCTGGCCTTGAATGTTTCCAGGGATGGGGCATCAACCACCTCTCTGGGCAACCTGTGCCAGTGCTCTAAAACCCTCACTGTAAAAAAATTCTTTCTAATATCTAATCTAAATCTATCTCCCTTTATTTTTAAACCATTACCCCTCATTTTATTACAACAGGCCCTACTGAAGAGTTTTTCCCCGTCTTTCCGGTAGGCCCTCTTTAGGTACTGGAAGGCTGCTATAAGGTCTCCCCAGAACCTTCTCTTCTCCCTCATCTTCTTATCCCTCAGAATGAGAACAGACAGTGGCTGCTCCAGTGCTTCCAGGGGAAAAAAAGACCCAGTGATTTTTTTTTTTTTTGGATGGTAACAGACAAATACTGCTAGAGAGGAGACTCTCAAGACCAGCATGGGATAATGATTAAATAAAACACAGAAAATTACTGTTCTCCCCACTGATTATTGAAATTTACATGAAAAACCAGCAAATTCAGCATAAATTTCAAACCAAAACTGCCACTGTCACAGACCAGTGGTACATTTATCAGTGGTAAATGAAGTCTGCTGAATTTGGCTTGTAGATTTATGCCAGCTGAAAATAAAATGGATTCTGCATAATTTACAACGGCTTCCAATCAAGTGTCTTCCTTGCTGGGAATCACAATGGTCTCTAGTGATGGCTTGCAACAGTCAGGACCCTTACATTTTGAAGATTTCTGCTTTAGATCAGTCAGCACATCTTTCCCTTAAAAGATGGTAAAAGGGTTTCTTCCCTTTATCCTCTGTCTGCAAACCTGCCCAGAAGCTTGTTTACTTCTGCAAATGTTGCTGGTTGGTCCAAGGAAAACTGTTTCCAGAATTACAGCAGAGATATCATGAGGGCATTGAATGTGGACTTAGCCTTCGCAGGAAAACAAGGATTGATGTCTGGCTTAGTATTAATAAAAAAGTCCTCTAAATAGTAGAGCAAACAAGCTAAAAGTCCTTTAGAATAGTTACTCCAGAATTATTCTTCTAATCTACTGAAAAGAGTGTTTGACCTAAAATAACCCTCATTTTTACTAGGCTGTGTCAGTTTTACACCCGCTAGAGGAAACAATGGGGTAATTATAGCATGCAACCAGAATGACTGAGTGGAGAATTAGGACTCCTCAATGGAGCATTGAATTCACAACCCAGGGAGGCGCTTGCCTAAAATAGCAAATGATCTCCATTTTAAAACATTCTTGGCAGATATCAGGGCTGTCTGTAGATCCATCATGAGTCCAGCACCCAGAGGCTCTCCACAGCAAGTCAAAGGAAGGAAAAAGTCTTTTGCTTTTGTTGTGGCCATTTTGGGGGTCTGTAACATGCAGTATTTTGGCCACCTTACAAAATGCAACCTCAGCGCTTCCTAAGGGTCCTCCCTGATGATGCCCCACCTCAGCTCAGTGGGTGCAGGGAGGGCAAGCCAAGCAGGGCCAGGCTTGGGTGGTCAGCAGGTCCTAAGGAAGCCAGGCTCATCACTGCATGCAGAAGGACTATACTGAAAATCAGAAAGATCATGAAGCAGACAGATCACGCAAGCTTAGGCTGAAGAACTGAGCTGGCCATATCCTAATGGTAAGGGTATGACAGTGAAAAAAACAATGTTATATCAAGTATCTTATTTGAGAGAGGTGATTTGACACTAGCCAGAAGAATTTGGAGACCAGAAGTAGGTGTGAGGGAAAGACAAACGTATCAAGATATGTAGGGCTGCAAAAACTGCTTTTCACCTCGCTTTGCAAAAAAATTTCTGTGTGGATCTTGTGTTTGCAGCCCTGGGATCTCGCTAAGAACTGCAGAGGGCTCTTACCTGACAGATTTCATTTATTTTTGAGGATTTTGAAAAAGATTGAAACAGCTACCACTGTCAGATGTAAGATTAATTTATCTATCCATCCCAGAGATGGAGACTAACCTGTCCTGAGTTTCCCTCCAACAGATGTAACAATAATTGCTCTCTTACTGGCAATGGGAGAATAAAAAGCAAAATACAGATATGCCTTTCACTGAATGAAACTGACTGCTATACAGTATGGGATAATTTTGATTGAATAGTAGCAGCAAAACTGATGTGCAAGCAAAATGTTTTTTTTCTGGAGCTTAATATTTTACTGACTGCTCCCATCTGGATCTGGAGGAACTAAAAGCAACAAAACCAGAAAACGCACAGGTCTGGGCGTTTAAAATCTACCAGTGCCAGGCAGGAAAGTCACTGTGCAGGACACCTCCACGGAGCACATCACACCGTGCACAGACACAGAAAGCACAAAGGCAGGGAAGAGGCTGCATCTCTTTCAGATGGGAGCCTTCCCACTCAGGAACGATAAACTGAATGCTTTAACATAAAACTGGAACTGTTGTGGGACAAAGAACATCTATTTCTCCAGTATAAAGGTATTTTCTTTACTGTACCTACTTAAGGCTATTCACTGAATACACCAGAGCACAGTGAGGAGTTGGGTCTCTAAGACAAGAACGTGTTTACCTGAAACAGTATTATACAGCCACTGGTCAGTATTACAGCATAAACTGTGTGCCCTCTGCCATCAAATCTAGTATGGTGGTTTTCCATTTTGAAACACAAAAATTTTCAGCAGCAGCCTTTAATATTGCACAAATATCACCCTACTGTATTATCTCCTACAGCATGACTGATATTAAGGAAACTCAGGATAATGTCCCATAAATTCGAAGATACATATGGTTGTAAGGACAAATGCAGAAGATTTCAAGCATAAAAACAATCTATATATATGCAGGCACATATTTATCTGTGGTCTTTTTAAACAGCAGACGGATGTGCTTTTAACATAGGCTGCAGGAGTTCAGAGGTGATAAAATCACATCAGCCTCACAGAGCAGGTTGTGGTTTGCTGCAAGTAGCTTAACTTCAGCAGTCACTGTACCTTGCTGGGGCCTTGCTGCTTACCGGAGCGGTGCTGCCACGCCAGCTGCGTGCAAACCCTGTCAGCTCCAGCACTGCCGACAACGATTAAAACTGAGCCGCTCGCCTGCACTGGGGTGGATTACGGGGGGCTCTGGTGAACGGGAGCCACAGCTCAGCTCTGGGGTCACTGGAGAGTAGGGGGACATCATGCCTTTGGTCTTGCTGTTCCTTCCAAAACAACCGCCCAGCTTCAGCTAAAGATTTCCAGTGAGAACCAGTTTTTCAGTCTGAGGCTTAACACTGGGGATTAACCAGGTGGCACGCTTCCACACAGAATCACTGGGTCCTACAGCCTTTTCCATCCCTACACCCTTTCCCACACATGCACATTCATTTCCAGCTCATTACTCCTTGTGTCATTGCCATTTTAGCAGGTGGACACGCAACCCTTCCCAGAAGAAAGCCAAGGGCTGGGCGTGTAAAATCTACACCTGAGTTTCTGCCTCTCACACAGTATCAAACACTCTGATCACTACTTACTGTTCATGGATTGTAACTCAGATTATTGTGCAGATATTATGAGGGAAAGGAGGCCCAACCTGTGTTTAAAACCAGGTCTCTGAAAGCATACTGCCCTTATACTCATTAACTCTCTATAAATACTCTATACAATGATCAATCACTGGCTTGTATCAGTGAGATAAAACCCATGCTAAATTATTTAATGACTAGGAAATGGCATAGACTTGACTTTGCTTTACGCTCCAGGACAGAAAATGTTCATGTACTTCTCTCGAGGCAGCTGATGTAGTCAAATATGTTACGGTACAGGGAAATAGTGGAAGGTTCATGTGTTTTAGCAAATGCTGATGCCAGACAAATGAATGTCAGTCATTACCACAATCTGTTTGTGCCTCTTAGAGAAGTCCAGGTTTGCTCATATGTCTGCATAGAAAATTATAGGCAATTGAAATGTCCACATTACTGAGTACCTCGTTCCTAACAAACACCGCAAAAATGTATTTGGAATCAACTCCCTGCTCTTAAAATTATTGTCTTTGGCCAAGTCCAGCTTTGTAGGAACAAGGACTATGCAAGTTATTTTTTGCCTTGGTAAAATACCAAATGTCACGATAAAAACTCTTTCTTTATCAGGTCTGGGTGTCTTCTACTCTGAGACCAACACTGATGATAAGTTGTGGGACTGTGATTAGTCATCACATCCCAACAGACAGGACAAGGACAGGTTCACAGAATTCACCAGACAGGCCATGCGCTTGGATCTGACTATCTTCTTCCATGGATGGAAGGCTGATTTTTAACAAAATACTAGAGATTCTGATAGTGCTAAACACATTGTAATCAGAGACAAAGGAAAGCCACAGCAGTTTCACTCAGCATCTGAGGATGCTTGGATCCCAGGTTTGGCTTTGCCAGCTAAACCGTAACAGGGATTAAAAAGAAGTTCTCATTTCACGCCTCAGGAATGCTCCAGGCCAGGGCAACAGCTCCTATCCCTTTAATTACAACTCCTCCTATGCCAGAAATTGTAACTTGAATCCAAGGGTTAGAAAACCAGCCACACAAATATTTGTTGATGAAAGATACAAAGGAATATCCCCCACACAGATTTGCATCCTGATTTTGATATGAAACAGCACTGGCACACAATATGAAAATGCAAACTGCAGCAACATGCACTTGGAATCATCATGCAAGAGGAAGCAAAAATAAATAAGCAGTTGAAAAGTACCTCAGAAGTAACCTTGCTAGACAGTAATTTACAGGTGTACTGGTAGAAAGGGAAAAGACCAGCATTAGTACATTGAACAAGCATGTTATCACTAGGAAACAAGAACAAAATAAAGAAATTGCAAGAACTGGCATGTCCCACAGTATAAGATTTCAAGCAACTTCATGTCATAAAAAAAAATAAATTAGTCAGTTTGTTGGTTTTTTTAATGACGTTGCTTGGCCAGTCTTAGTCTTGTTTACCATCAGTGCTTGACCTGTTTTCTTGCTGCTGCTTTTTCACTTTTTCTCACCTGTTGAAACCTCTACTGTAACACATCTTCTTTGGAAGAAACTGCCCCCTTGCCCGAGCAGTGAAGTTCTTCCAAGAGCAGATGTGCTTGATTTGCCCTCTGTTTCTGACAGACAAAACCTGCAAGCCCTGGCCAGGCAGCCGCCTTGTAGCCACTGAAGCCAGACATAAACAGAAGGGAGAAACTGAAGCTTATTTCAGCACATGAGGGGGAGTTCCCATGGACGTTAAATCTCCACAGTCCCACACAGGAGACCATAGCTGCTGCCTGCTGCCCCTGCAGCAGCAGCACCAGCTCTGTTCAGCCTCGAGTGCCGCAGCACCCTAGAATCATAAAATCATAGAATGGTTGGGTTGGAAGGGACCTTCAAAGGTCATCTAGTCCAACCCCCCTGCGAGGAGCAGGGACATCCACGACCAGATCAGGTTGCTCAGAGCCTCATCCAACCTGGCCTTGAACATTTCCAGGGATGGGGCATCCACCACCTCTCTGCACAACCTGAGGTACCTGGGTACCCTGACTGGTACCTGAGGAAATCGCTGGTTCCTTCACTCACTAAGAGCAATGCTGAGCCACATTCACCTTTCAGGACTTAACGCTCCAAATAAATGGCAGCTGTCTGTCTTGTCAGTTATGCTTCCTCCCCCACAGTATTTTATATATTTTTAAAAACAGGCCAGTGATGTGCTCTTTTGTTTCATTAGTTACAGAAATCTTTTTCCTGAGCACACAGTCAAATGTCCTCTGCCAAGAAATCAAAACTATTTGTTGTTTAAATAATTGTTGCTTAGCCTGGCATGTAAAAAACTAGCTCAGACTAACAGCGGTACAAGTGCAGCACTTCTTATTTGAACTATCTTTCCCCTGTCAATGGTGGGAGTTGTTTATAAAAGGAGAGCAGAAAAAGGCAAGGAAGAGAGACAAAACACTCCTGCTGGTCTGAGGAAGCTCTCCCTGGGCTCTGCAGGACACTCTTCTCAATGGGGTTTTGGGTAGGAACGTAAATCTTGCTTGGCTGTATGCAATGGGCTTAGAGAAGAGGAGAATCACAACAAATGGCAACTCTGCAGGACTTTGGTGCGCACCAGGACTCTGTAAATTTCCCGCAGTCTTAACAATTCATCCCAGAAAAGGATCCATCCCACATGGGACCAGCACCCATGCTCTGGCAGTGCATCCTGGGGTGCTCAGTGCCTGGCGGCTTTAGCGGCAGCAGACAGCAGAGCTGGCATTCGGAGCACGCCTCTTCCCTCAGATGCTGCCTGGACCAGCACCCCGGCCAGGACATCAGGGCTCATTTCGAACTGCAGAAGAGGCTATGGCCAGCCTGCTTCTGAGGGGACACCTGTGCAGCTCTGTGAGCACCTAAGGAGTTGCACGTGGGTAACTGAGCAGAGGGAGTTAGGTCTGATGACATCTTGTATGTCTTTTGTGCACTACAACATGCACGACAGTCGGCATGTGACCACCACAGCTGTGGGAGAAGATTTCAGCCACGAGCCACTGCTTCACAGGCAGGGCAAGTCACCTTCACTCTTCATGGGGGTGGAGGAAAAGCGCAGGGTGAGTACCAGCCGACTGTGACCTCTTTAGCAGAGCAGCTTCTCTGCCATGCTGAGGTCTCGAGCTCCCAGACCGACAGATGCTTGCTGCAGGACTCCCAAGGACCAGTTCTAGTTTGCACGGCGGGAGTTTTATGCCCTCCTTTTTTACAATTTCCTCCCGGCTTCTGCGAAGGGCTTGAGGGTGTGACACATCTCCTGCAAGCCACTGAGAACCCTTCAGGGAAAGAGATGCTCTGGGGAGATGCCAGAAAACAGCACCCACCAGAGCAGGCGGAGCCAATTCACTTCACCGGATACTTTGGGAAAGGAGGGGAAACTGGAAAGCGGCTCCTTCCCAAGATGCGGCCAAGATGCCGCTGCCAGAACAAGGCCAATCCTGTGCACGAGCTGGCTTCCTATGTGGACAATGAGATCTTGTTTTTCAATGGCTTCAGTAGAAGGGATTGGAAAGTTTCTAGTGTGCACCAGAAATTAATCTGTTTACATTTTGAGTCAGTTCTCCTACTGGATTTTAGCAAACCAGCAGAAATGAAGCAGGAGACCCTCCACACTGCATTCCTTCTGATTTTAAGTATCTAAATGATGCTGCACAATATTCACCAGTAATGATTACAAGCTGCCAGACTAGTGCAGTATTCACATTACAAACCTCCACTTACGTCTACACACCTCATGAGACTCTGCCTTTAACGAGTTTCACTAGAAAGCAGTTTTTGGGAGCGTGCGCTCCTTGGTGCTGGGGTCATCGTTCTGACACCTCTGGGAAATGCCTGACGGACTGTGGCTGCTTCAGCAAACTGTGCCCATTTAAGAAGTTTTGTGTTGCACTTATATCTCACTACCTTCTGCATTCATTGTCCACAGAAATAATGAGCCTGAACAAAAAAAAACACGTTGTGCTGTTGGGAAACAGACTATATAACAGTTGCCCCTGAATTTTGGTACTTCCAGCTATGAAATTCGTAGCTTTTCTTATTAGTGTCTCCAATAAAGAACACCTTAATTGGATTAAACTCTGCTACAGTAATGAAATGCAGGCACTCATTTCTGAAATTCTGCCTGATTTTCTGTTTGTGTGGAAGACAGACAACAAACCCAATGAGAAACAGCATGCTGCCCACTGAAGGATCCAAGTAAACTTCTGAGACATTCCCAATCCAGTTCTGCAAGTGGTGGTTTCTGGGGAAATTTTCCACTTACATGGAATCCTGAGCATGGTGGGAGAGGACTTCGAGGCTCTACAAACACAGGTATGAATATATGCTTGATCCACAAAGTTCAAAGAGCCACTAAAATAACCCATTGAAGGGTCTTGGTGATGTGTGAGTTAACAGAGTCTGTCAATTGCAGGGCAGCTACCCACTGTCCTTATTATTAATCAACTTAATTAATTAAAATGAAATGTAATGAGTTGCCTTTGATATTTGCAGTGTCACTCTCTCTTCCTCTCCCTTGGCTCTCACCCTTCCATTTCAAACACACTGGCCCTTACAGTGTGTTAAAACCCTTACACGCTTGCAAGGTGATCTGAGCAGATTCTTGGGAAACAAATATTTTTTGTTGTCTGAATGTTGGTTCTTGTGAGTCATGGTCTCTATCACAGAGCGAAAAGTGAAAAGGAAAAGTGCACTTACACTGCTGTCATCCATCCTTTCTCGTCTCTTAGTTTTGTGTGTTTCATAATCCTCCATGAGGGTCTGCATCAGGTTCTTGGGTCGCTGGGCTCCCACAGGCTCCTCGGGTTGGGGGTCAGACTGCGAGATGGGGCCTTCTGTGGTGGGGGATGGAGGAGGCTTGATCTTCTCTATCTTTCCTGCAATGACAAGAAAAGGAATGACTCCTTCTAAGCTGAAGAGCTCACAAGTTTTTTTCCAAAAAAACCGACAGTTCAAGAAGCATTTTCAGCGAGGTTTGAATGAAAAAACAGTTTTGAATGAGGTTTATGAAACAGTCTGGTATCTCAGGATGGTCATGGGCTTTTAAAACACTCTCCCTCTTCCTGAAATGCACTACACCAAAACCTACAAAATCTTTTTACAAAATCTAGAAGAGTTACCAAATCATGCAATGCAAATTTAACCCACCACTATTATTTATAGTAGTATCTGGCTGAATTACCCCTCTTCCCTCATACAGAACGCGTTTCAGGGATCTGGAAACATTTTAAGATTCTGGAAAACTGCAAGATGACTTTTTTCCTGGCTCAGACTAAACAACGCACAGGGTGCCACCACTGCACGCCAGGGACCATGTGCCAGATATCCAAAGAAGGCATATTCTTTTCTTCCAGTGCTTTTTATCTGCTTTGTAAGCACGAAAGGCTTTGGGAGGTCCCTGGAGCTGCTCTTCCCTGCACCTGTTTCCTGTAGGTTGTAGAGGGTGCTCCTGGAGAGAGACCTGAGGCAGAGCAGGACGGGGTCTCTGTCCCACACCTCCCCCATTCAGACAGAGCCCCTCCATCTTCTGGTGGGAGGAAAGTCAGAGGGAGGTCACCTTGCTCTCTGACCAACCCCATTTCACCCAGGGGAGCTTGTTTGAGGCAGAGTGACCCCATCTAAAGAGCTGGGTGAAAGGCAGGCCAGAGGAAGAACATCACTTCCAATGAGCTGCGGGAGAGCTCAGGGGGTGGGCAATCCCCACTCCTCCAGGGAGGACAGCCTGCGTTTCTCAGCACCAGGCGCTGATGTGGGATGACTTGCCCAGCTCATCCTGGTGGGAAGAACGAGGGCGAAGGTGACAGGTTGTGGGTGTGGGAATAAGGTGCAGGGGGTCCTCAGCTATGACAAGAGAAAGCACAGCTGAACCAAAATCAGCTTCAATTTTCCTTGGCATGGCAGCTCTTTGAAATAAGACAGTTCAATGGATAGGAAAGGAAAAAAGAAGACAAAAACCCACCCAAAAACCCTTGCAAAGAAATAAAGTAACCAGAAGGATTGTGCAGATTTTCAGAAAACTTCCTGTTGCTGAGACAAATGAAAACCCCAGCTGCTCCTGCAGAAAGCATCATGGCAGTGGTAGCCACTAGAGAGCAGCGTTGAAACCTCCTGAAAGCATCAGCAGGATTCATTCTTGACGGGAGAAGTGAAACCTGAATCGACGCTGCAGAGGTCTTTCACAAGAAATCCCTTTGCAGGGCTTGTTTCATTTCTGACCACTTTGGAAAAACCCAGCATCACCAGTTTCTTGTTACAACCTTAGCTTAAGCTGGCTGGTACAGGGATGAGGCTGAGAATTCGTCCCCCTCTTAATCACCCCAGCAGAGACTGGAGAGGGAGTTTCTATGGATCCCAGTTCTCCTCTGGGTTGCACCAGCACCTTGCCCATTAGGTCCAGCAGGTAAAAACGTAGGCTCTGGGGACGTGCATTTTAGAAACGGAGTATCTTCTGAGCAGATCTATCCTCCCTGGATGGAGGGCCCATCAATTTCTGGATTGTAGCAGCAACACGCAACTGTTCTGGGTATGCTGGGCAATGTCACCGTGAACAGTGTCACAGTGCCCTTTTCACAAATACACAAACCAAAGTAGAAACGAGATTTGCCCGCACCAAAACAGTCATTTGTTGGTTTGTATCCACAATAAATTATGCTTATACAACCGTTTCCTCTGTGTAAGGGTTTGAATTCCACCAAAAACTAAGGAATTGACAGCGTCATTTCAACTTCTTTTTGCAGACAATTAACTGTCCATTTTCAAATTCCTAAAAATTTTGTGGGAACAGATAGGCTGGTGGAAGAGGGTGATCCTACCAGTGCCAACAGTGGCAGAAAGGCAAGCAACTGGAATTTGTGGTTAGATGACAGAGTGTCTGAAGCTTCAGGTAACAACTACAGAGAAACTCCGTGAAGCTGCTGCAGAGCTCCAGTCCCATGTAGACCTATTCCGCCTGTTTGGATTGTTTTAGAAATGTTGCTGGGTTAATTTTTTTTCTGGCAGATGTTCATCCAGATAAGGTACTGTTCTCAGGCAGGAGAGTCATTCAGCATAAAAGCATCACAAGACACAACAATCACAGGCACTTAGTACTTTTGCAGTCCCAAGCCCACACCTGATGCACACAGACACAGCTGGTGGTCCTTGCCCAAATCCGAGCTGCGTAATAAAGGAACCGTGCTCTGACTCAAATGGGAACAGGATCACACTTGTAGGACACCAACAAACCCTGCTGCCTGGTGGTCATGCTTACAAGTTCACAGTAGTTATCAGCAGTGTCTTTCCCTTCAGTGGAAGGTATTCCCCTGAGGGCACCTTCAGAGTTGTTGCAAGATACCGAATGTAGGCTATAGCATCCCGTATCTTCACCTACACATTTACAGTTTTGTTCTCTTTCAAAGGGACTCCAAAAAACGTCCTGTGGTTTCAGTCCTGGTGATGACTTCCTCCACTCTCTGGCTTTAGGGATCTAGTAGGAAGCTCCTGGAGTTTGATTTCTCTTAATTTCCTACCTCGTGTGCCATGTGGGGCAGGCAGGAGCTGCTCCTGTGGAGAACGCTCTTTCTAAGCCCCGGGGACTGGAAGGGAAAGCTCAGGGAAGTGGCAGCTGCTGCTGCATCCCAGTCTGGTGGCTGTAAGACATCGCCTGACACCTCTCTGCCAAATCAAACACATGTAAGAGTTGGGGACAGATTAGCTTTCTGCTAATCGAAATCTCTGCACAGCTCTGGACAGCAAGAGGGGTTGTGATGATGACTTATCCACCCTGTGCAGCCTGATGGGTATCCAAGCACTCACTGCAAGCTGAGGAAGGATGCTCAGCTGATTTGCTGCAATATCAAGAAGAAAGTGTGGCCAAGAGGAGGCCCTGGGACAAGAGCATGAGTCACCACTAAGTAACGAGACAGTACCAAAGCCATCACATCGTGCTAAATAAGGTACAAAGGTGCTGGGAAGCACGAGGCTTCACACAGGTAAGAGCAACTACTTTACAGATGTTGTTGGCATTTTTTAAGACATCTGCACAGCAGATGTTTTAGGAGACTAGCCTGTGCTGGATTCAGGGGATAGTTGAAATAAGTAAAAAAATGTCCCTCTGGTAATGCGGAGCCTCATTACCACCCCAGGTGAAAGGTGGGCTTCTTTGGTCTGAACATCAGGTGAGCAACATGAATATGCAAACACATAAATAAGAAAACATTAAAAAGAGAACTTTTTGAAGATCCTCTCACTTCATATGCATTCCCCACTAGGGAGGGAATAAGAGGCCAAATGACAAATGAGCTGGGTTAATATGCTGTGAAGGCATTCTGGAGCTGTTCAGGGGATGAGTGATGAGCACTCCAGAGGAATCCTTGAAGAGAATGATGAACTTTACTTTTCCAAACCAGTGCATATGAAGTGGTAAGGAAACAGTGTCTTCCACGAGCTCAAAGATTTCATTTCTACCCTAGCCTTTCTCAAAATTCGCATTTTAAAAAGAGGATCATGCACATGTATTATATCTGATCCTTATTCTTTACATGCATATGGGGCATCACAAACTTTGCAATGGCCACGAATATTAAAAATATCCTGGTCCAAAGTTTCTGCCCCTCCTTGCAGCATACAAAAGTATCTTCAGGCTGCAGTTGAGCCTGAGAAGTCTCCTTAGTGTAGGTATTCAGTAGCGAAAAATGAAAGTGAAAAACAGTTTTCAGGCTGAAGCGGCTCCTCTGTCAGAAGCTTACGCTCCACAGCTGTCACTCAGGAGAAGCCAGCAAGGAGAAGAAAGAAGAGAGCACACACGTCCCTCAGTATTTGGAGGGAAGAGTTACCTGAAATTTAAAGGTACCTGATCACTTGTGTCTCTAAACTGGAACTCCCTCGCTGTGCTTTTGCCATCCACTGAAATCCTCTCATCTAGTTCACCAACTGAGGACCACAGAAGATGACTGCTTGGTGGACAGCTCTCCCAGATGTGCGTGCAGATGGGTCTGAGTGCCTGCAGATGAGTGCAGGGAGTGGAACGTGTCCTCTGCCTCACGTGGCAACGCTTTGGTGGCAAACACCAGAAAGGCAGATGTGGCAGCTTCAGGAAAGCTTCTCCCAGGCATGGCTTCTCCTGTTGAGGGATTCCCCATGCCTCATCAAGAGACAGCAAATATTCACAAAGGGTTTCTCTCCAACAGAAGAGCCTTCATTGAACCAAGACCCCTCATGTAATTATTTTCACACCTCCTTTGATGAACAGGATTACTTCAGCCAGGCACTACAGGAAGTTAGTCAGAAAGTCTTCATAGTCTAAGTACTCCTAATAAAAAGAACATGGGAATTACACCAACAGATGTACGCTGGGTTCTCTCGTGTCACACACTCATCATTCTGATGAAATAAACTATCAAACAGTCCCAGCTGCTCTGCCCAGGAGAGATGGTGTACCATCCCTGTACCACTGTAGGAGAAAACCACCGGCTTGCTACAAAGATGATTAACATCTTGCCAAGAGCAGCAGATGCTGCAGCAAAACAACACAGGAAACATTCAAATTTAAATACACCTCCACAAATATTTTGGGACCCACAATGAATCTCCATTTAGCCACACTCAAGCATTTTTTTTTTGTCTTTCCTGGGTTTCCTCATGCAGGAAACACAACTTGTTAGGAAAGGAGTTACAGAGGTTCTTCCCTTCACCTTTCCGGGAGTACCTTGGAGAAGGTCTTGTTCTGTGTGCACACAACACATAGTCATCATTTCACTGAAATTACTGTGTGTCTTGCTCTACAAAGGGATCTGAAATGGGTTAAAAGGCTGCTTCGAAGCAGCCCAAACAGCTTTAAAGGATATTTGCTAGCAGCACAGAAGTTTATTACTTAAGGAACCATGTTGGCTTATGCTGGGTTGCTGGCAGACACCAAGTTTAGTCTTACCGTCAGTCGTATGAAAGTTGTATGTCAGGGCGGTAAAAACAGCCTTTTCACTATCCAAAGGAGTAAGTAGTTATTTCACACATACACCCACATGAACTGTGTTGATGTTCCACATTTAGTCAAAATAACAGTTCAGTTCACTGCAGTCCTTTTCTGTGGTTTGTGTTTCTATTATCCACATAGTGACAGTTGAAAGCTTTGAAACGGGGCAGGAGTAATAAATAAGCAGGGACCACCAGGAGTCCTAGTAAAGCTACTCTGCCCAGTCCACCACCAAAAAGCAACCTAATAGTTAGGCCTCTGCTAAATAAGTTGATTACTGCACCTCCTCAAAACAGTTCTGGTGAGTTTACACTTCCCCACTTAAGGATTAGCAACAGATTTTTTAAATTTAGATTGACCCCCTAATTCCTTTCTGCTGAGGTGTCGTGATGTTAAAAGAAGAGTGCCAATTCTTTCTTTGGGAAAGATAATTTGTTGACAGAAATACCTCAGTTTCTTCTTTTCTTCAACAAAATCACAATAATCATAATTAATATTATTATATTATTACTACTACTATTATTATTTTTCTATGTGACACTAGATATTCAGGTTACAGTATCAGGCATGTTCTACAGCATATTCCTTACTGTGTCTATCACAAGCAGATTTTCTTTCCTGCTCTATAAATCACCTCTGTAACTGGCCACAATGAAGCTTTACAGACAGATTCTGTCGCCTCTACTGAATCACCTTTTGCCTCTGTTTTTCTAAATATTCAAAAGATGCTGTAAATATTAAAATAAAAGGAAAGTTGCTGCAGTCTTCCAAGGGATTGCATGCTCTCCCTTCTCCCTATTATTAAGGAAGCCTGCAAGCTTTAGCTGCAACACAGCTGGCTAAAGGGACAGCAAGGATGAGCTGAGCTGAGGGCACGCACCCTGCAACGCTCAGGGTGCCGAGCTGATTTCCACCAGCTGAGAGCTCTGCTCGGCACATCCGCTGTTTAGAGAGCACTGAAAGTAGAAGATTTACGAATGACTTTGGCAATGCTTTTTGTGGTTTTTGTGATCAATGACATCCTTACACATTGCCACATACTCATCCTTTCCTAGAAATGAATTCTTTGCCTTGTCACCAGCTGCAGATTGCAGTAGCTTGAGTCATTGGCTATTAGATCCCAATTTTCCTTCTTGAACATATGGCAGTTGGACATTTAAAGGAAACTGTCTGGCATGATTCATTATAAATATAAGTTTATAATTCTCACTAGAATGTGATTTACAATGAACATTTTAACATTAGACACAAAGTAAATGCCTTGTTGTGTAGAAAATAAGAAAGAGCAGAAGGACACTCTTCCCAGATGCTCCGTTAAAACAAGCATTGGTGTCAGCAGCCCTTATCACATCACTTGTGAGTGAAAAGCAACCATTATCAGCCTCATTTTGAGCACTTGTAGCTACAGATGATGGTGGTTTTGAACATGGTAATGAGCAGACCTTTGCGCAACCAGTCCGCCTACCTGATGTCTACAGTGCTCTGTCTCTCACATCTTGCCAGACATTGCTCAAAACACCAGTTTGTGGAGACTCCCTATCAAAATTCACTTCCTATCAAAACGCCGTTCTATAGCAGTAATAACAATAGCACTTCAAAGAAATCATCGACATCTGCTACATTTTTTTGGCAAGAAACACAGGTTAAAATCATCCTCTTTGCAGAAGAAATAAAACCAAGTATTAGCTATTTATGTGCTGCATAATGAGTCCACAGTCAGACTGGGTAATGGACAAAACCCAAACCTTATTCAAGTTTGCCTTATTCAACTTTCAAAAGAAAAGGATCACCCTGCACAATTTTTGGAAGTATTGCTGGCTCACATTTACACCAGTGGAAATAAGGATGGAACTTAAGTACTCTGGGTAAAATTAATACTTCATCACAATGATCACTGTTAATAAAAATGTCTAAGTACTTGCAAAGGACATCTAGGTCTAGACTTATAAAAAACACTAGACAGAAATAAGCCTGGCATGCGTTTCCATTTTTTTTTTTTGATTTCTTGTTTAATGTTATATTAAGAAGGCATGAGTGCTTGATTTTATTTTTTGAAAAGGGGAAGAAGGAGAACGACACACTGTAACTGCTGTGAATGCCACCACAAGGACCCCGAAGCTGATCAGTCAGAGAGGGACTTTTACTGAATCTATCAATCATATTGTGACGCCTTTTTAATTCAGTAGTGAATGACACAGCTGAAGTGCATGGCAACTCACAGCTCTGCAGATCTTTTTACCAGGCAAACTTCATTAAGAAGAGCAAGAAATACCTGAAAACAGAAAGCAAAACAGACACACACAAAAAGAAATCTCATGCAAAACCCCAAAATCTGTAAATCCCCACTACCTTTGCACTTCCTTAAGGACATGCACAAGAATAGAAAGCCTGCGAAAAATCCTTTGTATGTTCGTTTTTCAAACAGCTGTACAGCTGCAAAAAATGCTGCTGTCCTTCCTCATGAGGATCCTACATTTGAGTGGGTGGTGTGAGCAGCACAGCGATAGACATGTCATGCTACAATGTCACAGGGGACAAATAGAGCGCAGGATTTTCTAAGGATAATCAGCAGGGTATGTAAGTTGCTTCTGTACTACATTTGGGAAAAAACCGAAACTGTTCTCAGATGTGCTCACAGATGGAAAGTTGGGTTGTACCGTGCCCTCCTTCTGCCTGCAGTTTCTAGGCAGATGAAGTCATGACAACCCTCCTGCCCCCTGCAGAATGATATATTCACTCAAAAATGACATAAAGCCAAATCTGACCCGACCCTTCCGTCACATTTCAGTTCCCCTCTGATGGTCTGGGCTCTTACCTGGTGCAGTTTTGTAAGACACAGTTCTGGTGGGCATGGGCGGTGCGCTCTTCGTCACGGGGCTTGGTGGCACCTGCAAACCTTGCCGCTGCCTCTTCAACTCCTCTTCTCGTTCCTGGGCAGCTCTGATCTCTTCTTCTATCATCGATAAAGTCCTCTGCTTCCTCGACCGTAACTTGAAAGGGCCCACGATCACTTCAGGCTCCTGGGTGGCCAGGATGGAAGCGGTGCTCCTCAGCTCAGCTGCCTCTGAATACTTGCTAAAATAGCTGACTTCGTGCCTGGTTTCCTCCACAAGGAACGGTTGGCTGGCTGAGTACACAGGCGACTGCTGCGAACTCTTCCCATCCCTGAATCCTGAGTCTTCCTCTTTCGAAGTCTTTGGTATGGTGTCCCTTTTTTCTTGAACAGGTGAAGATACCTGGGGTGGCTTGAACATTGGGTTCTGCTGCTCCTTGGAGGCTGGAGCTGGCTCAGTGGTGGCTGCCTGTTCTTTGATCAAGATCTCCTTCTCTGCTGGGATTTGTTCTTCCTTGCAGCTTGCTTTGTCCACCTGCTCGGCTATGGCTTGTTGGATGGCGTTTTGAACCAGCAGGCCGGCGTGGTACTCCAGCTGGTCCTCAATCAGCACGCAATCTGCCATGGCAGAGGAGGGCGAGTCACATCCCGGGTCGCTGAATGACTTGGAGATGCCTTCGCCCCTGCACTCCACCGGAGTGTCGGCCTGTGGGGTCTGTGGGAGGGAGAAATCGGCCAATGAGCTTTCCTGCAGGGCACTCATGGTCTCATTGGAGGCACCACTGTCGCTGATGTTATCCATGCTGAAGTCATTGGAAAGGGTCTCCAAGACAGTGGTATCCTGAGACCTGACAGACAAGTCATCCAAACCGGAGTCAAGCTCCTCTGGAGGGGAAGAGGCGCTGGCTGACTTTGGGAACTGGTCTAGCATGCCCTGTCCATCATCCTTCACCACCGTGAAGACTGCTCTTGCACTCACGAATTCTCCATCCTCTGCCCACAGTTTTGAGGCCTGTCCAGCTCTGGGACTATCACTGCATGGTAATTCTCTTACTGGGTCAGCAGTGGTAGTCTGAGCACTTGTATCATCTTCTGAGCTACAGGAGACCTTCTGTGCTTTGACAACAGTGGCATTATTACCTTCAAGCTGTCCTGTTTGCCCACACACTGAAATGGGTCTTGTCACGGAGGACAGTGGCCTGTCTACCTGTGGAGAATTTAGGCTTTTGTAGAAGGGTTTGATGGAGAACATTTTTGGTGTTCCTGACCGCCTCGGTGGGGCTTGACCCTGAGAGGGACCTGAATGCTCCATCAGCTGGAACTGCTTTCTGGCAGCTGAGAAGTCAATTTGCTCTGTGACAATATCCTCTTTCTTGATATTGACTGGCTCTGGTGGTACAAAGGAGTAGCTGATCTGTTTGGGAGATGTTGGTGTTACCCCTTGCTGCTGCTGTCTCTCCTTGCGCTCCTTGTATTTCTTATGGGACTCCAGATGCTCTTCATCTAGTTGATCCTCCAGGGTCTTCTCCTGGGGAGGATTCCACCATTTGGCGGCAATGTTGGGGTTTTTCTTGACAGCCTGGCTTTTAATGAGTTCCCTTCTTTCCTTTTCAAGTTCCATCATTTCCTCTGATGGCCTCACTTTGCGGACCCTGTATTTTTCCTTCTCTTCCTCATCTTCAAAGAGCTTTGAGGGCTTTTTGTCTTCATGGAAGGCTCGTAGTTCAAACTTAGCCTCTTTCTTAAGGGTTGTAAGAGTTGTTTCTCCATCCTTAGAGGATCTTCTAGAACTGTTTGAAGAAGTGGGACTTCCTGGCACTTTCAGACTTTCTTTAGTGTCTTCCTTCAGTCCACTCAAGGAATGGCCATTAGATTTCAGGTTCTCATCTGTTACACTAGTTTCACATGGTTCAACAACCAAGGGTGCCTGCTTGTTTGCCACATTTTCCTCCTTTTCACTGGGTACTGAATCATTATTGACATTAACAGATGCTCCTGAGCCATCCATAATGGAGACTGCACTTGGTTCAGGGGAAGATGTCCCATTATAGGTATTATCTGCAGCAGAATCACAGCAATTTGCCTCCAGCACTTCATCTAGGTATCTGATCTCTTTAGCAACTTCACTGTCCAGAGATTCATGCCTGTCCTTAAGTCCATTGTGGCTGGCAGCAGGGGAAAAGAAGTGGGTTGGATTGTCTATGGGATGTGGTGAAGCCACTGTGGTGATGCTTTTATGTTCAGAAACTGGAACTTCAATTTCCATTTTCTCTTCTTTTGTAGCAAGCACAGTAGCTGGCTCCAAGAAATTGGCACAGTTTTGGTCTCTGTTTTTTCTCAACCTGATGTCATCCTCAGGGATTCTGGAAGATTTCTAAAATGAAAGAGAACAAAACTATGATGAAGTCCTAAAAAGCAACATTTTATTTTACACAGAGTAAACACCATTTGGAAAGTAAATCCTAGCACTTATTAAACTTGAGATTAAAGCAGCCACTCAGGGTGTGGGAAGGCAAGGCAAATCACTGACACAAAAAATAGAGAGCTACCTTACCATTAGATAGACAAGGCACTAAAATAATAAACTTCAAGTATATCCCATCTGCTTACCATCCTCATTTTGTCATTATTTCATGCCTGTGTCCTGATTTGCCTCTAAGAATGAGCTTTGGATTTCCAAGTTATTAATGGCTTGGTAGTTTAGGTTCTTCAAAGGTTTCCACATGCAGCATATAATACCTGTCGTCTTGGTATTTTAAAAATGCTGTCCGCACCTAAAGGAAATCTCATAATGCTTCTACAGTTGAAAGGTATTACTGTCCCTGTTTTGCAGAAACAGATGCTAACATACAGGAAGGGTAGGCGATTCCTCCCATGTTAGGAAAAAGGAAGTGGTAACAGCAAGGAATGTTCATTTCTCAGTGGATCAATCATGGTCATCAAACTCAGGGTATCATTACACAGTGCTGGAAAGACACAGGGTCTTTCTCCAGCCCACACGGAAACCCACATGCAACTGGACCTGGGAGACAGGAAGCATTCGCAACTCCCACGGCATGAAGACCACCACAAGGAGTATGACAGGGACCAGAGTCATGGTCTCCTCCCTCCCACTGCTTTGATCTGCAGTGCAGATGCACTGGATTCATATTTCTCCCTGATGTGCTGCCTCTGCTCTCAAGGAGGGTATTGAAAGAAACACTATTTATGTTCTGTTATGGGCAGATTTTACCCATCAAGCAGCCTGCTGAACTTCCCCTGAGTAAAGTCTGAAGGAACTTTTGATTAAGCTGATAAGATGTCAATGAATTTCTTGAACAAGTCTTTACTGCTGGAAGACAAAAAAAAAAAAAAGGAAACACCAAAAGAAAAGAAGAGGGTATTTTCAACATTATTCTTCAAAAAGAAAATTGCTAACTCTTGCTAACTCTTCCTAACTCCTGAAAACCAAAAGTGACATAGCTATTCACTTTGACTAATATTTTAAAACAGAATCCTGATAATCTGAGGTCTCCGGCTCCCTTTCCACACGTGTTTCTCTGTGTGAGGCATGTGCTTGGGAAGCAAACGGCACCGATCAAAGCCTGTGAACTCAGTGGCCACCCAACAAGGGCACCCTTGTTTCCTGATCACCACTGCCCTTGCTGTCCCTTATTCTGCATGCTATTAATACAGTCTGCAGCGGAGGACGATCAGCCAGGATCAGAACGGAACTTAGCGGTGATCTGAACAATTACGCTGCCTCTGGGTTCATATAGGTGGTAAAACACATTTGACACACCTTCAGCAATCACAGCCAGCCAGCCAGCCAGCACAGCTCTCTTTCCAAAAGCACTTTGAATGAGTTTTCTAATTATGCAGTCGAAGACAATGTTGGCTTCATCCCTTAGACATTTTCTTCTTAATTGTACTTAAATATTGGGAAAAACCTGTAAAAATAACCAACCAACCAACCTGCTTTGGTCTATGTATTTTACCTGACATACTTCCCTGTTTCTACTTGTATTTCACTTTTTGTTGAACCTAGAAATTCTCCAACTGAGGTTTCTAGCAGTGCTTTTCTCAAAGCAAATTACATTTTTCACCATTTAAATATCAAATGTGGCCAGTTTCTTCTTTAGTGCTATTAAAGATCTGTTCAAGAAATCAGATGTTCTACACACAAACACAAAACAACCAGTATAAAAAGTCCTTACTTTTCTGAGTGGGCACAACAGGAATGAAATAAACTTTCTTTTAACTCGAAAGGGCAGGAATTGCTCTTGATTCGCCCACAGAGCTCGAGGTATCATGATGCAATGGGTACTAGGATGACAGGACTAAGACTGCAATTCCTTTCTGATATTTTGGTTTAAATCTCTGCTGCTTGACTTGCTGGTGCAAAACAGGGTATGTTGCTACCTGGAAGAACTGTGCAAAGGGACGTAAGCATCAGTGCAGGACTGCTGGCTGTCCCCTTTTACTCAAACCATGAGTATCATGCTCCTTCTAATATTTGCTTTTAATCAGACAGATCAAAGTCTCTAGTGACATTGGCAGCTAACTACATGTCCTCTGTAGTTGCAAGAACGCACCTTCAGCAGATGCAAAAAAACAGGTAACGAGGCTGTCCACTCCAGACACAGAAACACATCTCCCCGCAGAGCTGAAGGGCCCCCCAGTGCCGTGCTTCTTGTACCTCTATCCCATGCAGCTGGGAATATGCTCCCGATTGTCTCAGGTACCCCACTCACTAAAGCATGTCTGCTTCCATCAACACTTCAACGTATGAATCACTGCAGATCATACCACGTTTGGGTATTCAAGATAGGGAACACAACCACAGGTGTAGTATCTTAGTAATTTCTTAAAGAGCAAGAGCCCATCCTCTCATCATAGTGGCAATCCACAGCTCACAATTAAGGCGTATACACGCAACTGCCTAATCAGGGCATGCATTTATGGCAGTATGTAATTCTGAAACTGCACGTGTCTGTGCTCTTTGGCACATGTAATGATGCAGTAAAACAGACAACTATGTAGTAAAACCCATCAGGAAACATTGCTACTCATGGGAGGGAGCCTTTCTTTGCCAGGGATTAGTAACTGAGAAAGGAGGAGGGCTCCTAGTAGGGCAGAGAAGCCAGGGAGGAATGCTAGAGGAGGAAAAAAAGATTAAAAATATGATTAAAGAAAACACCCAGGTTTTTGCTCAACACATTCCAGCAGAATCTGGGGGCAATTTAGTGAGGTCACAGCAATGAGAGTACACTCCAGACACTCTTGTGAAGAGCAGAAGTCAATCTACTGATGTTACCTGAAGAAGATAACTGAGAAGATCATAAGGATGGAAGTAGTGACAAAATAAAGCTTTTCAAGACAGTCCAGGCCACGGAGCCTGTCCAGGATAAGTGTCTGGGTCTGGGAAAATTGCTCAGGTTGGGATGACGACACCATGGGTGGGAGGAGGCTTGGAGGAGCACGGTGGGATGCACGCAGACCTCCTCTCGGCTGTTTGGCAGAAGGAGGCAAGCTTGCCAGGGGGCTGCCTTGGCTCTTTGGTGATATGTACCAACAGCTTTGTGTTTGTCGCCTACAGGGAGGAGGCTTTTCAAAGCCTGCACCATTACGAAAGCCTGTAAATGGGAAAAGGGCTGCATTCAATCCCAATTGTAGTCCGCAGCACAGCTTTCACAGTGATTGCCATACACTGCTCATCCAGACCCAGATTTTCCAGAATTTACTGTAACATTTACACAGTCTCTGAATGAGCATTCATTTCTGTATAAGTCAAGATGTAATGGGGTAATTAGTGTCATTTCTACAATGCTGCTGCACTTTACTAAACTGCAGTTATTAGCAGCTTAGAGAATTATTAGCATATTTCCTCCTTGGTTGAATTCTTTATCTACAAAAGTGTAAGTGTTTGGGCAATCAACTCTTTTAGGAGGACAAAAAAATGTGGGTGTGCTACTAGCAAGGCCCAGCAAATGTACTGCCAGTGCCTTCCTTTGTTTGATGCAATGCAAAATGCATATGACAACAAGTGGGAGGCAATTCTTTTGAGCCACATCGACATTCTTCTGAAGCAACAGCATGGGGGGACACATGAAAAGATTAAACAACTAAACACACTTCATAGTTTAAAAAATCTAAACCACAGTTTCTTCATTGTGGACTTCTACCAATCACTCCAGCCAAGTCTCAGGACAGCTTTTGATGCTGTTGGTCTCCCGGTGTCATTAGAATTGTCGACTTCCCATTCCTTCAAATTTCATTTTAATTTGGCGACATCCTCCACTTTACCCACCTCTCCTCCCACTGCCTGACGACCGAGCCAGTGCTTTGTTCAACCCTCTCCCCTCTGCTATTGGATCTAACTCTTGGGCCCACCATGCCTGTAGCAATTTTAGTACAGTAGCGTAACTTAAAATTAAATTTGCATATGGCTGACTCACTAATCCACACCTCCCTGCTGATGTCAGGCATCTTCTCCCTCTTCACCTACTGTCTTGGCCTGCCTCTCTGATGTCTTTTTGCAAAGGAGAAGGAACTAAATGATGGATTTGCTAGGGGGCTGAATCTGGCAAACCTTCAACAGAGCGTCTGCTTTCATTCAGCCCATCCTTTTGAAGGATTCAGTCACCATCTGCATCACAGATGGAGTCAATCCCAAGCACTGCAAAGACAGAGAAGTCATCTGCACCGCTGCACTTCCAGACGGCCACCCTGCCCAGCGAGAAAACCCTAGCCAACACAGGTATTGGTCCAGTCTTGCTAGCAACAGCAAGTATTTCTTTAGAGAAGTCATTTTCTGTAGAAGAATGGTATGACACAGAAGTGTTGCAGTCCTTAATGAGTAAGAAAAGCAAAGGCAGAGTCATGCAAGGTGCTAGCACCCATCTCTTACAGCTTATGTTCACTACCACACAATTGGTGGTCAGAAAAGTGCCACCATCCCACCTGAGCCCAGATGAGAATGGCAGCCCAAACCACTGTAACAGCTCCCACTTCACGCCAGCTGGTGCGCTCCCTCCCACCGCAGCTGCCACCCTGTCCACCTCCAAAAATATAGTGATCCCCCTCATCCCCTCATCACTGGAGGGACTAGACTGCTCCAGGCAGGAGCCCTTGCAGAAAGCAGTCTGCAGAAATGTGACAAGCATTTTGTGTTTTGGAAATTTCCTGTTCTCGTAAGCTCAGAGAAAGCAGAAGTGGAGAAAAACTCATCAAAAAGATCCTGGATCTGAAGAAGAAAAGTGATGCAGCTGATGACGGGGGGTGTCAAGGAAAGGAAGGGAATTTCTACTCACACTAGGTACAGGAATTATGTCTTTTAATTAAAAAAAAAAAAGCCCCACACCAAAGTGTTTTTGTCTTCCTCCTGTGTCAAAAGGTTCCATTTTTCCATGTGATGCTTTTATACTGACTCCTAAGGGTTTTAAAAATACTATGGAAAGTGTTTCCAATAAGATTACGATTTTTTACTTAAAGAAATTGGATAAAATTCAAGTTTCAGAAAAAAATTCCACAAATCTTGTTGCCAAATTTCGTTGAATTTGAGACATGTCAGGCACACACTGGCACCCCCTTGAATAGTTCCATTCATAACCCCACTTGCACACCAAAAGCAAAACCTGGCCTGTTCCTCTCGCAGTGCAATACACAGTGTCTTCCATACACAGACAGAAACCATTTCCGATGACTAAAACGCATTAGCCTTGAGTGCCACGAGTGACATTCTCTGCAGTAACTGGACTGAGGTAGCCAGACAGTGCAAAAGGCACATTTTCTTCACAAAAAGCTGGTTTATCCACTTTTGAGCACTTCAGTAATCACACGAGTACAGTCTAAAAATCAAAGCAACTTCATACTACCTCCTCCTAAGAAGCAAAGAGGGGCTTTTGGAACACAGACAGTAAAAAGCGGTGTGGGGATACAGTGCCCAAACAAGTGGCTTCTTGGAGAGCTTGCTGTGTGACATTTTCTGAGTGCTTTTCTCTAAGTTCTTTTTTTTTGGTCTGTTTTAGAGAAGGAGTTGTGATTGCATTTGCTCAGAAAGCATATGAAAGGCTTTGCCACAGTCTTCAGCTTCCCCATGTGATACGCTAGAAAGCTCTTTTATCAAACCAAAGTCCAATCTTCTTCTGCTGCTGTAATAAATTAAGGATGGAGAAAAATGGCTCAAAAATTATGAATGCTTTAATGAGCATATACTGTATGGTAGGATACTTCAATGAAGGGCATGTAACGAACATTTTTCTAAGCATGTCTCTATAGATCCAGTATATTCTGTGCCATCAAAGACAAACAGCTGGAGCTTTTCCTGGGCAAGCCAGGATCCACCTTTGGAATAACCCTTACTACTTTCCACTAACTCCAAGGTATGTAAATTGGAAGTAGTTTTCTACAAGTAGGAAGCCACTCAGTCCTTTATGACAGCGATTCTCTCTTACTCCCTAAAAACATAGATCTGGTCTCTCTGTGAAGAATTTGCAACTCTAATGACTGGATTTCAACTATTACTACAGAACAGATATCTTTCTTCTTTAAATTAAATGCTTGTGCAACTATTGTAAAAAAAAAACAAGAACCCAAAAGGCTAACTACCTTTTATTAAATATTTTCATCCCTGCAAAGAATGGTAATTGCATGAAGCACCTGCAGGGACAAAGTGATTTACACGGAAATGAATATTTACAAACAAAAGCCTGCCACACAATGTCTAAATGAAAAGAAATATCAGCTCTGATAAAGAAAAAACAGAGGTTATTAGAGTGTGATGGTTACACAGCTGGCAGTGAGGAAAACAGTACCTATTCAAGTGGTGTAGACTTGGATACTACAGTGTGTGGGGCTGGTTGGCTCTGCTGTGAAAGCTCTGTTCACTCCTACAGTAATCATGATGCAAATATGATATTATAGGAAGCTGTGATTACACTTTAGTTCAGAAACTACAGCACCGTTTGGTCCTGCCACTCTCCACCTCCCTCATTTTCTATCAGCATCCAGGTAAGAGCTCCAGAGTAGCATTTCACACACACAAGGAGAACTGACAGCTTGTAGTACCCAAGAGATCAGTAAATTAATGACAGTATGATTTCAGGTTCAAGAATCTGCAATCAAAAGACCATTCCTCTTTTCTCTGCAATATTGGCTTCTTGAAACGTAGGTCAGCCTAAAACTGCAACTGAATTAGAGCAGCAAATGCACGTGTAGGAAGGCATTTCATCCAGAAAAAAATGTTTTTCAACTCTCTCATCACTCTCATCAGTTCAAATCCCACTCCTGATGCTTTCACTTCCAAACTGATTTCTATCTCGAAAGAAAAATGCACGGTTCAGTATTATTTCTGCTATTGCTTCACTCAGTTCCCCAGGACAGAATGACCAGGACAGTACACTCTGTGTCAGGGCACGCAAAATAAACCGATGCTGCAGAGAGGCAGCACTAGACTCAAGATCAGTGCAAACCTATCAGTGTATTAATCAACCACAACATCACAGATGGTTAGTACTTTTAGACTTTGTTATACATTTTTCCTATGGCTTACTTTTCTGCTGCTTGTCTCTAAAATTCATCTTTGCTGAAACAAGAACGAATGCTTCCAACAGCTGGGGTATTTGATTTACAGAACATGAGGTGCTAAGTCACTTAAAATGGTAAATACAATCTTCTGAAGCAGTCACCAATGCTACCTAAGGAAGTGCAATGGTTTGCTGGAGGAAAGGAAGAGCACCGCATCCAACCAACACATGAGGAGCATCAAACAATTAGAAAATTGTCCACTACCTGGGGAATACAAGGCATGATACAACCCTTAAGGAACAGAAGGAGAATTTCTTCTTCACAGCTGAAGGTCACAGATGAAGTCCTGTACCAGGAACTGTTGCATTTGCAGAGCCCACCTGGATAGGCTCCCCTCAGTCGGAGCCGGTGGATCTGAACTCGAGTGCTCACGGCTCCGTTGTTAGCAGCACTCTCTCACATTCAGCCTCTGGTTTGATCTTAAGTGGAAGCGGAGAAATCTCAATTGAATAAGGACCAAAAAATGTTCAGCTTAACAAAGTGCCCAGTACAGATACTGAGTTGAGCAGAACATGGCCTCTGAATGTATGCACAGCAAATCACAGTTTCACAAAATGCAGCAGTTAAAATCTGCCCAGCGTGCGACGAGGATGGAACAATTGCTCTGGTAAAGCATGATCTAATCCCAGCGGGGTGGGGAAAGGACGCTAAACTAAGCCTTGCTTTTAATACTCTCTAACCCATCTAGATAATGTCAGCACAAGGAAAGGGTGACCTTTACGGTCACTTGCACAAAAAAAACCCAAACAATGAGACAAGGGGATTTCCAAAATTCCTTAGTCTTTTCATTGAGGGTGGGGGGTTCCTGTTCCACATAAAGAACAGAGCTACAACTCTTCTCCGTAAATGCAAAATTTGGAGAAAAATACTGGCATATTAATCGTTTTGGTGCATGAGAAAGGGACCTCCTGAGGAAGGAATTTGGGTTAGGCAGGGGCAGGAGTAATGCAGTAAACGGAGACAAAAGGCCATACAGTTCACTCGTTCTTGGAGCAGATTTTACAGCTGCTAGGAAAACTGTTTTAATACATTAGAGGAACAAAGATAAACTTCCCATAAGTGCACAAGAAGGCTTTCTGAGATGTATTAGTATTAAATTAGTCTTCTGATGATACAGATTCTTTCACTGGCTGATACAGTTCTGTAAATCTTTTGTAAATGACCTATGCTGCATTTTCTGAGCAAAGACACATGATTTCTCTATGCTGGAGCTCTTTCACCACCTACATTCAAGGGCAATACAGTAGGAAGTGAATGCTTTAACTGAAGCAAGCACCTACAAACCTTTGCAAACACAGCCTAAGATAGATTATTTTTCACTTTCTTTCACTTCTCTGCTTTACCAACAACAACTGACAGAGATCATACGGCTTCTAACTATTTCCTAAAGCCTAATTAATACTTGCTGCATTTCTAAAGGACATGGCTGCTCAAGATCTACTGGAGCTTGACAGTTAGGAGTGATGCTGCAGAGAGGTCTAAAGGAACAAATGATGCTCAGAAATGTGTGAAAAAAAGGCTAAGCACCTATTTCTCTTTGAGAGTTGAAGAAGGTTAAGAATTATTAATGATGCTTTGCCTCTATCAGTAGGACTTGTTACAGCTGTCTCATCCATTAGGTTAAGACCCATCACAGCAAAATCTCCTTAAGCGAAGATATGCCCACGCAACTGTGCTGTGCATGGTGCAGTGCGTCTCACCTGATGATAGCCAGCCCTGCCTGGAGCCCAAAGAGCAGAACATTTACTTCGCTGCAGGCAGTGAGCCTTTGGAAGGTTAGAGTACCAAGGCTGAACCAGCCAGCTGGCTTGAGCACTCTGTGGATTGCCTTCCTCCCCAGTTTTCCAAGGAAATGGGGTTATTTTAAAGCTAGCAATCCCTAAACCCTCTATAAAGAGAGTGCAAGTAGTGACTGAAAAAGGTCCCAATTTATATTTAGCTTTACCCAAAATGCGTATTAGGCTGTTGCCTCCAGACTTGGGCAAAAAGCAGATCATTGGAATATTATCAAAGGAAAACTGAGAGGACAATAACAAAGAGGAAATCTAGCTCAGTCCTAGCTAAAAAATTGCTTGAATTATACAAGAGGGGGAAAATATGACGGTGATCAAAGGATATAACTGAAGTGTCTGCCAATAGCTGTGTTACATACACAAGTGGGGAGAAGAAGCCATTTCCAAGAAGAGCCTGGCACACCACCTGGCATACCGCCTTCCCCGCGGCACGCTCTCCAACATGTCACCATGCTCAGAGCCCATTCAGAAACCACCACACGAAAACGTTTTCACTCCAGCCCCCTTTTCCAAAAACATGCCATGGCGAATACAGCATTTGGGCTACAAGCTAATAGTTTTACACAAGACCCAGAACCTTGTAACTCTAGTGGACTGCAGTTCACAGGGCTCTTTCTCTAAGGGCATGCATGTAATTTAACTTTCTGGATAGTACATGTTAAATAAATACCCATTCAAAAACATGCACCCACAAAATGAAAACCGCTGTCATTAAAAGATGAATCCAATGTAGCCAACATGATCCAGGGACTTTAAGACACCATTTCAACAAACGGCCAGTAAGTAATATTAATGGAAAAAGAAGTCAGACTGCAGGGTCTACAGAACAGTTTTGCTAAGAACAGGCCAAATGTGTACAGGCTCTAAAAAGGAGGATGTTGCTAAATTCTCCACATGCCATTGCTGTCCCCAGGCTATAAACATGACCTACCATGTGAGTCAGGCGTTGTGAGCAGTCAGCAACTTCATCTAAGCTTTGCTCCTAACACAAAGTAAGCACTACAGTCATCTCTCTGTTTCCTGCAGAATATTTCATTGAAAGTGAGACTTGGATAGAATTTTTTTTCCTAATTCCTTATTTGGGAAAAAGACAGTTGAGAAATCCTGGGGAATAAGACATTCCCTTTCAGCACCTACTGCTTCCCGTCCCTCTGCTCCTGCTCCCCTCCCCTCTTCCAACCAAAGACTCATTATTCCTTCTTTTCCTGCTGAAAAGCCACTGATTAAATGACCTACAGCACATCTGGACTACATTAGAATATTATTTGATTAAGGCATTCATCACGTGCTCTTTCAGCAAGTGGAGAACTAAGATAATGGTGGGGCGAAATGGTGTTAACTGAACTGGCTATTGCAGCTCAAACTGCTTTGCTTGAAAAGTCCGATTGCTCCAGTCCCTCAGTTGTGGGTTCTTTTTTACCAAATCACAGAAAAATGAAATAAATATTGGTTAATTCATTTCATGTTGGCAAGATCATTAACACCAAGTAAGTTGTTACATTAAGAGTTGCTGTATTTCTCAGACAATTTGCTGTCTGATAGGAAATGCTTGCTTGGAGGTATTTTAAAGAGTCATTAAAAGGGTCCCCATTAAACTGCAAGCAGCACCTCACATTTCCGTACAAACAGAAGTTTGACACATTCTGAGTCAATTTGCTTTAGAGAAGAGGGGGAACAGACAAAAATGGCTTTACCAGACCTGCTGAAAAGAGTACGGTTTATTAGCCCATTACACAGGCACTCAATCATTGTCAGTATTCGAAGTGACTGACAGTGAGACTTCAGCTATGGAGCCTGCGTACATAAAGACCAAAACACAAGATAGAAAGAAAGATCATGTCGTCTTGGCTTCCAGACGCTTCACCCTAAAACATCCTTCCTCATTTCTGAGGAGTTAAAGAATGTGTTATCCTGCTGCATGCACAGAGGTATCAACCTAGTGTCACAGCATGTGTCAGATCCCATAGAAACCAGGAATGCCGCCGCTGCTGCTATATGTAACTGCTTATAGTACTGTGCTTAATTTTGTTCACTGATGAACAGCTAAAAGACGAAGCTGAACAGGCGCCCTTAAAGCCTCTTTATCAACTGAAGTTTGCTTTACAGCGTCAAGAAGGACAACACACTCAACTAGAGGGAAACACATCCCCCAGAACAATTAGAGAATTCAGCTAAAAGACTTTACTAGTGCCACCTAAACCATATAGACACTACCACGTGGGTGATTTTCCCAGTTACTGCATGTACAGGATGTACAGAAGTACCTTTTCTCCCTAAAACCAATATACTACTGTATTACACGCAAGTAGAAAGCTGTAAATTTCAGAAAGCTCTGCCTACTGTTTATGCTGAACAGACCAGCTGCAGCGCGAGCTACTCCACAGCCATCATGGAAAAAAAAGGTACTTTAAATACTCCTCCCGCTGTTGAATGAAGGCTCAGTGAAGACACAAGTCACAGGTCAGAAATCTTAGCTTACCCTTTCTCTCTCTCTGCTCCTGTAAACTCTGATGCAAACGACAAAACATGTCGTTTTCCACAAGAGCCTTCACTTTTTTTTTGGCTCGTTAAGTCAAATTCCTTCCCCAGTTCCTTACAGAACTGTGATGTCATACTGAGGGAGGGCTGTTTTTTTTTTTTTTTAAAAAAAAAAGAGGCAGCCCACACCCTCAGCCCATTCACACAAAGAGGCTGTTTTAAAAGGAAAATGCCAGTTCACACTACTGAAAAAAAGCATGACTTGACTTAACCTGTAAGGGAGCCACCTCCTTAGAGATCCCTTCAAAAGCATCATGCTGGCAACAGACCCAAAGACCCATTTTCAGCCAGCGTAAGCAGGGTTTACTGTTGTGGGATTTTTTTTTGAGGGAGGGCAGAGAGGGAAACACAACCCAACCACATGGCATGTGGCCGGCTTTGTACTAGAAAGGAGCAATTACACGAAGGGTGTGCTGTAAAAGACACAAGCTCCAAGCAGTAATTTGCAGTACTTTTAACCTACTGGGCAACAAAAAAAAAAAAAAAAAAGGATTAAGTATGTTCTTTCCACAGGAGAGGCTCAGGTATTAATTGAAATGCTTAGGGCACCTGCCTCAGAAGATGCAGATCAGGGCAGTGGTCTCCAGCCTCTAGGAAGAGTGTCAGCCACGTGGAAAACAACTAAAGTCAGAGAATGTAAGAAAAATTAGAAGGGAGAGTGACTGGGAAGAAAAGCTTGATGTTTTCTACAGCACGGTAGTTGTTCATTACTGCTGCCTGTGGGCTATCGACATCTGAGTACCGCTGGATTAGGTTTCCTGGAGGCTTGATAGTTAAAGGTAAAAATATGAGCTATGCTGACCAGGCATTTGCTGCAAAGGCCCTAGGGATTTTGGGTTAAAATGGCTTACTTTTAGTGTCACCTTACACATGTTACTATAGATGACATAGTTTAATGGTTGGAATAGCACATTTCACTCACTGAAGAATTACCTAAGATATTAATTTGCTTTCTCACTACTTCTAGGGCATCTGCAAAAGGAAGGCACAGCCATCCTCTACCAGCAATGATGAAAAAGAACAGCAGTGATATTTCTGAGGTGAGAACCCTTGAAGGCAGTGGTAGCTCACTTCATCCAATGCTGGACCATCTGCCTGAGCCATGTTACATGAGACAAATCAAGCCTTTACAGTTTTAAAATGGGTAGGTAAGAAGCTCCTTGTCACCTGTTGAATGAATCTGTGAAAACAGAATGGAAATAAGGTTCTCACAGGAAAAAAAAAAGAAAAGGCATTCAAGATCCATGTCCTAAAATAAAACTAAGAGTGGCTTTGGTGAGCTTAAAGTGACAGGAAACACTGTGTGCTTTCATATGCCACCTCTCATACTGTCTGGACATGGGGCAGATATCATTGGACACAGTTGTAACTTTTCCCATATTAGCTTTTTTTTTTCCCCCCTTGGATCATCCAAGAATTCTACACTATGATGAGTGATAATTGAGTCACAGAGAAATTAAAATCTGTATTAAACTGTATGGATTTAAAATGCAATTTCTATGGCTCCTCATTGACTAAATATGAAGCTCAAGTAATCCCGCATCACCTGTGGTCACTGAAAGAGCAGAAGGTCACAAGATATTTACCTTACACACCCTGCCTGCCACCCACTTTCTAAAGCCCCACATACCCTGGAGGACACGGGAGGACAGAGGTGTGACTGGGGCACTACCCAGGGGTGCAGGAGATGGTGCTCAAGGCACTGGTTTGCTACAGGCTCACGGGAATGGCCCACTTGGTGTGCAAATGCTCAGTTTTCATTGAAACCTAAAAGAGTTGTATTAGAAAATAGCTTTTTTTTTTTTTTTAAAAAAAAATAAATCTGTTTCTCATACCAGTTAGTTTTGGAAAACAAGAATAACAACATTTCTTTAATATATTGGCATGTTGCAAGAATGAACTGGGCTATTGGTACTGGGGAGCTTGTGTGCAGTATAGCAGTGTAGCTCAGTAGCAAAGGCAGCTGATACACCCCCTTCAAGCTAGAGCTGGCCTCAAATAAACAAACAACCTTTTGCCCCCTCAGGAATTCAGACCTACCATTACCATAAACTTTAAATAAGTTGTGTTTTGTTTTTCTTTTTTTTTTGTTAAACCTTAATCCCCTCCAGTAGAACATCAAGGTCTTAATTTTTTATAAATAAATTCTGTTTGAAACTAAAAGCTTGAACAGAAACTTGAAATGGCTAAATGATCAAGAAACAAATAAAAATACCAGAAGTCTATCTCAAAGTGGTCCAAGAAGACTTTAAAATTAGTCCTCTCAGCCTCTTCAAGCACAAAGTTTCTTGGCATGTCTGCGTTTTAAACCACCTCTCCTGCACAACTGTAAGCAGTAAGTCCTCAGGCCCTGGCCTGGGTTCTCTGCATCACGCCATACGGAAAGCCAGTAAGCATACAAAGATTGAAATGTGGTGGAGAGTCTGTATGAGTACCACAGATCCTCCAAAGGGTCAGCAAATACTGTGTCCTGGACACATTAAGGGCAAGATTATAAAAGACAGAGTGATGCTGGCGTCAGTATCTGAGAAAAAAAAAAAAAGGAGCATTTAAAAGTGATCTATCTGTTTCAGGCCTCTAATCTTCCAAATTTGCAGCACAAATGCACATTAAAGCCAAAGATGGTGGATTTTGTGGCTAGATCTGTGTGCATGAAAAGCTAGTGTGAGGCAGGCAACTCCTATTTTGTCTGCAGATTGAGAATCCTCAGGTTTGCAGCCAAATTTCTCTCTCAGAATGGCAGGTAATAGGCAGTTTTAGTGCTGAATTAAAGTTATCAATGAGAAAGACTGTAACTGGCCACAAAACTGCTTCTGCCCATGCCAGGAGGCCACCTGTAGAGGTAGATGAGATGTGTAAGCTCAGCCACTCAAAGAAAAAGATGTGGGTGGCACCACGTTTTCTCCAAGGGCCTTGTGACTTTGTGAAACTTCTAAAATTCAAAGCAGCTCTCCTTTGTGAGCTCTGGTTGTGGAGCATAGTCTATGCTATAAGCATTTATGGGAGACGCTGTCTCAGATTTTAGCTGCTGGTGGCAACTTGGGGTTATGGTTAAACAAAGCAGGGACCATGAATTCTTTAAACATGTGGCAGAAGTAGAGATTTGCAGTGTTCTACTTCCTGATTAAGCATTAAAAAAAACTGTAGCGGTCACATAAACTCAAGCCCTTTCAGCTACGTCTGGACACAGATTCTTCCATATCACCCCAAAGACCTTCCCATGCTGGAGATAACTGCACCACTTGAACCACAGGGTCATGGTTACAACCTGTTGCAAAGGGCTAATTGTACTCTTGAAACATGTGCTTGGAGGGAAAAAAAACCCAACCCAAACCAAGAGGTAGTTCTCTTTACGGAAAGTGTTTGCAAGCTTAAGGTAAACCAAACAAATCCTCTTGTGCCTCCCTTTCCTGTTCAGGGAATAAACACCCTGCCTGACTTTCTGACCTGTCAGACTAGCACCCTTATATCACCACTAAATTCAAGATGTGTAATAGCAAAAGGCAAAACAAATACCAGAAATATTCCCTTACCTCCTTTTGCGCCAACAGCCTTTTCACAGCATACATCTCATTAGAGAAAGTGTTCTCTCTCTCTTCCGTATCACAGCAAAGTTGCATGCACATGAAGGAAGGTCTTATGGGACCAGAGTCACCAATTCAGCTCATTATCTTTAAACCATATTATTGCCACAGATCTCTCTGTCTGGGACTGTAAAACAAAAAGTGCCCCTGAAGCCTGGCTGTTGGAAGTAAAACTGGTGCTTGAGCATTCAATTGCTAAAGTTTACAAAACATTTTAAGGATCTCCTTCTCATTTCTACTACCTCCCCTACAAATCTACCCTATGAAGTCAGCAGAGAAATAAATTTGGGCAGTAACCATTGGAAGATGTAATGTGCAAGGGATCCAGAGTAAAATAACAAAGGAAGGGGAGGCAAGGCTTTTAATGCCAGCCCCATCACTGTCTGGTTCAGTGGATTTTGGCTTTTCAGTGAACTGCTCCATGGTAAGTCATTTCTGATTTCTCTGCATGGCCCCACATGGGGCGAGGAGAAGCAGGGAGGATGGGTAAGGAGAGAGGAGGCAGTTTTCCATGCAGGTGCCCATCTACTTGCAATGCTGGTCAGGTCACGCCTGCTTACAAACCAATTTGCAATTTTCGGCAGAGAGGGCTTACAGCAGCCGGGGAAGCCGATCGGACAAAATGATTTTGTGGAACAAATACTTTAAAAAAAAAAAAAAAATTAGTTTTCTTGGATATTTCCTTATGTTAAAGTGGCTATTTGATAACTGGCAATTACAAGGAATTTAATCTGGTGAGCAATCTTAATTGTTCTTCCTCCTCCTTTTGTGGAAATCACACACTTTAAACCCAAAGGCCACTTCTATTTATTTTATGAGAACAAATTTGTTCTGTCAGTTTAATTTCCCTTGGTGCTGTAACTGGACCTGCTGTTCTTCTTATAAAGACAATTGGGATGAGACATAGAAATAAAAGCAGTTTCTGAGGACAGGCTGCATGGACAGCTCACTCAAACCTCAAACCTCCCCTTTCCAGAGCAGACCCCCATCCAACACCCACATTTCAGACAAAGTCTGGCCTGCCGCCATAGCAGCAGGAGAATGGATTACCTAAGGATAGCCACCGAAATAAATTTTCAACAGGAAATAGTCATATTAAACCTTGATGAGGGAACAGAGAGCTCTTGCATTTCATTACTGCTTTGCATTTTCTGGGTGACTCATAGTGGGGAGGTGTAGCATGGTCGGTCACTTGTGGCTGCCTGCTTTCACAGGGAAAGGGACCCACACCAGGCTCTGTCACTGTCTGCTGCTGGGACTGTGTCTTCTCATGATGGAGAATGACTACAGCTTCTTCAGAAAGAAAACGCCTGTGGGTTATACTCGTACTCACAAGAATGTGTACTCGAATGTGTACTCGTGCTGGCAGCTGGACTGGGTAATATGAGTAGGACTCACACCTCAGAAACCTTTAACCCTCGTGAAAACAAAGAGTTTGTGTTCAAGCCAACTCAAAGAATACCTGGAGGCCCTCTCTTAGTGCTACCTGGATTGAAATTAATTTCCAAGGCTAAAAATGGTCTTCATCCTTCTGATTTCCCATGTTGAACAGGTAAAACTTCTTAAAAGGTGTGTTCACACCTGACTGCTCTGAAAACTGGGGCTTGAGGCCATTCTCCATTCAGGGAGGAAATGGCACGTGGTATGGTTACTACTCCCAGCACGGCAAACATAAAATATCTTGTCAAAATTACAAGGGCTGGAGCCATAAATGCCAATCAGCTGACAGTGCCAGATTTCACAAAAATAAGTTGGCTGGAAAAAACAAGTGAGAAAGGTCATACAGCATCCCACTTACTTGTTTTCCTCATACACTTACAGTTAATATTTGGCCGTTCACCTCCTCTAGCAAGCAAACAAGGAATCGGAAATGACAAATCACTCATGTTTGTTGCAAGTCATATACAGGAGGAAAGACTTCCTCTCACCCCTTGTCTTTCCTCCGCATTTCAGCACCTCTCAAAGGCACTGGCTCATCTACAGGCTTTTGCTGTGGGTGCTGAGGTGGGTGCAAACTGCTGTCCACAACCTGTGACTGCAGATGCCACCACTGCCACCCAGTGCGATTCCTGTGGCCACGCGCTGGAGTCACTTCACAGTAAACTTTTCACCTCCGCTCTCCTGAGGTTTAAAAGTCTACAAAGCTCACTTCAGCATCCCTTACTGGAGAGGTATGCATGCAGATGAGCTTCCCCTTAGTGCTAAAGGTGAGGTAACTCAAGCTGGCCTGGCTTGCACTCGCAATAGGAGTAAGAAGACACTTTGACCTGCTGCAGGCCATCTTCAGCTGCTTTGTGCACCCATGCGTTAGGCTTTCATGGACACCAAAGGGGTAACCAACTAAGCAGACCCCCATCAGCTGCCCGATGGGAATGGTCCTGTGCAGGCTTTTGCCTCTCTGTAAAAGCAAAGTGATAAATCTTCCCCTGGTCTTATTTTAAGTATTGTTAGCACTTGAGATGACCTCTCATCCCACATGCTGAGGCTGTTTCTCAGGCAAACACAAAAGATAAGACCAAAAAACCACCCCACAGCCACCCGAGTTGAACCAAGCCATTTATTGTGGTAGCAAGGAACACGTGCACTGCGTTTGTTTTGATTTGTTTAAATAAGGTGGCTGGAAACAAAGATCCTTGGGAATTTTGAAAAAGCTAACAGAAAAAAAATGTTTGTTTTAAGACAGAACAAAATGTTTAGGTAACTCCCAGTCTTACAAGTCAGAGTTATGCCTGTTAATTTCTATTCTTTCAGCCCTAATCTGAGTGTTTTAACTCTGGTGCCATCTTGAAGAGTTACATATCCTGCACAGGCGAAACAGAGAGGATAGTTCTGGATTATGGGAGTCAGGATTTCTTCAGTGGAGTCAAATCTTTCCCCTGTGTTTATAGAGAACCTACTGAATTCTGAAGGAGCTAGAAGTCTGAAGTCAGAGTGAAAATCCTTCAGGCTGTCTGCAGTTTACCTGCAGTTCTGCAGAAAGTCAGGTACTATCAGGAGAGCCTCCCATTACCCTCTGTTTAATATGTTAAATGAAACAGACCGACTGCGGGTTCCTCTGCGCATGTATGGGGTTGTTGCAGAGGCAGGGTTGCTGTAGCTTTGAACAGACACAACACTTTAACTAAACATACACAGAGAAAACTAGAAAGGAGAAATCCCAGCAGTTTGGAAAGAAAATAACACTTTGTTGTAATAACGGCACCCACTGCTATCTGCCCTCTACCTAAAGAAGACCAGTAAGAAGCACAGGGCAACTCATTAATATAAACTGGATATGACCAGCCCATTACAAACCAAGAATCAACACTACAAAATGTCAAACAGCCCTAAGCTTAGAAAATATGTGTATATTTCAAGTTGCATTTAATTCTTCTTTTGCTGTAATTACTCAGCTGTCATTTCTTCTATTCTTAATACTGAAAAATGTCAACACACACTCAATTTTCTGCTATTACAATTGATTCATTTTCTTAATAGGGTAGCTGTTTTTCTTAATAGGATAGCTCTGTTTATTAAACAACAATAGCAACAATAAAATTACTTTATGGCAGGGAAAAGCCCATCCAGACTCCTTTTCCCTGACTTCCTCCCTCTCACCTCAAACCCTGCAGCCCCTGCCCCTGGCCATCACCCAGCAGCAGCAGAGCTGGGTGTTCAGCGGGGAACCTGCACAGCGGCAAGATGATGCTGACCGGCCAGCCCACGTTAAGTCTCTCCTGTGACAGGCACCAGCTTCCGAGGCTAAACGTCACACACGTCCAGGATTCAAAGAATTGCACTTTCCTTGAAAAACAGCTTAGGAGGTGCAAGCAGGCTATTTCTGGTCTAAAAACCCAGCTTAAATTCATTTCATGGAAATCTTTCAGAAATCCATAATCTTGCTTTCCTACGACTCCAGGAAGGCGTGGGAAAAGCAAGCACAAGTAAGATGTCTGCTGGTGGCACCTTAAATCTCAGGCATACATCTAACGCCGACAGAGGATGATGCCAGCCAGCAAGGCTCCACGCACATGGACAAAGATGAGCACTGTGCTGCTTATCAAACAAGCAAGGGCATATCAGGCGATGTTCAGGTATCTTTAATTTCAGAAGAAACACGAACATGCATTCCCTAGTTGCAGTGATTTTCTAGTATTTAGAGGCAATTATTTAAATTTTTCCAGCAGTGTCTTACCAATAGGCTTGTGTTGAGGCACTGGCTTATCTTGCTAGTCATAACAGATATCTTATAATGCTCCCTGTTATAAAACTAAGCTTCACTGAATTGACAGCAGTGTGCAAAAAGTTACAGATACGATTGCAGTACAACAACAAATGCAGCGTTAAAACTTAGCTCATTCTTTAATTAATTAATCAGCGCAATTAATCAATTTCTCTCTAACCAGGTGAAACTGTGACACAACACAAATTCTGGAGCTACAGGATCCCCCTGAAATTCCACTGCATCCTGAGACAAAAGATTCAATTATAAAGCTGAACAGGAGAAAACAGGAATGAGCTTGACAACAGTAGATATACTGAAACAGGCACCACGTTCCACTATAAGCATACTCCTCCTGATGCAATAATATTTTCTTATTAAAAAAATGCTGGGTTGGAAATATCTGAACTGCCTTTCACATTTTGGAGAGGGAGGTGAAGGAGAATGCTGAAGGAGCTTTTTCCATATTGGGGCAGAAAAACCACAATAAATTTCGAAGCAGCACAATTTGTCCTAGGACAAGGCAGACACTAAAATACACATAACCAGAACAAATGGCTCTGAAAGTCAACACGTGCATGCAGGTTTGCACATACTTAATCCTGAAATGTATCTGAGATTATGTCATATGCATGTTAAAGGAAAAAATAAATTTAAATAAAAGATGTATAATAACAAAGTATTGTTAAAGAGTGCACCACATGTATCTTTTATTTGTGTGCTACGTGATTACTTCTTAGAGTATGTGGGAGAGCCTGTTTTTTTATCGGCTAAGAACATTACAACATCATTTTCGAAGATATGATTTTTAGTTTTTTGAAACTATTCTCTTGCAAATTTATTTCTCCTCACTAAAGGACTGGTGGCGAAGAGTTCTGTAAATCTGTACTCTTCTGTGAAATGCAGAGTGCTTACAGGTCTGTTGCGGATACCCTATTGGACTGTTGCCTTATTTGTCCATTTATTTTCAGTAGAGATTCAACACAGACAGCATGAATTAGGCCCTTGATACAGAAATTAGAAACTATTAGGTTGACACACCTCAAATCTTACTATAGAAATACTGTGCTGTTTGTTGAAACAGTTTACTAACCCCAGAATTATCTAGGGCAACTCTTTATCTCCCTTTCCTTTTTTTTCTTTCTTTCTTTTTTAACAGGGTTGATTTTCCTCGACATCAAGACTTGTCTACATCTCTCTGACAAGATAAGACGCTGCAGCAGTTGTGAACACACTTGAACACGCATTATGAACACAGAATGTTCATTCTGAACATATTGCTCATCTTGGTTATCTCAATTTGCAAGATCTCGCAAATGCTGTTGCAGCAGTCCACATTGCTAGAAGCAACAGACGAGAAGAGACGCAGTGAGTCCCCAGCTGCTGAAGCCCACCCTCCAGGAACTCTGCCACACCGGTGCGGGGCACGAGCACTGGTGCACTGCTGTAAGCAGAGGCATCTTCAAGCTACATTTATTAATGAAGATGTTTCACCTCTGACAGCTATGTGCCAGACCCTGAGACAACAGTCCATGACGTGAGACCTCCCACCATTCTGTTACTTAAATGGAACTTGCTCTGGGGCAGCTGTGAGCATTGCAGCAGCTCCGTGAGGGAGGTCTGGCAGAGACTTATTCTGCTCCATCACTTCTGAGAGAAAAATGGGAGCTGCTGCCTCTTGGAGACTGCAGAACTGGCAGTGATGATTCCCCAAATAAACATGCTTGTCCACAGTTTCTGAGTTTTCTCTTCCTTTTATGGCTCTTTGGTTTTCCTCAAGCTTTCTCTTCAGTGTTAGTTCTCTTCCTTCTCTGGCTTTCTGCATCCTCCACCTGCTTGCATCTTGGTAAATGAGGACATGCTAAGTTCAGCAAACCAAGTTCCTTCTATGTAGCATCTTGTAATAGCAAGATCTCCGTGGTTTGAGGCCAGATCATCCTGTCTCTGCCTAAGCTGACTTCTGCTGGGGTTCTGTATATGGATCCCACTCTGAACCCAAGGCTGAAACACAGTTCGTCAGCTGCCCAGCAGTCCTCCTGCTTTGCATTTTCAAGCATTCAGCTACAATCTGGTGTAATGGTTCAGGCTCTAAACCAACCTGCTGTCTCACACTCCAGGCAAACATCAGCACATTGTTCGTAATTCCCTCCTCCTTTTACAACAGTTGCAACACTAACATCAACCCATAATGATTTTCTGGGCTCAAACTAGCTGCTGAGCAAACAAGGCTCTAACAGTGACAAGGATGCAGGGTTTTGGAAGGCAACTGCAAATAGTGTCCTAGACTGTGTCCACCATCTGCAGCTGTCTTTAGGGCAGTGACAAGCTCTCCCCATCAGCAATACACCCGGGAGTCACAGCAACCATACCTGCATCGGGACGGAGCTCTCCTCTTCCTGTTCCTATCATTTTTATACAGCTGGAATGAAACGGAGAGGCAGCAGCCCCCACTGTGGTAACTCACTCTGGGGCCAGAGGATGACTTCATGCTGACTTTCACCTCATGCGTCTATGCAGATGCCAATGCATGCTATCTCACAGCAAATTCTAGGTCCGGGAAAGGCTGCCCAGCTTGGAGTGTCTTCCCAGCCTGTGTTCCTGAACGGTTAATGTACCAGTCTGCAAAGAGGCAGCTGAAGAAACACGGGATGGCACCGCAATTCCATGTATTAAAGGATGCAGTCTGGAAAGCATAGGTGGAAGAAGAAACCCATAAAGCCTACCTGTATTTCTTTTGCTGCTGCAGGGATGATGGACAGAACGCCTTGCACATCTCTAGTCCCACCCTACAAAGACTTCAAACCACACTGTAAGCATCCAGCTGCTTCACAGCATGCCAGGAAATTATCTCCATCTTACAAAATGATCTCAATTGGTATTTTCTAAAATGTCTTCCTTCTTTAGGAGACCATGCTCCTAGTACATTTTACCAGCGTGTGGAGGTTCAGCCCCCAATTCTCTCCAGTAAGGCAGCCACCACACTAGGACAACCAAAAAGTGCTTAAAATCCTTGAAAAAATAACAAGTGTAAGGAACGTTTCAAATGTCTGACTCATGGTAAGGAAGCAAACTCATTAATTAGATGCCTGGGCATTAATACCTTGGATATAAGAGTGCACTCGAGATGCTGTTAAGGCTCTGAGATGTCTCCACACCATTCTACCTGGGAGCTGCTGGTGAAAGGCTCTGTGCCAACACCGCCTCTCCCTCCAGTACAGGAAGTCCTTTCCTGCAAAATGGTAAACTGGGCCAAAATCCCACCACGAAATCTTAACAAGGTCCAAGAGAAGAGGCAGAGTAGTTTCAAACTCAGGTAGGAAGGGCGGGATGACCATCCTGTGAATTACTTGTGAAGCACCAAGTGAAAAATAGCCATGAAAAGAGGGAACCAGATGGCTTACGCCTCTCTTCTTTGATTATTACTCTAGCATGAAACAGAGATAATATTTGCCAATTTTAAAGACTCCTCTCACCTTTCTGCACACAGACAACCACATGGAGGGCAAGGATGGCTGTCAATAAAATGCAGCGTCAGGCTTATAAGAAATTTCTCATGACACCAGAGGAACGCTAAATGCTCATGCTGGCTTCAGTCCTTTTTAGGGTTTTATATTGATCCTTCTTCCTTCTGTAGCTGAAAAGATGCCCTTGGAAAAGGGCAATAGCATAACTGTGGAGGACTCCACAGAGTCTCTGGCACTGTCTGCCCTTCTAGGGTCACAACTTTAAATGAAGTATTAGCTTCACTTTTATTTCTGATTGACACTTATTTGACTGTTAACACCAAGATTTCTTTTGCATTATGAACAGTTACTATAAACATACTGGGACTAGAATCACTTCTAGGCTGAAAGCCTGAGGTTTGGTGTACAAATTGTCTATTTTCTTAGTGTTTGCCCAGCTCTTGTCTGAACGGGATTCTCTGGTTGTACAGCAGATTTGGGACAAACCTTAGCTGTTTACTTTCTTAGGAGCAGCCGCAGGGCCAGGTGAAGGGGACAGGGCAGTGGCAGCTGCCAGCTGAAGCAGCCACATGTGCCTGTGGCATCCCGTTCAAAACTCCTTCTCCTTGCCCTAGGCTCCCAAAACATGCTCAAGCACCTGTCTAACTTTATTGCCCCCAGGTGGCCTCTCTGGTTTTGATGGAGGAGCTTAGGAACTCAGGATGCTGGGAAAAATTTCAAGCTGATTTTCACACAACAAAAACAATGCAGTACTTTTTTTTTTCCCCCCAATTGACATGTTAATTTTGGTGGTTTCCCTTTCTGACTGACAGGTTAACAGGAACTTACTCATTCAAAAATAACTTTTATGAGGAAAATAAATATATTATTTTTCTTTGTATGTGCTTTCCAACTCGCTAAATGACAGACAGCTGAGTCATGTGTACTCTATGAGCTGAATATTATTTATCAAAATTGACACATTCAAAATAAGTCAGGGACCTAAATTAGTTATCATAACTAGAAAAACAAATACAACAGCTAATCTCAGAACTCAATTTGTATTCTTTATAATTACTTAAAGCTGGCAGTCCTCATCATGTGAGATCTGTGAGCTATAAATAAACTTAGCTTAGAACAAACTAACATTTTTTACATGTAGGACTTAATACATTACAGTTTTCTGGCAGAACAAAAAATAACAACAGACCAAAACCACGTCTCATTTTTAGTAAAAGAACAAGCCAGTAGAGCAGAACTCCAAAAAAGGAAATCTCTAATCTACAAGTGCAAGTATCCAAGCATGTCTCCAACTCTTCTCATTCAGTTTAATAAGAGAGGAAACCAGGCCACCAGAAGTTTACAGACTAATGCAATTACAGGGTGGCTCAATAAGCACTCATTCGTCTGTTATCTGTGACATGTAAGATAAAGCTATGCTAACAGGTCTGGTTTTCCTTTCACAAAACTGAATGCCCACTGATCAGTTAAAGAGAATGGATATTTTTCTTTGGAGAAAGTATCAGTCACTTGCTGGCAAATATGTGAATGACCGTTTCTTACAGCTATTTTTAAGATCTATTAACTAACTGAATAATTGGATTTACCTATAAATAACAAATGCATTTTCATCAGATAGCATTTAACATTTCTTACATCACAGGTGAAAAAAAAATCCTCTTAGTAGGTCCAGTATTAAAAGGCAAATAAAATTAAACTCATAATCATAGCACCACTTCAAAATCACCCTGAACTTTCAACAATTATGTGAATACAAGGATACAAATGTACCATTAAAAAGTCAGTCACTGTAAAAAAGCCACTTGAAGAAAACAAAGTTGTTTTGCTGTTTGCAAGTGGGACGAACGTGGGAAACAGGCTCTCTGCTGGGACAGTGAGCAGCAGCCTGCACATGGCCAACAGCAGAGAGCTGGACCAGCTCCAGATGTATTGAAAGCAGAGATCATTGTTTTTTGGAACCACAAACACTGCAGACCAGGCCCTTAAAACACAAGTGCTGGAACCCTGGTGATTAAAGTTAGACTCCCAGATTCAGATCCTGACACCTTAAAAAGTGGTTTCTGGGACTGATATATCTACATGTTACTGACGTGTATACATTCAGACTTAAATGCTGAATTTCAGGTGTTCAGCTTTGCAAATCTGGGATTTTTCAAGGTCCCATCAAGAAGAAAATTAAAATATATTCCAGGAGGCCAATCTGATCACTAACGTAACTCCTAATGCTTAAGAATATCAGATACTGAAAGAAAAGGTGAAAGGAGCCACTTAATTATCATTACAACCTCAACAGGAAAGCTACACAGACTACTTCAAAAGTTTGCCAATGGCTGAATTTGTAACATCCACACCAGATTCCAAGGGCTGACCTTTCTCCAAACCAAGGACAATCATTATTCACATTGTTGACTAGCAGAGGAAGTACCCAACTTGCAAAAGGACAATTTAATTTGACCTAGGTGGGACCTGGGTGGGATCTCTGGGTTGTTCTGTCAGGGCATGGAAAGAGCGTGTTATTCTTCCACCTCAAAATGGCTTTCATAGCACCTTGGTACTCTGCTCCATGGGCACCATCCTGCTTGGCTACACATTCCAACTTTGGACTATGTATAGATATGCATAAGAAGTATGTCATATTGTATCAGACAATAACTTCTGGAAACACATCTGGACAGACCTTTGCTGAGTAAATCAGTTAATCAGAATTTACCCAAAGGTAATATGTGCCTTCAATTAGGGAACTGTGAACATCTCAGCGACTACATAACAACCTGGCTAATATGCTTATCGGTGCGTTAGCACTGACATCTCTTCTTACCAATTAGCGTGGTCTCAAAAAGGATAAAGAAAAGACCATAGCTTTGCAAGGTGGTGCAACAGGCAGCTATTACAGAAGCACCGCCAAAACCTGCAGCATAATTAAGGGTATGTCTTCAAAGTCAAGCTCACCCAGACTCATACCTGCATGTTGCATCCCATCACCACTCCGGTTTGTACACAGCAACCTTTTCCTGGGTTTGGCAAAATTACCATTTTGGGCTAGTACCGCAGGCTGGAGTCCACGTGGGCACCGGGTTCACCTCTAAAGCTGCCCGCTCTGCAGTGAGGCATGCACATGATGGCCAGCGGTCCTCATCCGACCCACAGAATGAGGATGCAAGTCTTTAATATCAACACACATTTCAACGGTTATGTAAGTACAGCCCCAAACTATGCCAAAACTGCAAAAAGAACTCTAACCAAGACACTTCACTGTGACCAGTTCATCAGGAAACATGATTAACGCTCAGAAGCTGTAGGCACAGCCCAGATGTGGACCTCAATGTACTAGACACTATCTTAGTTTCAACACTGCAATAATAACTGGTCACAGCCTCGAACCAGAGCTAAGCAAAGAGGTGGCCACATGAAGGTAGGGGGCAGTATCTGGTGACAGCAAGGTTAAAGTATTATGGATGAAAAGCGGAGGCCGTGCACATGCCATCAACATTACTATTCCCAGCCACAGGTGTGTATTGGCATCACAACAATGCTGAGACTTGACGGAAGACACCGAGATGGTTTTTTAGATGGTTAGACAGACTGTAATTAAAGTCATAAATCAGAATTTCTTCCAGGCCCAGAGGTTATGCAAGGAATAAAAAGCAATCACTCAAAAATCTTTAGACAAAGCCAACTCCATGAGGAAAAAGGAGCACACGACATTTCTGTCTGCACTGGGGAGTGTTCGGGTAGACCAAGAGTAAAATAATGCCTGTCTTCTAACAGGAAGCTGTTAGCAGTGACTATAATTAATGAAGGGAACAATTTAATACAGGCTGTGATGAATGCTCCCTTGCAGGACATGTGGAATCAAAACTGGATGTTTTTATAAAAGATAAGCTCTAATCCAAACAGAAGTCAATTTAGGGAAATCCAGTGGTTTATGTCACAATGTCAGTCATAACATGATCGCAGATGACTCTTTAAACCTTATAACCTATGAATATAATGAGTCATGAATACCAACACTGCTGTTCCTTCCTCCAATGAAGTGTCTGGTGATATAGTGCCTGGACATGGGTGGGTTAGACTTAATGATGTATTTTACTGTGACTTTGCTGAAGAACTTTTTTCCCTGATGATTGTCACGGCTTGGACAAGTTCTTCTTCCAGGAATTATTATTAAAAATTGACTTCAGCAAAACCTCAATTTTTTTTTGTCCTTAAGTCTGGGTATGCTTTCCCAGCAACAAAATGAGCAAGGATCTTCTAATGAGAACAGAAGCCAAGTTTTAGTTATTTAGAATTTATACCAAAATGGGCCCAGAATAAATTATGAACACATAATCAGAATCTGGTTCTTATCACTGCCAGAAAATGGCAGTGAAGGTACATAGCAGCATGCATAAACATATAGTTACAACTGCCTTGAGAAGAGGTCCTGAAAGTCTTTCTCACTGAAGAAGGACAGTGAACATGGTGGTCAGCTCAAAACAGATTTAGACACTTCTGCTGGCCAGCTTCTGGGTACTGGTCAGGGAACCTGCTGATATAATCACTCCTTCTTTCCCCCAGCTGATCACTAGTATCTTTTTTTGCCTTCTCCAGTTTCTTAACACTGGGACCTCTGTTTCATACAAGGCCTTCCTGTACCTTCTGTTCCCAGATGGATGGGTCTGTTTATCCCTCATTTTCTCCTCCCTTTGTTTCAGGTTCTTCAGTTCTATCATTTCTAGGGTCTGCTAGTACCATTATCTCCTTTCTGTTCCACTGGTGGACAAATAATTCGGATTCCTACATGCAGGGTATTAAGATTTAAATCGTAAATTCAGGCTGAGCTCAACTGAGATGAATACATGATATTCTGCAAAATGTTAAGCAACTTTTTTGATGTTTGTAGTAAGTTCTGTGGATCTCTGGAGCTCCCATTTCTTGGCCTATAGTTTCCTGATTTTTATTAGTATCACCAAAATTAATACATTGGTGCCTAGACTATTCCCTGGATTTGCTCTGATGTTGCATTCAGAAATTACCTAGCACTCTCCAAGCTGACCGATGCTGGTATATTGAGGACAGTATTTCTCTTTTGGCCAACCATGATGCTCAGTTTCAAAGCAGATATATTTTACAGTGAAGGAAATTATTAGAAAAATCAAAGGGTGTTAAACAAGTTTAGTTTCTGAAGAGCACTGTTAAAATTACATTGCTAAAAATTAGCAAGGAGTATTATTACAACCTCAAAACTAAGGAACTATACAAATAGTAGTCCTTCTTCTTGTTAGGAGATGTTTCTGTAAATTAGATATTGGGGTCCCAGATTTAGTAATTAGAATTAATGTGTTTTGCTCATTTGCATTTCTTTCATTTTGCCACAAGACTGTTTGGTTTGAAATTGCTGGGCTGCTCAAGGGCAACCAGATAAATATCTCAAGACTTCAGTATGGGGCCTTACCCCTTCCACTCAGTTAATTTCTTTCATTTAAAGCGTGCTTGCTTGTATTTTTTCTTTCCAACTCCATTAAAAATCTTATTTTAAAATTCTAATTCTTATGAGGTTTAAGTTCCAAGAATCAGAATGTACACTATAATAATGGTAGTTATTTAAGTTTTTGCTTTGTTTTGTTTTGAATTTTTTTTTCCCCAAAATGGAAGTGCTTAACAAGTAACATTTGTAGTTTTCAAGACAAAACAGAAAATGTCTTCTGCTGAATGTGCAGCCTGGAAACATCACCCCCAAATCCAACCACCCCAGGCCCATTCCCACAAGTCTCCCCTTCCATCTGTTAAAAATTGAATTGTTTGCTCATTAGTCATATGGAAAAAAAAGGGCAGTGAGTGCTTCTATACCTTGGGCAGCGGGGTCTATACCTTGTGTCGCATGGGGTCAACAATAAAAGACTAAAGACCAAGAGAGAAAACGGAAGCTGAAAAGCACTCAGAGCGTTTTTGCAAGGCAGAGTTATAAGCATCATGTAGCAACAGAAACGCCACGCTAGAAGTAATTTAAGTGCAGTTTGTAGCAGAGCGATTCCAACAGCAGAGATAAAATGACCCATGTTACTATAACAATGTGCGCAAACAGGTATTGTTGGCACTTGATGGTACTAAACCTCCCTAATCATACAGCAATAAAACTAATTCCGTTTGCTCAGACGTCATTACTGAAGTCCCAGAAAGCCAAGAAATGCCATTTAAAAGCACAAAAATATAGCTATATAGTCCTTTTTATTTTCCTCATGCTTTTTATGCCCTCAGGTCAGCCTGACTTTTTCCCAAGTTTTTCTCTGAAACCAGAAAAAGGTAGAAACTTTTCTTTAATTATTTTTTAAAGCAAACTGAAATTCTTCTCTGCTCTTTCAATTGCACGACCTGAGAATTTCAGAGAAATGAAGAACAGAACAGAAACAGAAAACCCGGCAGTGCAGAGAGGACAGTACCACTTCTGTGCAAGTAAGCACCATTTGGCCATGCTGGGCGTTCATTGCCCTCTCTTTTCACATCTTTGAACACTGAGGTGCTTTGCTAGGACCTCGCGTTCTGAGAAGAGGACTGTCAGTGCCTGATCCAAATCTATGCAATCCAAGAGTCATCTTCTGCTACCGCATAATGTTAAGCATAAGTCAGCTTCTCCTAGGATGTTTTTGTATTGTTATCACAACAAGTTGCCGGTCTGAAAACACCACTTCAATTCTAAGACAAGGTGATTATTTTTCAATGTGTAGGGCTATTTATTTGCCTGGGAACACAGGTTCTTATAGGGCTGGAGTGTTACATTAGTTATCACTCTCAAGAGCCTCCTTCCTGAAGAATGCCAGGAAATTGTATGAGCTCTGTACTCGGAAAAGAACAAGCCATGAGTTAATTCATCTGAATCATTGAAGATGTGATGAGAACAGCTTGGGTTAGGTATGAAAATTTACTTTCTTTCAGTGCCAGAGTCAATAGGTGCTAGCTGGAATCTGTGAACCATCAGTTAGAAATACATTATTTGCACGTAACCATAACTTGAGTCTTTCTTCCAAATCTTGCTTTTACCACATCACCTAATAATGTACTCAAATCTAGAGACAACAGGACGAACAGCTGAACCTAGAAAGGAAAAACACCACCCAGCCAAGTAAAATGCATCCCAACAAAATTAAAGGAGTGCATCTACCTTTTCCAATAAAACCTTTTCAGTTTTACCTGATCTTAAATCCAAAACGATTTAGTGCAAACAACAGTTCAGTAAAATTTGGTATGCCAAACCTGACAGAGCAAATGCAGAACTCTAATGATTTACAGTCTTTATTTGTTTCTGGTAAGGCTTACGATGTCCTTTAGTCACACACCTGGAAAGACTGTGCCTCTGCTTCAGGGAATTCATGTTCCTTCCTTACTTCCTAAGGGCTGAGCACAAATTACAGCTTTTTAAATGAGCATCATTCATTAAATCAAATTACTAGTAATCCTGCACTACCTGAGTGTGCCCCTATTTAGTCGCAGAACAGTTTTGGTATGTACCAAGAGACGAGGTGGCCCTGCCTTCTCACTAATCCTGCCTGTACTAACTCCAAAGCCCCTAGTGATAATATTTTGGCAAAATGTCTCCACTTTTGGTATCACTACAAATAGTACCATCAAACTACTGTCACGTTATCTTCATGCACCCAGCCCTGCACCAGTTCAAACCAAGGAGGGTTTTGCCGTTGCCTTCAGGGGGAGCAGGTTGGAAGCACGAATGTTGACCACGGCTTTTGCGCACGTCAAAGGTGAGCTGGACAGTCCTCCAAGTATAACATGCTAAAAGGTGATTTTGGTTGGACCACAGGCTTACATAAGAGCAGAAATTAAATACGAGAGCCTTCCTCCAGAAAGGTCAAGAGTGTACGCTCGTCAGCCGTCTAATTAATATGATTTAATAAATATTCATGTACAACAGTGCCTGCATAGGCAAAAGGTAATGTGAAATTTATCAGTGGCTTGACTAAATTAGCTTATTGCAACAGAGAAAGGCAAATAACTTACAGAAACAAATATTTAAATTAAACTCTACTGTTTGTTTTCAACGTGTACAAGGCAGAATAGTGAACCAGGGGCTATGGACAGCATTACATCATTGCCACCCTCAAGCTTTCAAAGCATCCTAGCACTACCCAGAGAAAGTCCTGTGGAATTTGCACCTTCGGAGCATGGCTGTACGTAACACTTCCCAGCTTGGTCCTAGACAGCTGTCCATGCACACATGCAATGAACGCATGGTATGTGGACAGGGGGCTATGACCTCACAGCTTGGCACAGCCATAGTAGGCATGACTTCATCCGTAGGGGGGTGCAGTATCACTTATTAGAGGGAAGCCATCTCTGCCTGTTTTCAAGTAAGCAACAAAGGAAGGCAAACTGAAGGCACCACTTACTTCAAAGAAGTGGCCATCTGCCTGATGGATTTAGGTTAGAACAGAAATACATACATTCCTGTCTGAGCTGGTATCACAACCACAAGATTGTACTGCAGGTATTTAATCTTTTAACCTTTTTGACAGGAAGTGGGCACTCAATTTCATTTGATGTGAGTGTTCCCCAGGCACCCTATTTAATTTTTGGCTTAGGCAATACTCTGAATTGAAGCCCAGAGACTGAACTGCAGCCAATGCTGGCATTATGCTTTCTGACACCTTAATGCATTTGGATCCAAACATCCAAAATTTATTAGCACTGCTCTAGTACTAGAACAGCTCTGCACTGCATACAATGAAATGAAGAATGCCATGCCTTCAGGAATCCACCGGACATACGGCCAAATTTTCTTTTCATCTACAGCTTCTGGTAATATACTGGGTGTCTCAGATAAGCTGTAACTTATGACTGCAGAGCTGTCCATGTTAAAATAACCAAGACAAAAAAAGCACATAATGGACTTGCTGAATATTTTTTGTCAGTAGTGCTTGATTAAGACACCAGGAGGAAAAAGAAAGAAGCAGCTTCTGCAAAAACAAAGTCTCGGGAGACTTGCTAATCATGAAAGCCAGTACCACATATATTGCAGATTTATATTTATCCAGACGTAAGCTTTTATAATATAGTAAGGCATAGTTTAAGAACCAAAACCTATGATGAAGGAGATCCCACAACTATCCCAGAGATCCCATTCCAGGGAGGGGAGGGGGAACTGCCTGGAACAAATACCAACACTTTGGAAGTCCTGGTGCCTCTTGTTTAACAGCACAAAATCCCACCGCTGTCCCAAAGATTACATAATGACTGATAAATGATCTATACAATCTGTACAGATTAGACCCCTTAAGATAAAAGGATTAGAAAGGGAATAGTCAAAATGGATTTAGCAACAACACATGCAAGCTATCCTTTTATAGAAAAACAGCTGAGTATGGAGACCTTGATCATTCTGTTTCCAAGTATGTGCTTTCTAGGGAGACTGAGAAAAAAGATCAGTCTTCAAAAATCCTAAATGCTAGTGAGACGCAAGTCTTGCAAGTTGTAAAAAAGAAATTATACAAATAGTACTTTAATTTTGATTTGCCTCTTTCCGAGAGGGAGCAGAAAGAGGCAACTCAAGGCGCAGTATTTAGAAGTCACATTTTTCAATATTTCTTGCAACTTTTGAGGCTTAGAAACCTATGTTCAAAAATTAAAGGTATTTCTGGTACTTGGCAATTTTGAAAAGAAAAACCATACCAAATATTTCAAGAGTTGTGATAAAATCAGGAAAGTTGAGGAAACGTAATAGGTATTTTTGAATTGCAAAGTAACTCTTTCATATTAAATGCCATCAGAGACCAGTAGACTGCTTTCATGGAACAGAATACTACAATGTACCGTGAGAATAAGTGTACCAATAACAACAGGCCAAGTTGATGTAAATTTACACTTTTCAGATGTCACTCTTGCACATAGCTGTTCTACTGCTACAGTTAACTGTTGTACTTTAATGAGTCCTCAAGGCCAACAGTCTTGAAGAAAATCCAATTTAGAAGACAACTAACGGGTATTAAGCAACTAGAGGGACTCAGAATCAGAAGATCTGGATTTCATTCTCCTATCTGCTGCTGAGCTGCTCCATGACCTTGAATAAAATACTTAACTTATCCAGGCTGCAACCCTACCTTAACATGCATCTGCTAAGACTGCTACGAGGTTTAATTAATTAATTCATGCCTACAAACCTTTAAAAAACCTACGGATAGAAGAGGCTATGGAAATTAAAATTAATAACAGTATTTTCCTAGATACAGAGGTACAGAATGACATATGTTTGTGGTATAAATATAAAGGCAGAGACATATAACCATACACAACATGTTTTCACATAACTTCTTCTGACTTGTTCCCTCAAGTGACAGCAACATGGAAATACACAACGACGGAACAAATACTACAAATCCCTACAGATGCTTTGTCTTGTATGTAGGTAGCTGTGACGCTGCCTCCCCTTTACAGCACATTCTTAAGATTACAAATTATGTTGTTTAACAGTATCATGAAAATAAATGGTTCTTACCCTCAGCCCCTGCTCCATGGACAAGCAGAGGACCTGCCAGGGTGCTGTGTACCTGAACATGTTTGGCCCCTTCTGTAGAAAGACTAAATACCACAAGGCACGCAAGTTCTCAGATGTCCTGGTTCCTTTTCATCTGCGGGATGCTTAAATTGAGATAAATCTTTCAGTTGTGCTCTTCAAGGGCCCCCCCGAGCAGACTCTCAAGACAGCGTTGCAGCCATTCCACTTGCGCCCTGAGGAACTGAATAACTAATTCAATAAGAGGCTTTTTTTGCTTGGGAAGAGCTTAGCTCAAACTCAATTAGCATAAATAGGACGATAACCTTTGAACCTCCCATTCCTCCTTTCAGAGGAGCTGACGATGGACAGCACGTCGCAGCAAGGTCGTTCCGGCCCCTACAAATCTTGAGTTTGTATTTCCACTGCTGGCTTTTGACTCTGCTTCACGAGTCCAGAAGTAGCTATCAGAGACCATCTGTAGCTTTGCATGTTTTATTTTTGCTGTTATCTTGCAGCCTGGCTTACAGGAAATCCCTTTTCCTCCTCAGGAGGGATTCCCCTTCCCTGTCTCTGGCATTCTGACCTCTACTTGGCAACTGGCATTATTTTGCTGAATAAATTCACACAGAAGCTTCTATAAGCACTCTAATGATAAAACCGTCATAGTAAGCAAAGTTACCACCCTAAATGAGACAGAAAGGTTTTCCTCTCAAATACAGTGAAGTGAGACCTTGGGAACATTGGAAATATGTGCTGCAGCACTGTTTGTGGTAAGTTTTCCTTTTTTAATAGATTGTCAGTTTTTCAGTCAGAGACCAAGGCCTAGTCTCCAAGATATTAAACTGGTAAAAGAGTAAAGCTCTGATATTTTCTATATTTATGTTATTTCAGTGATGAACTGAAATGGTACTTCTGTACCCTGTGGCTGCTGGAAAACAGTGAGATGCTGTATGCACAGCAGGGCAATGTTTGTTTTTCTTTTATGGCAGTTGTTTGTATTCACAAACCATTACCAGTGCAAATCCAGCCACACAGATCAAGTAACTAACTTATCCTGACTTTTTTTTTTTTTTTTTTTTTCTTCCTTTGGTAAAGGAAGAAGTAGTCATTTTAGATTCACACCGTCTCAAATCTGACTCTGTTCCTGAGTAAGAATTGGGACATGACTCTAACATGGATTACAGGAGGACTTAGGTTACAAACACAAAATAGATGAAGTGTCTTCTGCTGAAGTAACATTCAGTTACTTCAGTATGGCCAAGGTTAGAAATGTGGATTTTGGTGAGAAATGGCCGTTCCACACACCCTGTGAACCTTCCAAAGGCCAGATACGCAAAGAACTGCTGTGGAATGGAAACAAGCCTGTCCACATGCATTATCATCTTGTAGCATCTTAAGATCTTCCTTTTTTGTTAAAGGTTGTGTGCCTTGCTAACTACCTACATCATGAAGCCCATATCACAGTACTTAATTCTAAAGATAAATGAGAATATAGATACAGAAGAGCTAAACCTAAGTACCAAGATACAGTTCTGCAGAGTTACCAGTGAGCCTGCCAAAGCACCTGAAACCTAGGAGATCCCACCAAAAAATCCCAACAACAAAGCATTTTAGCCTAGTATAGAATATTAAATAAGCTTCTTAGAAAGCAGACCTCTGATCTTTGATTTTCCTAGTCGATGAACTGAGTGCTCTTCAATAGCTCAGAAACTGCTAGCAAAAATACTGTGATCTATCAGACAAATCTGGGATAGTTAATTAACTGCGAACTAGACATTAAAGCTGCTTTTACATCTTTTGTATTAAGAAACGTTCATACAGGTAAACAGTAAAAATACATAACCTGAACTTTTGTGACCCTGCACCCATACAAATATAAACTGCTTATTTTCTGAACAGTTAGACCTCTTTCTCCCTTTTCATTTTAGACTTCCCCGTATCTCTTTTTAATAAAAAAACCAAAAAACAGGACTACTGAAACAGCTTCACCCCATAGCAAATTTTAAATGAGATATTACAAAGCCACAGATGTCAGGAAATTAATACAAATGCTGCCATACCAAGATCAGAAAGTTAATACAATTGTTGACTTGTCTTCAGGGGGAAAGAATGGACAAAAATAAATAGTAAAGGGAAGCCACAAAGAGACACGACTGTGCCATCCAAGTGGGGATCGATGGACACTGACAGTACATGGTAATGAATGCTCACTGCGTCTGAATGCCCATCCTTCCTCCCTCTTACCAGAAATCATTAACAGCAGAGGAGAGCTTTCCAGGACGCAGTCAGAAGTCAAAATGCTAACACTCACAGCTTTTCTCTCCAACGGATCCTTTTCAGAAGAGTTAGTGTTGAAATCTTCTTGGAACAGGTAGGAAGGATTTACTGTAGCGATGCAAAAATGTAATCGGTCCTCACAGAAGAATGCAAAGCACTTAGCAGTAAACATCACACCCACATTTTGTGGTTTGTGTTTCTCAAGCAAGGGTCATTCGACTTCCTGTGAGACTCTGACAGCACAGGATCTACCAGTGCTGTCTTTCCACCCCTCCTTTTATTTCCCAATAAATACAAAGCCTTTGGATAAGAACTTACTCAAGCTGATGGAGCCATAAAAGTTGTTTGTCTTCCAGTTGTCCATGAGTAAAGAAGATGAGACACTGCATCAAAGAGGCGATGCCTCCTGCTGTGATAAATGCACATGGCTAAAATACTAAACTGGAATTTATGAAATCAAATCCAGTCCCAGGCTCTCATGTATTGGGAAAAAAAACCACTTAATCTCACCGTGCCTTTTATCAGAAAGCTGTTTATAGCATATTTTGCAAGTTGTGGAAAAAGTATGCTTATGAGGACACTGGCTAAACTATTTCCTTCTTTAACAAATACAGGAAAAACAACCTTTAATTAGGAGTACTCATATTGTATGCTTTAAAATTTTGGTATTCAAAGAACCTACGAGGAAGAGACACCCAAGATTTTGAATTTTCAAAATTTCTCACTAGAGTGAGAAATAATGCATCACTGTACTCTGTTTTTCCCTTATAAAAGGTAGAAAACTGGATGCGTACCTGTTGCAGAAAACGTAGCCTGGCTGGCATAGGACACTGCTATATAGGAGCCAGAGGCTCTCTCAGTCCTGGAAATGAGCACTCAAAGAGACTTTAAGTAAATGCAAGGTTTGGCAACAGCAAAATACATAGTTTGATGAGCTGACATTTGGGCAAAAGTACTTAGGAGCCTAATCCTCCCTAGCCACAATTATAATTACTGAACCTCATGAGCACAATATTGTAATAACGAGAACTGCAGGACTGAATAAGAAAGCCCAAGAATTCAGCCTGGTGAGCTCTTCAGGAAAGAGTGACAGGTATTTCTAGTATTTGTTGCTTTATTATTATTATTTTTACTACTATTTTTATGGTTCTACTGTACTGCTCCTCCCTCCTTATGGCAAGAGTCACTCTATGGGAACAAAGACCTGCTTTTCCCATTCCTATCTCCTGGTTGGAAAGGAGTGAGCAAGAAATTTTAAAGCAGCCAGTCTCTAAATCTGATTTACATCTATCTCTTTGTTTATATTACCCCTTCTCTTCTGTTGCATATCACTTTATTATCATCATTTTATATGTGACACAAAAGATCAGATTTGAAGTTATCTGTATCCCGAAACAATCTGTACAAGATCTCAGACAGTACACCCAAAATATGCAATGTCAGCAGTATGAGGAGTCTGTCTTTTCCAATCACATATCCCAAAGGGTGAGTACAGAAATGAAAAAGCTTGGAAAAAATAGCAAAGTTTTATCTGGGGCCTGGATGGGAAGCCTGGAACATGCAGTCCTGGAAAGCATCCTCTTGCTTTGTGGAAGAAAGTCAAGTTACCATGCATGTGAGCTGAAGATGGGGTGCTGAGCCCAAAACATTGGGGTTTTTTTCTTACTTCTTTCAATCAGTCTAATAAAAATATTGCTTCTTTCCATGAAACCTGTCTCCTTTATTGCCTGATAAACCTCTGTGGATACAAAACTGCTATTACCATTAAATGTCCATCCCGCTAAGGAAAAAATGTAATCTCTAGGAAAACAGAGTGTGTAGTGAATACATCAGCTGATACTTGGTGCTCCAAGGATTAATATCTAAGAAGTATTTCAAGAAGAGTGTAGGCACGAAGTTGCTCAGTACCAAATAATTTTCTCAATACTTAGAAAAGCCTATCCCATCAGGAGAAAAAGCCTTTATTCTGAAAATGAAAGGCTTAAAAAAACAAAAAACCAAAAAAACGCTAACTAGGTGACTATGGGCTAGACTAACATTGTCTGTAAAGCAAGGAGCAGCACAATTTTCTACCTTCTGTTTGAAAGGAAAAGCAGTAAGAAAGAGCGTAAGAAAAAGGTAGTCTGTCCAAATGTTTTGCAATGCAACGAAACATCAGTGAGGCTCTTTTGACTGCGTTTCTCAGAAGGAATGCATGAGGTCACGAAGACTAAGATCTTATCAGCCACTGGATGCAAAACTTCCCTTGAATACATCATTCTCTGCACTGCATACAACTAGTCATGATACAGAGGCATGAATTATGTTCACGTCATACAGAAAATGACTTGGCTTGGTGAAGACCTGTAAGAGCTTACCAGCATGTTGTCAAAGAAATCCTGCCACCAAAACTGCAGGAAGAAGACATTTTGCAAGCCACAGCCTAGCTCTGGGATCTCAGCAACCTGTGCTTTTGAGGCATAGCTCAAAACACAGAGGATTTAAATGGGTATCTAGCTGTACAGTACAACGAGCTTTGGACTGGGCTCATTCACTGGTATTTGCATGGCTCTCCTTAAGCAGGAAATCCTGAATTCTCACTCATATTCTTTTCAAATCAGATCCAACTGCTGCTTGCCCACCTTTTAACCTCTGAAAGACCAAAAGCCAAACACTTTTACAAGTGGGAAAGATGACAAAAATCCTGAAACAATTAGTAGAAGAGGAAACTCCCTTAAATTCGTCACTGTAACCAAGATTTTTTATATATGTGTAGCCTCCTAACTCGGCACCTCTGAGACCCCCTATGTGAAAAGCACAAGAGGAACACATATGCATGGGAAGGTAGTGTGGGATGGATATAAATCAGCTGTCCTGGAAGATACTGAATGACTTCCTAGTGAGTCTCCTTCTCAGCTTTTCTGGGGTGTCCCTCCCTAGTAATATGACACACTTGTCCCTGGTCTGCCTACACAAGCGGTTATGCACTAATTACAAAAGTGCAACCTCTTGTGATTTGGCAGAAAATATCCCAAGCACTTACATAACCACAGTTGGGATCATGTGTAGCATCACCATGGAAAAACAGCCTTTTCATTAGCCCAACAGCACTTACAATGGTGCTGGAACTGTGCTTTGACACTGACGTAAGGAGCACAGGCGGCGACGGTCACACGGCAGCGCAAGCCAGTCCTAAAGGAGCTGCTACAATCCTGCTCATCTCCTCCCTGGTCATGCTGGTTTGGGTTGTCTGTCTGGTGGTATGGCTGAAAAGTAATCTCAGTAAAAAGGAAAAAAAAAAGTGGCTCATGTCTGGCTGGATTCAGCTTCCAACTGAGCAAACACAAACACCACCCAGCATGAATCCGCACTGCAGTTTCCTAAGCACTGCATTTATCTTGGGTGGTCAGCTACCAAGCCACCAGCCAGGCATCCCCCTCCTAATCCCCTGAAACTTGTTCAGCTCATGGTTTGAAGCAGTGTTCGTGTACAGTTCAAATCCATGAATGTGCTTGCCATTTGCAGTATCTCAGGCTCTACTTCAAAATTGCTACATCTACTGATGGTTAGTTCATCCCTGTTCATTCTTTCTCCAATACTGACCATTTGGTTTAGTAACCTCCTGCCCTTCTTAGTGTTTCCTTCCCTGATGCGTATATAAACTTCTGGTCTATCCCAGTCTGCATTCTTCTAGACTAAACAAGTAAAGCTCCTTTAATGTCAAGTTGGATGTCAGGCTTTCATCTCTCTGCTGTCCACTGCAGTGTCAAGTCACATTTTTGGAAGATGAGTGCCCAGAAACGCGCATGGTGTTCCCGGTACAGTCTTACCAGCAGTGTCCACAATGGTGTTCATGTGTCCCTATCCCTTTTGGAAATGCCCCGACTGGTAAGTAAATATAGCCAGAGAGAAGAGAAACCCTCTTTGTATGGCTGCAGAAGTAAAGACAGCCCTGAGGGGACTCCCTGGGTACATAAGGAAGGTATTTATAGAAAAAGCACGCAGACAAAAAGAGTGTGTGACACAGGAGGTGCTGGCAGTCGGGCAACAGTGCAGGAGACACTCACAGTTGTGCTACTCTCATCTGACAGGATTATGCCAATTAAAAGATGACAACAGCTGCAGGCAGATGGGCGCTTCAAGTACAGACATTTCCTCCAAAACTGGTAGCAGCAGCAGCAGCAACAGCTGTGCTGGAAAGGCAGTGAACTAGTGCACCAAGAAGCCCAGAAAGTATGTCATCCTTCCTGAAACATCTTAGACTGCTCCTCTCAGACAGGCTGACACAATTTCTTACCCTCTATTTGTCTTCCAAGCTCAAACGACACTGAGCTAATGAGTGAATGATTAAGCACCAGCCCATGCTACTCTATGCCCTGGATACGATTACTGGAGTTGCAGTGCCGAGCTAAACACTTGCAGCTCATTTCCTTTGCATGAAATGGCACCAGAGGGGAAAAACGAAACAGAAGATGCTCACGCAACCTCTTTGTTTACACGGGAGAAAGTTTCAACTTCCCAATGTGGAACTCAGGGAGAAAATCCCTTCTCCCTTTGCACTGTGCTCTTTCTGATGCTTCGTGTTGGAGCACTCCATTCCACCACAGCCACAAAATCAATCTTCTCCCAGACTACTGTTTCCCAGGCATTGCCCTGCCAAGCTTTATTGCAGAAAGCAATAAATAATTGTCAGAAGTATGGATACAGCACTGCAGACCCCCTCTGCTACCAGCACCAGCCCTGGATGCCTCTTGACATCCTGCCAGCCCCATCCCTCCTCACACCCCACTCCCTGCCAGACCCTGGCCCCTCTGCCAACACCTCCTCTGCACGGCCGAGTAGGGCTCGGGCACTGCTGGCACTGCGTCAGGCGTGGGCGAGCGGTGCTGACGCTGGCCGCAGGCATTCAAAGGCTCTCTGCTGCGGTGACTGCAGGGCTGTGAGGCACAGAAATCCACACTGGCCTTAGGAAGGTTCAGCAGAGGTTATTCACGCATGGTCTCCATGATTCCAGAACTATGCCCCTCAGGATGCTCTCTGCTGGGGCTGGGAAGATGGGTATGGAGGGAAATTTCTGCTCATCTGCTCACTCAGTCTCCCTCTCCCTCCTAAAATGCCTCATAAAACCTACATCTGGGTCTCATGTGCATTGACTTTTTCACTACAAGAGCTCCAGACATGGGGAGAGGAAACAGGAAAAGTCCCAACTGGAAAGCCCCAGGTAGCCCCAACCACATGAAGACGTTCACTAGCCATATGGTATGGTGTTAGTATGGCTTCTGTGTTACATTTTATCTTTTTTTCCTATGGGACAGGAGCAATAACACACATATTTGTGCCAATTAATGTGTTGGGATCATACAATTCATTAGAGAAAAAGCTGGCAGTGTGATACACTAGCCTGAAACGCATCTTCTTTTCCTTAGAGCTGGTAGGTTTTGCATCCATATGCAAGAAGTACAATGGAAATTGTCTCTAAACATCACTTGGGTAAGCCTGGGGAGCTAGGACCTGCTGCACTCAATCAAAAAATCTTAGAAACTTGCAGTCTGTTAGCCTCACCCCTCCTAACTGCTTCATGACTTTTTCCTACCTTGTTTTGATCTTTCATTTTATTGCAAAACTGTGTCTTTTCTTGCCCAGGTCCTGTCCTTCCTGTACCCTCAGATAAAGACCACCTGCCGAACCACTGGTGGATAAGGAGCGAGGATCTGTGAACTCACCCCACGTAGAAGAAAGTCTCAAGAAGAAGAGATACAACGACAACACAATGGTCTTGGCAGCTTAGTTTTCACAGAGGTGAAATTCTGCTGGGCAAACATCAATAAAAATCCAGCCAGGTCAAGTTCTTCCCTGTCATTTCGATTAATAAATATTGCATTTACTCAACTCTGGTTAAACGTGGCTCAAGGTATGTCAGGTATTTTACGTAGAGTTGTGATGAATGCTCAGCATTGCTCAATCCTGACCCTGTCATTTCTTCATTTTCTATCAATACACAAAGTCTCATCCTATTTTAAACCTCAACAGCAACAGCAGCCTCCCATCATGTGCAAAGCACTCAGCTGCCTTAGGGCACACTCTTTTCCTCTAATTCTCCAGTACAATGATTCTTTTCTTCTGCCTTTTAGCCAGATCCCTTTAAAAATGGCGAAATTTTGTAACATGATTTGTACAAATCCCCTCATTTTCTGTTCATTAATTAGTTATAATGAAGCACCATTTATATATAAGCTATGAAAAGTTACTGCACTGCCTCTTGAACCCCTAGGGAAATTCTTACACCGAAGGCTTTCGACTAACAGACCTTCTCTGACAGAAACTACAGACGCCAGTCCACACATCTGCTCCCATCAGTGGACAGAGGCTGTAAGACAGTAGCCTCTATTGAGCACTAATAAGTAGCTTCACCCACTTAGAGTGCAGCACAATCTGAGTTTTCTTTATGGCAACTGAGGTTTTCTCCTCGTGGCAGTAATTGTGCTTAATGAGAGTCTGCCCAGAGCAGACACAGGCTGAGCTAGCCAGAGCTTTCTCCTCTGCCAGATGTGGCTGCTGTAGGGCACAATTATGGGAAATAACCTTTGCAGGGGGAGAGGAAAAGGCAGAAAGCTGCTTTGGTGCACACACGCAGTAGCACATGGCTGGCTGTGCACACTCACACACACGTGTATGGCTGTGTGTGCACAGGGAGACACATTCCAGGATTTCTGGTGTAGCAGTGTGCGCTTACTGTAAACAATAACTTCATGTTGCTTGCACAAAATTCCACTTCCTCCCTGCCGGGATGGATAAAGGCTGCTATTGCACAAGAGCCTCACTTAAGATATGGAGCGTTTTCAAGGATGAAAGCACTCCAGGCATTAGCAACTGCCTGGAAACCCAGCAGTGGGACTAATTCCCTGACTAATGCCATAGCATGATGCCTTTGCAGCATCATTTGTTACATGCTGCTTTTTTGCCCGCTCTGAGTAGCCCCAATTTTAAGACAAAGTATCTGCTACTGGTATTTAACTGGCAGCCATATGTTATTTCACCAGCTCCTCCATTGGGCTGGCTGGGCTTGCTGTATGGATTCTAGGAGTGGCTATTCATTACACAGCCACAAAGGCTCTTTTGGCACGCGATACTGAGACCAGCTGTGCCTTCCACAGACGACTGTTATGGCTGAAACACCATCATTTGAGTATGTGTGAAGAGAGATGCTGATAAACTAATCTAAAATCCCAGATTTGGTTCAAGAGGTTGCTTCTATGCACCCAGCAGTTTTGGGCTGAGGTATGAAGCTGTTTGCAGGCCTTTTTTATCACTGCTTGCAGCTGCCATTCGCAGGGATGGGCAGAGCACAAAAAGAAGGAAGATCCACTACATTAGAGCAATTCAGATAGAGAGATTGATCTTAATCTGTCTTTCACAGACAACCACCAACATTCAGCTAGGATCCAAACTTCCAGAACCAGGGGGTGCTGTATATGGAGGGATACTCATGTTCTTGGGAAATGGCTGCATTTCACTTCAAGGTATTTTCTAAGGTGCAAGATGAAACAACTGCTACAGAACCAATCCATGAACGTCAAGATTCCTGCAGTCGATCATTCAGGTAACAATACAGACCCATTCCAAACCAGACATGGGCATTTTAAAATCTGGTAGCTAGTACAATAATCATAAAGCATGGATAAAGTACGAGGTAATAAATACGAGGTGTGTGATCTGTTTTTCAACTGACAGGTTACAAACAAGAAAGGGGCCAATTCACTGATTCTTCTTCCTTAAACTTAAACGCAGCACCGCAGTTTTGGCTGTTGCTCGCCCTTCTACCCTATCTAATTCCCCAACAAAAGCAAAGGACAGGTGAGAGACAAAGTTGTATGGAAACAGATGCTTTGACTCATGGGATCACCTTTGGATGTAATGGGCCAGGGCAGTGGCTGTGAGCAGCAGCCCACCTCTCAGAGCATCAGAAGCAACATTTAAAAGGAAACCCTGATGCTGTGTGATTAGTATTGTTTGAGCGTGCCTTGCTGAGCCAGAAAGGAAGCAGTCATTTGGTTTCTAAGGAGCACCACCAAAAAAATACCATCAAAACAAGATAAACGGTGCTGCCTGAACAAGTTTCTCAGCACGTAACTCCACCCAGGAATTCCTCTTACGAAATCGGGCTTCTCCTGTGCTTGAGAGAGCCAGCCCAAGCAGCACACTTCCACTGCCGTGCCACTGCTGCGAATGGGCTCCGCACAGGTCTCGGGAGGCAGAAAGCCTCTCCCTTCATGAGGTTCATCTGAAGAGGCCTCCTCAGCCCACAGCGCTCCGTGGGCACCGTTCCAGAGTGCTGGGTGGGAAGCAGGCAGGGACGGTGGGATGCTGAGGTGTGCTGTGCCCACCCAAAGGCTGTCCCAAAGGCACAGAGAGGCTTTCACACCCTCTCCTGCCCACCCACTGCTGTTCCCTGCCTGGAGGGCACAGGCTTCCCTCCATGCTGCTGCCAGCAAGGTGTTCTCCATGAAGAGTGTCTTACTAGGGATGCTGCCTACCACCTGGGAGAAATGCAACCTTTGTGTTGCTGAACAGGTCTCTGGTGGGAGCGGATCCACAGAAATGAGCTGCAATGCACAGCACAGGTTACCTACGCCAGCCTGTGAACAAGACAGCGAGCAGGAAGGGAACAGACAGCAGGGAACCACCCGCAACTTCCCAGACAGTAAAATTACCCCATTGCCTGTGTGAGACGCCATTTCCCAGCTTTTGATCTTTCTCCAAGGGCTTCTCCTCTAATTCAGGAAAAAAAGCTCCTTCCTGAAAGGCTGTCCAACCCCATTTTATCTACCCTAAAAGTCTCAGACAGAGATGCCCAAATAATTTCTGTGTTTCCCTTTTCCATCTGTATTTATTCTTTAACCCGTTGTGGCTTGGTTTTAATGGTGCTTTTACTTCTGTGCCTTTTCATAGAATCATAGAATCATAGAATGGTTTTGTATCAAAAGGAAAGGAAAGTCAAGGTCAGTGCAAAGTTTCTTCATGTAGTTAATTGAAATACTTTTCTGTTACAGTCAAGCAATAAGGTGTCTGCCGCCAGAAATGGTGGCCCATGAAACAAAGTCACTGTTTATACTTGTCTCCGAGTACTCCTCTGTGGCTTTCACTGAACTTAACTTATTTCCTTATTTCGAGTAGGTTACATAATTCTTTGTTTCAAAGCATGGAAATCTTCCTGGGAAGGAAGGTGGCAAGAACAGCTCCTTGAGAGCTTCCTCTCAGGTCTACACCTACTCCATGGGAGAATAATTTCAAGGGTCTGGGATGCTAGTGACAGCTTTCCCTCCTTCCCTCTGTAGGTCCCAGTTAATGGATGGGGGGAGATCACAAGTGTGGAAGAGCCAAAAGCAACTTCCCTTCACAGAGGAAGGCCAATATTAAGAGTGTGGAAGTGCGCGACCAGAGAAAAAGGGAGCAAAACAACTAATTAGAAGATGGCGTTCATAACATTCAGTCTTGTCACTGCAGGTTGTCTTCGCTAAGATATTAAAGAACACCAGACAGCTGCAGAGAAGCATTTGTCACTGTGCAATTCAAGTTAAAACCGAACAGAAAGTGGGGAACACATCCCACTTTATGTTTCTTGGCTGAGTCTTATCTATTTGTGGGTTTTATAAATTTTTCTGACAGTCCCACTGTGGTTTTCCCTGATAACTGCTGGGGCTGAGGAGACAATTGTTTATGGCCAGAAAGAAAAGAAATGGAGGACAGATCAGCACAAATGCTCACTCTGAAAGATACTAATGAAGAGTAACCTATTGTGCCTGGCCTTCATACATTTATGGGAAAAAAACCCAGAAAATATCTTCTTGCTTGTAACAGACTCTTGGACTTTCTCCTGAATTACCAGACAGGATTATTAGCATAATTAGATTATACATCATATTGTTGTGCAGTTGGAACTGCACAACTTGGCATCCTTTCCTTTCCTCTCACTATAGAGCAGTGCTTACAACTCAGCATGGCACCACTTTCAGCAGGGGCACCATTTCGAGTATCCCAGTTCTTTGTGGATGCCTGAGTGCTGGAAAGGGCTCAGGGAAGATCCAACTGAGCTGGCGCAAATGCTGAGCACATCCACACTCCAGGCAGACGGAGCCCTGCCCAAGACACTGGAAGAAGGGGGATGTGTTGTTTGCAGGCAAAGCAAGACCTCAGCAGACAGAGCCCTTAAGAAGGTGCATGCACTGCGAAGAGCTGGGGTGGGAGGCTGTGGCCCCGTGTTTTGCTCACATTCTCTCCTGCATGGTGGCTAATCAGCTGTACACACATAACGGTAGTCTCTTGCGCAGCTGCTCTGTGCTTAAGGATGGCCTTGGGGCACCACGCCACAAAGGGCAGGGACTGGCTAAATGCTTTAGGGGCAGCTCAGCCACCTGTTTAGGAGGGGCAGGAGATACTTGAAATTGTAACCTACCAGCTGAAGGACTTACTTAAGGTAAGTCCTCCAGTTCCTCCTGACACTTTATTTATCACACTGTTGTTACTTCTTCACAACTGGCATATCAGGATGAAGGTCTTGGGCAGCACTTCATCATCACACTGGATAAGGACCATTATCACCCCATGCTGAGTACAACCAGGTCTGTTTGCCAAGTCAAAAGGAAAGCTATTCTCTGTTACTCTAAAGGACAATTATCAAACAAATGTTCAGACAAAGGGAATACTGATTATTTGCACTGCATGAAGGTGCAGGACTCTGTCCTGTGTTTACAGGCAGCAGCTGGAGATGTTATTCCTCTTGGCAGGCAAGCTAAAAACTGTGAGCAAGCACAGGGATTTGCCCCAGATTAAGCGGGAATGGCTGGGTGCATCTGGTTTGACAGAGACCATTGGAGGCAGAAACACGAACGCTGCGCCCCAGGACTCCCGGCCAAACCCACTGAGAACCTGTCAGCCCATCCCCATTTTTCTCATTCTTCGCTGCTCTCCCTGCCAGGACTGATAGTCCCTCCGGTTTCACTGGCCTTTTCTCACTGCTCAGGCAGAGGGTCTCCTGCCCGCAGTAAGAGATGCTGTCTGGTACATCTGAGAGGAATCCTTTAGAAAAGCACCCACATTGGCCAGTTTTGCCTAATCCATTAATCACAGTTTACCTCACCGAAACTGGGTTCAGAGCTTCACTTGGCTGCAGTGGGAACAAAGCACAGCCACTGCTGAGATGTTAAGCACCTGTCCCAAACCCATGCCTCATTTTACACGGGAGAAACAGGCAAAGGCAATATGAATTCCAGAGTGCCTGTAGCACTCCCAGAGCAGATCCACCCAGTGTTTCCTCTTTACGAATAAACACCAGAAGCAAGATCCTAAAAGCCATGCCTGAACATCTACCAGAAAAAGCAAGAGATAATCCAAGCAGCAACCTCCTCTCATCATGCGTGCCTCCTCTCAGAGCTCAAGTCCTGGGGGATGTTGGTTTGCTAACGTTGCAGAAGGACAGGACGAAGGGCCATCCACGTTAAATAACAGCATGCACAATAAGGAGGTTTGTCCTTCCTCCCTGCACCACCTCCTTACACTAAAGGCAGTTCTGTGTACTGAATTCTCCCCAAAGTGTAAAACTGCTAGCCCTTCCCTCACTCCCAGTGAGAGACCTGTGTGACCATCTCCAAGGTCAAAAGAAACCAAGGAAGCATTTCTGACGTGTTCTTAAGATATTTTAATAGGTTAATTATAAAGTAAGCGTATTTCTATACACAAGGGCTGTTCTTAGTGACAACTGCTCTGCTCTTCACTGCTCTCGTGCTGCATTTCACCTTCAGCATCCTCTATGCTTCCTTAAGCTCCCTATAAAAGTTTAATATGCATACGTACAGTGGCATTAGTCAAAAGGGACATTTGTCATGTGCCTTTAAGGAAAAAGCATATGTTGTTTTGAAAAAGTATATAGTCAAAGGGGTAACTGGTATGCAAAGAGAAGAGGGTGTTCTTGAAAAACTATGTGAAGCAACATATGAGACAAAAGTTCTTACTTAAAAGAGTAACTGTACGCATACAAATCTGAATTGTGACTTTGTTTCTGTTAAGGTCACTGATGGACACCTAGCACAGAACAGTATGACTAAAATGAAGTCACTCTACAGAAAAACATTTATGCATATTTCCAGGCATGGTTAGGATCTTGAATCAGTTATAATAAGAAGCCTGAATGACAAGGCTCACTGTTTCTCACAAACTCATCAGTTGTGCTAGGAAAATCTTTCTTGTTTGTTATTCTTTTCTCTCGGGTCATATCAATATAATACTTAGAGCTAAGAAAACTTAAGAAATCTAATTTTCTCTGCCCCGCTTCCAATTTCTATCTTAGCAACACTGCCTTAGGAGAGGAAAGTCAGTGTAAGTCCCAGAAAGACAGAAGAAATCTTCTACCAGTCCTTGAAGTGCATTGCTGGTCTCTCCTGCCCGCCCAAGTGTTTTCATCCACTCTTTCTGCAGCTGAAGCTGGCAGTGGTATGAAACAACCAACTGACTTTTTTCTCCTCTCCTTATTTTCCTCCTTGCTCAGTTTACAGTTTCATCTGCCTTAGACCGTACATTTTATGATAGTGCGTCTGCTTCAAAGCGAACCACTTGGAACTGCAAGGGAAGCAGAAGTGGGTGACGGAAGCACAGCACCACCTCCCCGTGAATGGGGTGCGAGACAGGAGCAGTTTAAATCCTTGTGCCTCAGAAGAACATCCACAAGGACAGACTCTGATCTATATTCCTCAAAGCGTCTTCCATGCTTTGAAGGTCTTTTCGCCAACGCACAAATAATCAAAGAGCCTCTGAAACATCCATGCTTCTGTCCTGGCATGTAAGTAGCTTTTGTAAATAATTTTATTATTTCTTCTGGCACACATATTCAAATTCTTTACCTGGAAGGAGGTGAGCTATCTTTTAATCCACTTTTAAATCTTGCATATCAAGGGGCACACACACCTCTCCTGACCAGGAGGAAGCACAGAGCTCAGCTCCAACTTGGGCTAGCTGATACACAAACGCTTGTGAATATTTCCTTCGTCTAGGATAAGGAGGTAATGGAAGCATTTGATCCCTGATTTTCTATGCAATGATTTTCAATGGAAAAGTGCTTTTCTAAATTTGTGAATGAGCCACAATCTTGAAAAGCAAAAAGGTGTGCTCTGTGCTGAGAACAAAGGCTGAAATGAAAGGCTGGCTGTGATCTGTCTGCCTTGCCTGAAAGCTCCCTGGAGAGGACCATCCTGCATGAATTAAAAGCCTGGTAATTTGGTTTGATAGCTCAGCATGGTTTTTTCATGCTTCTTCCAGAGTCAGATGCACTATAGTAAAAAAAAAATATGATATGGACAATGACAAGAAAGCTAAAGATGCTCATAGAAGAGATTCCAGAGGATTAAAAGGTTGCACCAAGCCTTATGGACAGCATTCCACTTCTCCTTTGCTTGAGCCCTCTGACAACAATTGAAAGTATTTTTGAAGTTTCTAATATTTCAATGTTTGATTAGCAGTGTCGTTCTTGCTTGTCTGATCTTCCCAAGACATGGGAAGATGAGCTTCACTAGAAGTGATACTCTGAATATGGCAAAATTATGTTTAACTCTGTTGTTACCCAAATTCAGCAAAATTTTTCTTGTTGGATGAAGCACTGCTAGCAAGTTGGCCTCCTCCCAGACCTCTCCAGTACACCACCATTCCCTATGTCTTTCTGGAAAATGTAGCCAAAAGAGATCCCGTCCTCAATCTGCAAAAAGCGCTGTTCCCACCAGCCCATCAGGTCCCATTTTAGAAGATCAAATTTGCTTGACAGAGGTCTCTAAGTACATATACCTTGATGTCTCTTGTACTGCTTAAGCTATTACCTTACCATGAATCTTAGACCTAGTAGCTCCTTTCATCTCTTCTAGACCCCGTTATCACTGTAACTTATTTTATGCTGCCTCTCGCACATTGAACAATCCTCCAGTGAAGTACAATAGCCAAAACACTCTTCACTTTAAAGGCTCCTGGAAGCTTCCAGTGATTCTTGCCACAATAGTCCTTCATTCCACCAAAGCAATGAGCAACCAAAAACCATTTCTGCAATGGCCATTTGAAATAAAGAGATACTTCACCAGTGTGTCTGCCTGTCCTGTCCTGCCTGAACCTTTAGTGCTGGAAAGTGCTATGGCATTGTGATAATACATATTTTCCGATGTTCTGTCTGGGGCACAGCTGCAATGTACCTATGCTCCATGCAAACGTGCAAAATACAACTTTTAGCCTCAGTTGGCCCTGAACCCTTCTCACAGCCCAGAACAGCATGCATCACATAATGTGCACTCTGGCACGCAGAGGGAATGCATATTTGCTCATAAAACAAAGGACATCTCAATTTTGGTGATGTCATGGACAAAATTCCAGTTATGTGGCAGGATTTGATCCTCTTGTGATTAGCACTAAGCTGCTCATCTTAATTAACATATATCACCTCTTATTGTATTTGTACCCCTGTCACATTTTGGATGCATAACTGGCCACGTGAGAGACCACATAAGCATCTCCTGTCACCTAAATCAAAAGATCGAAGGGGCAGACATGCACAGAGAGCAGAGGGATAGGATCCCTGCATGTTGTTGTATGGCCGGTGTGCTTTGAGATGTGTGACAGGGACAGAGCCTGCAGTCCCCCTGGGTGGCAGGGTGCAATTAGCAGAGCCACTCACCCACTTAAGGGGAGATGTTGCCTGTACAGTGGCATAAGTGCCTCCGAAGGAGGCATCACACCCCACTCGTGCCTGAACCATTTGTGCTGGGGAGCCAATCTTGACCATTCTGCCTGGTCAACCAGAAATGTTCAAAGCCCTCCCTGTTCAATCCACTTGACCCACCATGAACCCCATCGTTTGCAGAATGGGTGAGCTGTAAGTTAAGTAGACTATACTAGCAACTGCTCTAACTATTGGTGGCATTTAGTCAACCTTGAACTCATATGAGTTTTACGGGCCCTTTCAAAACTGCTCCACTCCCCGGGAAACAGGCACCAGGAAAGCACTGCTCTTGGTCTGCCAAGAACAGGTGTCGTATTTATTGAAAACAACTCAAATGCAAAAGATCCATTAACATTCTTGCATAAATCCAACAGTTTGCTTTGATAGACTTTTAAAACCCTTCTGAAAAAAAAACCTGAACTACAACAGCAACCCGGCCCCACCGGCAATTAAGTCCTGCCTACGGAGACATTTCCATTGCGGCATTTTTTGAGTGATGTAAGAGAACATTGAACAATTTAATGGACTTTACAATTCATAGGTGAAAATCTAGTGTAGTAATCAGGTCATAAATCACGGTGGCACACAAAGAGCAACTAAGAAAACACGTTCCACATGAAGAGTCCCAACCTACCTGCTACAACAAAGAGCTGGAGGTTTTATCTTTAAAGTCACCTCAATGACAAGTTATTCTGTTCTGTTTAAAAATACCCTATTTGTTCCTAACCAGAAATAAAATCTTCTGCAAGACATATACTTTTAGTACGCCTTAAATTAGAGGAAAAACTTCATACACATCAGGACCACCCAGAAATCAATGGTGTGTACATGTCAGTGGTCTCTGTATGGCCAAATTTAGCCCTCCAAAACCAAAGTGTGCAGCTCTCAAGTATGCTAATAAGAGCTGATAGTGCTGTACGCAAAAGCGGAACATGACACAGAAGCTGTAAGGGTAATACTATGGAATAAAATCAGGTTTATAATATTAAACATATGCAACCACGTGATTAGTGGAAAACCCAAAGGCAAACCATTTTCTCTTGACCTATTTTTCTTCTCAAATGTATTTCAAGAACTCCTCTGGCTGTTATCTTTAGGTAAATTTAGAGATCTTAGCCATATGCTATAGTTCTGGGTCTCCTATTACAAAGACCAATACAAAATCTGCATGACAGGACTTGTGCTGAAAGTACCCCAACAGCAATTCCCACCTCTAAATGGTGCATAATGTTGTATTTTAACAAAGCTTTCCCCCTGGATTGAATAAGACAGCGGTAATGAGCAGGAATTATCTGGGAAGTCTGTCTCATTGTCTAATACAATGATAATATTTGCTGCTAAATTCTCCAGTGCCTGTTCACCATTTGCCCTGTGTGTCAAGCTGCCCTCAGTTCATGCATCCTTCAACCAAGAGCACGCTGACATTTTATCTGTTTGAGGGACACTAGCAACAACAAGACAAACTAGTATTTCACCAAAAGAATGCAAAGAAGGTTAAAAATACTTTGTGCACACCAGATCATTTTTAACTCTTCATTAAAAGTTCTAGGTTTGCTTTCATTTCAGACCATGGTCCCTGGCTTTGCAGCATTTTTCCTTATTCCAGATATGACTCCCTAAAGAGGCTCCCCCATAGAATCATAGAATCTTAATGCTGGAAGAGATCTCCCAGATCATCAAGTCCAACCATCAACCTAACACCACCATGCCTACTAAACCATGTTGCACTGAAGGTTCTTCAGGTGCTGAAGGACACATATCGTTTAGTTATCTCAGGGACCTCTGGTGCGTTAGATACCAGACTTGTCCCTTCTAAGCCTGCTGTGCAAAGGCTGTGTATCACTTTTCTTGGGGTCTCCCGTTGCACAGGGGGCTGTTTGGGGGTGAGATGGGAATGACCATGGTTTGTCCCACTCTCTGCAAGCACTCAGAAACATCAGCAAGCTCATAGATTGCCTGATGTTAAAAGATCAGCCACCATGGTCAGTGACTTTTCTTGCGCAGGCCAGATTCTGCAGTAGATGATGCTGGATTAATTACAGCAATACATAATTACAGCAGCATGCCAAGCTGGCCAAATATAAACTCTGCTGCAGTGTATCTGTAAACTCCAACCAAGCCATTATCCACAGAAGAGACAGGCTGATAAAAAAAAACAGTAACTCACATGGGATTTCCATCATAAAATATGCAGTACCATGCAAATATCTAAACAGACTGAGATGAGAACCTCTATTGCTTGATTAGTGGGAACAGGGTAGCAGCTGGAACTGCAGGAAAATGAGGCATGACTCAGCAATCACTGATTCCCCTCTGCCAAGTGTGTGTTCATTTAAGTTTTTTTAAGGATTCTCTGACATTTTGGTGAAGAAGGACATATAGGGAATTTAGATTAGTAAGACCACTAATGCCAATGAAGTATCTCTCATCTTGCATCCTCCCTAACCAAGCTCCTGAAGTTTATGTTCAGACAGACATCACTCATTTTTACTTACTTCACTGTCAAAGTAATTCACAAATTATTTGGGACTTGTAAAGACAAAGCTATTGGGATGCTGCTATACAAGGAAATCTGATTGTAAATCACTGTATTTCTTAGTTTTGCCAGAGCCCCTGAGAAAAAAAAAGGCATCTGAGATAAGTATTTCTAGATTTATTTAATCTGTAACTAGTAAAATAAAAATCATTCCAGAAAAACATGCATTTTCTAAGTCCTAAACTTTATAAAAAAAAAAAAAAAAGAAAGAAAAAAGATGGCAAGCTGTGCAGGAAGACAGCAAACTGTTTTGTGTTTGTACAATACAAAACATATTTCTTTGAGCCGAACAAAAACATAATATAATTTCCTCTGACAGGTTTTATCTTGCATTTTCCCATATATGTAAGCTGTTTTTTTTTTCCTCTTTTATCTAATAAAACAAATTTTTTTTTTTTAAGGTTAGAATAGGCCTTCTTCTGAACAATGTAAGTGGTACACAGTGCCATAAGGGCTCACGGTAATGACAACAAAATACCCAGAGAAATGTAACAGGTGATATTCCGCTCACAGTGGAGTTCACCAGGTATCTGCCATCAACTGAATCAGGGTGAGGGCTTTATCCAGCCTTCCTGCTGGTCTCCAGGGTTGTGCAGTAGGTCACAGACACAAGAGTTGGGAAGCCAGGCAGGTTCCTCCAGCTCCAGGCTCACTTGTTTCTTGCCTCTATTCCTCTTCAAAATGGAGTGATGATATTTTTAGGGGGGAGGAGAAAAAAAAAATGATACAGTATTTTGCTTTTAAAACCTCCTTTCTAAGCACTCAGTCCCAAAGTTCGCACTCTCAATCTCGTACAAACAGATGTGTTAGTCCAGGAGACAAGAACGAGAGGTTCAGGCTTGGCACAGGTCTGCATTTAGTTTGGGACTGAAAAGATACCCTAGCACTTAAGTTCTCCCAAATAACAGAGATCATTGGCTTTAATTTTATTTTCTTCGCTCATCAACGGCTGCAGCTACCGTCCTTGCTATATTTAGCCGCCTTTATCTTCTCTCATAAAAGGCACATCAAGACGGAGAAGGGCCTCTCTGAATCTCAGACATTTTTAGAGCAGGACTGCGCTATCATCGTGCCTTGCTGATAATCCTCAAGTCTTTTTTTTTTTTTTAGCACTGCTAATGGAACAGCATCCTATTTGTAGGAGGGCAGTTTTCAACAAAAGCAGGATCTACCCTCTGGGATTCATATGCTCTTGGTTTAATTAAAAAGCAATCCCATTAAAACTTGCCACTGCCACAAGTGAATCAAATTAATTTAAAAAAAAAAATAGAAGAGAGAAACAAAATTGTTTTCAGGTGGCAACAATTGCAGCTTAAATCTGTACACTTTCAATAGTATAAATTAAAACTTATGGCTTGGAAGTATTTTCCTCAGGTTTGAGGAAATCCACCAAAGTGATGTAACAGTGAATAACACTGTGCCCACTAAATCTACCCCAGGGAAAGGAATGCTGCTTATTTTTAGGTCCAATTCACTCAAAACTGCACACATGCTAATGTCAGTCATAAAAATTTTACCTCAGACGCAGAAGCTGTTTAAATATTTACTTCCTTGGGGGAAAAAAAAAAAAAAAAGAACAAACCCAAAAGCAGAATAAAATTGCTCTACTTACAAATGAAATCACATTTGGGACATCTTTGTTTAAAAGCTTCCAATAAGTGAAGCAGGATGTGTTTGCTTTCCATTTCCTACTATTAAGGAATATGGGTTTGACCTACTGCTGCAGTTGAACTTTGCAAAGGTGTGCAACTGAAATAGGTGAGTAATAGCAGAAGATTAGACACAAATTAAGTTCCTGCTGGCTCTGCTGATTGCTCAGTCCTTCACCTGTGGCTGAAGAGCCAAAGAGGTTGCCAAGAGAGGGAGAACAAAAGGACAGATGGTCAGGCTCTGCCTCAGCGGCTCTGTGCCACTGCTAGTTGCAATAGACTGGGGAAGGAAAGCATCGCATGAGCAATAAACCAGCAGTTTTAAAAGAGCATGATGGTCAAGTTGGGCTGTAAACCCCTGCACTCTCTGGGGCAGGTGCCTGAGCTGTTCCAGTAAGCAAAAGCAAGATGTCCTCCTGGGGTCGAGGCAAAATGGAGAACCCAGCCACGTCCCTGGGGAGGAAAGCTCACTTCCTGCTCAGCTCACCACACCCCAGCCCCAGTGGCCATCAGGGATGTGGGAGAAGGTTCGCAGGTTTCCCATCAGAGCATAGCCCAGCGTGAGGTCACTATGGCTGGGAAGAGGCTTTCTGGCAGGTCTGAAGGCAAACTGGGACTGAGGTGGGCACGTCTGCACAGGTCTTTGACTCCTCAGCCACTGGCTCCTTGCTCGCTCCTCCAGCTGCGATGCTTGTGCAGCCCTGGTACAGGGCAAGATATTAACTTAATAAAGCAATTCCTCGACAGCCATATCTTCAGTGCAGAGCACAATATTAACTTAATTAAGCAATAAATGACTAAACCAGATGAAGGTCCTGACAGTGGTCCAAACTCTAAAGCACAATCAAGCAGCTGAATAAGCTCCCCCCTAACTTTTGTTGTGGAGAGAGGACATAGCAGGGGTGGGGGCTGTGGGAGTAACCTCTTCCTTTGCATTTCTGGAAGTGGATGTTTGGAGTGGGAAGATGCTGTTTGCACCATGGCAAAGACAAAAATCTCTGGTTGTGGTTTCTGAGCTGGCTCCAGATTTTACCAGGTCAAATATCAACTTTCATTCCGGTTTCCACATCCTTCTTGAAACTCTTACATACCATGACCCCCCCCCCACCCTTCATCTCTCCCTGCTCTGCTCAGGCAGCCCAAGTATTGTCAACCAGCCCTATTTCCAAACTTTGCTGGCCTCTCCTAGTGGGCAAAAAGCCATCATGGGACCATTCACATTGCCATAACCCAGCCATCCCTTCTCCAGCTGCTCTGCTTCCTCACAGACATTCTTCCCTGGACAGTGGTCTATGTTCAGTTACCTGTTGTGGCCACTTCCATGCTCCCATGCTAGAATTCCCTGCAGGCAGAGAAGATGATTTCCAGGGTAAACCCGAGAATCACAGATACCATCCTTAAAAAGATGTGTACGCAGAAAGGGATTAAAAAAACCCACACCATGCAGTATATATGTGGGGAGTGATTTGGTAACACAGTGGAAGAAAAAAACCAAGTAGGAGAGGGTGCTACCTCCAGGTTTTGTCTTGGCTAAATATGAAGTGCTCTTCAGATTAGCCAGAGGTCTTAAGGACTCCAAAGTTAATGACAGTCTTATCTGAAAGTTTGCCCAGCTATTCTTATCTTCACGTGGAAATCTTATCACCTCTCTCTTCCAAAACCTACGCAAACTACTGTTCCTTAACACACCACTGAAAATAATCAAATGCTGGCAGTAAGCCTTGGTACCACCCCACTGCAGAAGGCAGCAGGCTGCAGACCTCTCACTCCACCTCTCCCACTCCTGTCCATGCACTATGAAACCTCACACATTGTAGGAAAGCTCGCACCTACTTGGAAAATATGGACTGTCCGCTTCCACCTTCCTCAGCATGTCTGGTTTTGTATCCTTTTCCTGAACCTGACCATGACACGGGCACATCCATTGGCGAGAATCCCTCTCGCCTTGAGAGCTCTCCTCTCGATTTGAGACAGACTCGTGTGTGCCTCCCTTATGGAGTAAAGAGGATAAAAACCAGAATCCTGGCAGGAGAGTGGTTTTCCATGTGGACTATCAATGTTGCAGCAGGATTCGTGACAAAATAGGATGGTTATGTTAGATCTGCTCTCATCAGTGCCTCCCCGATAGGGCTGCTTATTGGATTTGGGTGGTGGGGCTGCATGCTGGCTGGGGTCACGGCAGCAAAACCGACAGCAAAATTTGACCTTTATAATCTTTATTATAAACAGCAAAGGATCCCGTCTGCTCCACAAGACCCAGAGAGTGCTTCAAGGGAGAAGAGGCATGCTTGTAAACTTATAAAAGTCTGACAGAGTAACAGAAGGGCTTCCTGTCAGTTCTCAGAGCACTGTCTCCATTTATGACACGCCATGGCTCTTCCCTTTCTGACCTTGCATAAAGGCAGCACTAGAGAGGGAGAGAGGAAAGCAGACAGGGTCTGATCACGCTTGCCAGAAGGCATAATCAGAGTCCTGTGAACAGCAAAAGAAACATGCTATTATCACTCATTAATGGATTAGGAGACATACATGATCGTTGTGTAGAGAATGTGGATTATGGAGCATCTGTTGATCTGTTTCACCCTGGGGAGCACATGAGAGCATTTCTGATAGGCGTAAGGCTGGACAGCATGCTCCGGTGGCATTCCTTGACTGCCTTGCTCCCCATGGAGACACAGCTCATCTGGGGTGGTTGACATTCCCTGGCATCCTATCCAAGTCATTTCACATTGCTAGCAGCTATCCCTCAACTGCTTGAGATGACAAAAGGCGCCTGGGGAAGAAAGTGTGAGCTCCAATCCCAAGGATTAAAACTTGGCAATGTTGGACCTGAGGGATAAGTTTTAAATGTGCACAGAAGCATAAGGAAGCATGACCTCAGTCAAGTTGTTATTTTCTGCCTTCTGCAGATGAAGAGACAACAATTGCAAGGCGTTGGCTTGAGCAAGAAAGTGTTTCTGTCCTGCTAATGCCTTTCTCTTAGATCTTCTCCTCCCTTCTGTCACCCAGTTGTTCAAGTCTACCCCTACACTCATATTTCAGTGATGCTCTAGTTTTAAGCAGTGTGTACAGGTGAGTTAATCCAGACCCAAAGACCTCAGGCAGCTTGCCAAAGACATGCTAATTAGTTGGCTGAGCGAGGAGTATGTTGACTTTATAGCAGCACTCGCAGACTTAAGTTATATCAAAACTAAAAATGCTTCCACGTGAATCTGGAGGTTGTACATGGTAAGAAATCAATGTGTAAAAACAAGCAACAGTAGAAAATTCACTGATCAGAAAGACTCCAAGCTAACGGCAACCAAATCAAATCAAGGTTTTATTACAAATAGATTCTGACCAAGATACTCTTTACCAACTGAACTAGGGAGAACAATTTGAAATTCAAGTGAACACAAACTCAGATTCAATTTCAAGGAAAATTTCCATATGGAAAAAATGTGAAGAACTGCTGGCAAGTAATGGATGTATTGAGGGCTAGTAAGATTCCGAGATGGAAAATGTATGCATGACAACGGTGAAATTTCCAAACAGCAGAGGATTAAATCTAATTGGATTTGAGGTTGCTGATAAAAAGCCTTAAGTTTCAAGGCAAATGAAACCATATTTGAGTAGAATCCTCTCCATCTCTGCATTATTTCCTGAACCAAGATAACCGCCAAAGCTACAACATGTTTATGAGCCCTTACTGATTCAAACTTTTGTTGTTCATTGCTGTACCCCTGGGATTTTCAATCACTTTTGTGCAGTGCTGTCCCACATATTTTTCATTTAGTTTCTGTTGACAGATGTCAACCTTTAAGACTTTTTTCCCCTGCATAACTGTCCCAGTTATGCATCACTAGGGAAATTTCAAAAATTTTCCAGCGAGTTGTCTTAATTGACTAAAAAATAATAAGGATCATATGATAAAATATTTTCTCCTGGTTTTAAATTCTTCCTATAAACTTGATCAGCCGTATTTTCTGATCTAGAGCACTGACAGATTGATCAAAAGCAGCAGCGGAGTGGCCCTAATCAGATTTTAGACCAGGCCACTTCTCCCTCTCTCTCCCCTCGCTTCTAATTTCAGCTTCTTATCTTAAATCAGTCATGCCATCTGTAGGGGAATGGCAATTAAATCCAAATCTACCTGACATCAACAGAAAACTTTTGGCTGTCTTCATTCCTACAGCCTCCACTGCCTGGTAAGACTGCTGGAAACCATTCCAGATTAGGACATACCACAGGCACGGTTTGTTAGACAACTCTTTCTTTAGTTGCCTGAAACGGGCTTTAAAGAATATGTTGAAATGGATATTAAATCAAGGAAGCCATAAATGCTGCTAACCAAATGTCTGGCACACACACCCCTTGTCAATTACATGAGTGTTCTGAAGACCCAGCAAAATGGCACACCACACACACAGGCTTTCAAGTCAGAATACTCATCTGCACCTCTCTGATTAAAAAAAAAAGTCAGTACTCAACAGCAGGCACAAAGATAGAAACAGCTTTATGAAAGACGCACATCAACATGGAGAACCCTTTACGAAGCTGCTTCATGTGGTCAGCTTTATGAGGATGATGAGTTGACGCAGATGTCAAATATTTGGGGAGGAGCCAGCCCACTCACATTTTGGGACAGTTACCCTCTATCAAGGAAATTAATGGGAAATTGACTTTAATTAAATAATACTCTACTATCCTCCTGCAGAACCACTTGCAAACTGCTGTGGCTAAATCTTCTTTAAGTTCAATTCAGCCTCAAAATCTCCATGCTTCCATGCTTGGTCTATTTTAGTTGACCTATCAGTATGTGCAAATAAAGTAAATAAAATACACCAATTTGAGAATGTAACATATCTAAAAGGACAAGTTTCATTTGTTTTTACTTGCATATGTTCATATTTTTGCAGTATATAGGTAATGTTCTACAACTTCTATACCTAAACCAACACCTTGAACTTAATGTGCCATACTCCTTTAAACTCCTCTTCAGCAGATCAAAGCATCTGGTGGACAACAGACATACTTTAGGAAAGCTGTAAGAACTAAGTACAAGGTCTTGTTAAGTCATTGTTATCCATGTGCCTCTAGAGAGGCTACTGCGGATTTGAAAGCTTGCCTTACACAACTCCACTTAAAAGGGATAAAGCCATGAACTCCCATTCTGCTTCAATTATCACCACAAATGGTGACTGAGCCACGGTCCAAGCTAACAAATCAAAGGAGCTTTGGATCAGCCCATGCCACCCATTTATATCATCCTTGCACCTTCCACGGTTGAGCCAAAATTCAGTGAGCCAGGCACATGACTACTGCCCCATGAGTCAGCGCTGCTACGGCACACCACATTCCCACCACCTCCCCACCCATGTCAATGGGGGTTGCATGATTCAAGCTAGCAATTAAGAGTGGAAAACAATTATTCTTCCTTCCCAGCCTCAGACCGTGAGAGCTTCCTTTCACTCTGCCTGTGCCTTGCTGTTTCCTCCAACCACTTCCCAGGCTTCATCTTACGACAGTTTCAGGGTGGAGTAACACAAGTCCAGAACCACCAAAAATGCTACACGTTTTAAGCTATTAATTAACCAAGGAATACCAAGTTCTGACAATGCAAAAGTCTGGATAAGCAATTAGCAATATGTTTGATCCTGCCCTGGTGCAACGGAAAAAAAGCTGGTCACCTTTGAAGGCTCCTTCTAACTGGTCCTGCAGGGGGGATACACTTCTGACTTCCAAAAGTATGTCCAGAAACAGTGAGAGATAACCTAGGAAACTTGAAATTAAGAACCTATTCCACATTTTACATCCTCCTTCTCTTCATCCATGGTGGAGGAGCTGACTTGTTACCCATAGTCAAACCAAGACTTGTAGAAACTTCAGCCTGTCAATCACAGCCATTAAAAAATGTTTTAGATTTGAATTTTTCTGGAACTAGTATGCGAAGAGACAAGAAGATTTTATTCTTTGCTGGGACCTGGCAGCCCTGTGGAGTCTATCGCTAGCAATGCTGCCTACTGATCAATGAGCTGTATCCACTTTCTTTGTTCTCTATTTTGTCTACTTAAGATTTTGGAACAGAAACTGTATCTTATAACAGGTTTATATAATTACTTAAAACCAATTTCCAATCTTAATTAGGGATGTAACAATGAACTATTAATAATACTCAGAGCAGCATTAGTCTGTCCCTGCTATTTCACTTCAGTGGTACCAGGAACTAGACCATAAGGGAAATAAATTAAAGACAATTTGAGTTCTGAGAGAAACATCAGAACAAGAGCTTGGGATCTGCATTCCTGTAACAGCTTGTGTCTGTGGGAAATCCCGCGGGTACCAAGGAAAACAGGAAAAGGTGGGATGGTGGGCCTACTCATAGTCTGATAAAGTAAAATAAATGCACAGGACATCACAGGGTTCAGACCCTGCTGCTCAGCGTGTGCTTCAATAAAAGTAACTTCAACTGAAAACAATAAACTAAAAAAGTCTACTGTCAAACTTGAGTTTAGGCATCTTGCCTGATAAATACAGAAATGGAAGAGACCCCACCCTGCTACCAGCCTTAAAGAGCATTTTCCCATTCCCTCACTGTGACTCAGGCTGGACCAGGAATTAACTTCTTGCACCAGGTGTCAGACACGTACAATGCTTCAATTGGTTAAGAAGCCTCTAATAAAAAGCTAAATACGTAATTGCTACCAACTGACAAAACCAAGTTGTAGTCATAGTCATACTCCTCAGAAAAAATGCAAGACTCTGCTCTGCGTGGCTTTAGTGTTTTGCCAGAGCAAACTCAGTCATCTGCTGGAATAACTATCAAACTGCTTCCTGAAGAACACCGTTAAAAAGATTTCATTCTCACTGAGCTATAAAATAGCCAGAGGAATCTCTGAATTTTCAGAAGAGCATGTCTTTTGTGGAAATTAACTGAAATGCTTTAAATTAAAAACAAGCAAAGAACTAATTTTTCAATTCTGAATGGAACTGCTGAAACCTTTAGAGTGACAGTTGTATCTTTAAAACTTTTCAGCAAAATCACACAGTAATATCCTGAGGAAAACTAAAGCCTTACTATTTTTTTCGCTCTCAACAATATCAGTTTACAGCTCAACAACACAAGGGTGGGGGAGGAAATTCCTTTATTCTCACCTTCCAAAAAAAAAAAAAAGTTCCTTTTCAACAAGATTGAGTACAATGAGTTTGTCATCAATTGTTTGCAGGAAACATCTCACATTTTTTCCTTCTGTGCAATGAGTTTGATCCCAGCAGGTTGACTTAATTTTATAAAGGGAAAAAAAAGACATGAAAGGCAAGTGAGAGGCAAAAGCCATGGTCACGTAAGGAATCAGAAGTCCCACTGACCTCAGTAAAACTACCCACACAATGCTCACAGAAGATCCGGACAATGTATAAATACAAGACCAGAGCAATTTGAATTTAAAAATGTGAAAAGGAGATGTGACTTCACCAAATAACATCAACAAAAGTAGCGAGCAGCAAGAGCGCACTCCTTTCTGTCAGAGTGCCAAATGTACCACCGCAAGGAAGGAGAAAAGAACAGCATGTGGGCAGCATTCCCACTAGGAGCCTGGGCTAACAGGGATGCCTAAATATCTTTTTAATTTTGGTTGTTAAAATGTGCTGTGAAAAAATTGTTTGGCTTCCAGCAACAATATTTCAACATGCAAGAGCAAGAATTTAAGAATAAAAATTATTTTTTTCTCTCACTAATTTCCTTTAAAAGTTTTTTTTCTAGTGAAAAGCTATTTCTGATGCAGCTTTCTGATGCTGCTTCTCTTGGTAACTTCCACTGATGGCAAAAAAAGCCAATTGCTGCTCTTGCTTGCAACACTCTGCTCTTCTTTGAAATAATCAACAGTAGTGCAGTAACTCACAGCTGTTTCAGAGAATCACAGAATCACATGGTTGGATGGGACCTATGAGATCATCTAGTCCAACCGTCTTCCCACTACCATTGCTGCCAGAGCTACTAAACCATATCTTGTAGCTCCTCATCAAGCCGCCTCTTGAACACTGCCAGGGACGGCGACTCCACCACCTCCCTGGGCAGGCCATTCCAGTGCCTGACCACTCTTTGGGAGAAAAAGTTTTTTCTCACGTCCAACCTAAACCACCTCTGGTACAACTTGTGGCCATTACCTCGGGTCCTGCTGCTTGCCTGGGAGAAGAGGCCAAACCCCTGCTCATCACAACCTGCCTTCAGGAAGTTACAGAGAGCTATAAGGTCTCCCCTGAGCCTCCTCTTCTCCAGACTAAACAATCCCAACTCCCTCAGCCGCTCCTCATAAGACTTGTGCTCCAGACCCCTCACCAGCTTTAAGAGAAAGCAACACTACAAAGAAACAGAAAGGCAGGGATGAAACGTGCTTTTTGGCTGTTCGCATTAACCCCTGCAGAAGCTTGTGTCAGGCGAGATCCTGAGGCTTTCCTCCTCAAAACCAGGGCACTGCTCCTGGCCCACCCTTTTTAAGGGGAAGCAGTGCTGTGGGAAGAGACCAGGAGTTAAGGTCAAGCCTTCAAGATCTCCTCCTGGCTTCACGTTCTCGATGAGTGTTAAGCATGCCACGTATACATATTTGATGTTGAAAACGCAGATACAGGATGTATCAGCCAAGTGAAAAATCTTGCCTGGTATTCCGGGAAGGCTTTTGTAAATGTAGGCAATATCTCAGGAGCAAAAACGTAATTCAGTCAAGATGGTCTAAGGTGCAATGTGAATAACTGTGGTGAATCAGACTGGAGGACTGTGACGGTGACAAGGATCAAAATCTTTTTCTCTGCTGTGTCACCAAGTCTGTATCAACTCTCCTTGCAGGGGGGTTGGACTAGATGACCTTTGAAGGTCCCTTCCAACTCTAGCCATTCTATGATTCTATGATTCTCCAGCAGCTGGGGCAGTTACTGACACTCACTGGCGCACAGCTGGCATCGGCGTTTGGCCGGTCCCTGAGCAGGGTCGCCTGCTCCAGGGGAATGTGTTACCCCCCATCTCTGCATCTCCTTGCCATCACAGACTTCAGAAGAAGTAGGACCCTGCCCCACAACTCCAAGGACTATTATTTTTTTGTTGTTCTCTTTGTAACAGCCAAGCCAAAGAAACTCTGGCAACACTGCCACAGACTACAGGAAATACTGAGAGACTAATAACATATTTCTCAGTTCATCTGTGTTAGCAGGGAGGAAAATCATAGGGTCTTCTCTTGCCAAACCATACCCGCTGGCATTACTGAAAGCTTGGGCCTCTGGTTTGAATGATTTGGTGTTTTGAAGAAGGCGTGGCTTTTATCAGAGGTTTTCAGAGAATGGTGTAAAACTCAGTATTTGAACAACAAGAGCAACAAAGGCTCCAGAGAAGTCATTCTTTCAGACTCTCTGATCTTTACAATACAATCTAAATCTAAATGTTTCTGTTAGTTTTTAACTCTTCACCCCAGGAAATGTTCTGAAACTTTAAAAGATTTTTTAAAAAATAAAATTTACAATTAACAAGCCAAAACTTGTTATCAGTGAAGCTGCTCTTTAGTTAAATAAGAGAGGACTTTAGTAATTCCTCAGGACTTCTTGTAAGTCGAAGAATACAAGAATTTGTTTTTAGTCTCCTTATGAGACTTTTTTTTCTGTAGAGAAATTTATATCATCTATAGCAAGCTCCATATTAAGCCCATGTAATCCAAGTAATCTGAATTTACTAGAAAAAGTAAACTTTGAATATTGTTCTACAGCATGAATTACTACTCTTTGCTGTTTTGCAGCTCAGTGACATCCAGCAACAGAAGACACACACAAAATCTGTTTCACCAATCCACAGCTAACTCTATCACCCAGCATCTAGTCCCAAACATGGAATGCAACAGAACAGCAGAGGCCTGTTTCTGTATTGCCCAGCTGCTAAAACTGCTCAAGGTCCTGACTAGGTGGGGCCTGAGAAATTCTGTCAGCATGACCCTCCACAGTGGACTTCCTCTGGTGCTACGGGCCACCACCACCACGTTCTTGAGGAATGAAACCATCACGTCACTACAAAGTCCTGGCATCATGCCTAGCAAAGTGAAGTCCTCCTGCCGTGAAAGTGGGTCACCTTTTCTCTTTTAAAAAAATCATATATCCTATTTCAAACTCACATTTGCCACCGTAAGAGCTGCCAGCCCTTCAGTGTCTCCTTTTTTAATGTGTCCCTCCCCCTTCTGTCTCCCAAGGAAATTAAAGTATTCATTAGATCCACCAGCTAGAAAGAAGATTTAAATGGCATAATGCCTTTCCTAACGCAGCTGCACTCTGACAGACGGCTGATGCCAGTGGGATGCTGGGGAAAGCATACACGTTCATGGCAGGCCTTTGAACTACAGGGTCAGTCTCCATCCACAACATACGGTGCACCGCTGTTACACTCCTGCTAAACTCACAGGTCCTCCTCACCTACAAGCACATAGCTGAAAGAGCTGGCAGAGCATCCACAGAGGTAACTCGGTGTTTTGGTGTTCAGATGTTGACAGCTCAAGTCTGGACCAGCAGCCACACCTGTGCCCGGAGGACACAAACCTTCCAAGGGAAGGTGTGCGCACACTTCTAGTGTGAAGTTTTGTCTGTTTTCTGCAGAAGGGTAAGCATCTACAATGAGTAAAGCACTGAAAAATCAACCCCTCCCACGAAACTGAGAGGGGGGCACAACCTCAGCTCGGCCCTGCTGTGCTCCAGAGACCACACACCGCAGTGTGAGGGCTGTCCATGTGTCACAGGGATTATGTGACGGCAAAGGCGGTGGCACAGGCTACATTGGCAGAAATGCTTTAGTCTTTAATTATCTTGGATTCTCTGCATCTACAGATGAATACTTCTGGTCGATGCAACTTGGCCACAGCTTTAACTGCCATCTGGCTCTTGACTTAATGAACGCTGGCATAAGTAACCTCCTCTCAGTCTCCCTCTTCCACACTCCCACTATTTTTAATAGAAACGGAGTTGTTGCCATTACAAGACTTTTTAACAGATTTTTTTTTTGTCATTTGTCATTGCTTACCACTGCCTAACATGACGACAGACACACCCATTGTAACGTCTGCACCTGCAGGATCCCCATTTTATTTTTTGTTCTGTAGAAACATTTCCCACAGGCATGGGAAGAGGAATGCTTAAAAAATGCTAGGCACATGCTCCTCTGCCCCCGCAGACCTAGGCAGCTGGCGATCAGTTGACAATATCCTCCGGGGCTGTCTTGGAAAGTCCCTTTTTTTGACAGTCCACACTGCCAAGAACATAGGCTGTTGGCTTGGTTTCCCTTCAGAAAGCTTGTGATAATCCAGAGTCTTGGAGCATGCAAGAAAACGGTCCTATCATCCCTTTCTTCTAGAAAGAAAATAAGTTTATAGAGGGAGAATGTTTAATACATTCGCAGAGAAGCCATGTCCTTTACCCATGCCAGCAGGATACACCCACTTGCCAGAGTCAACAAGAACAGTAGGCAAGACATGCCCGAGAGCTGAACTCCTGGGTTTCCCACATATCCCACAAGAAGCAGAGAAGAACAAAGACATTTCACTGTCAAATCGTTGCTGCTATACAGATGAAAGCCTTGAATTATGGAGAGGCCTGGGGAATGAATGAGATGCATAATAGCCTAAAAACATTTATTTAGAGCAGAAGGCATCTCAAGACATCTCATGAGCAAGAAACCCCTCTACAAGAAACAGTAATTTTATCACAGATTCTTCTTTTCAGCACAGCTAACTCTGAAAGTCTGGTTTATGCACCAGTCAATCCCAGTTTGGCTCAGTCACCAAACACTACTTGGAATCCAGCCATGACACTGGCCACTATCATACCTTTACCTCACCTCCAATAAATTAGCAAAACCTCTGTGGAATAAACTGCCACTCAAAACTAAATTCTGGGAAGTCCTGCTTATGTACTAATAGTTTCACAGACTGGCCCCAGCATTCTCTAAATATACCAGTAGCTCGTGTCAGCTGTCCAGTGACAACTCGAAATGTGATTTTTTTTCCCCTAAGTCTGATCCTCCTAGAGATTTCAAAATTACCTGAGCTCTCCACTGCTATCTCTAAATTAATTAGATGGAAAAAGATTTTCAAGAAGTTTAAGGGCTTAAAAATATATCCTGGTCAAAAATGTTGACTAATTAAAGAGTACTTTTGATGTAAAGTGAGAACTATGCCCTAGAAATCTTTGTCAATATACATTCTCATCCACTGTACCATGTCCCTTCTGTTCTCATTAACCAAGCTGATAAACACATTTTATACAGCATGGTGAGTATAAATCTGGGCCTTACAGATATATCACCCCAGAAAGCCAAATAGGCAACTGGATAGTAGTGTTGAGAGTGCCCATCAAAAAATGTTGTTAAAAGGTCTCATTTTCAAAAAGCAAATAGGCACTTCTTCAGTTTATGCTGGCTCCTCTTAGAAAGCATTTCAGGTAGAACAACACAAATGCCAAAACACTCCCCCAAAGTCTGGCTGCTGCTCTGCTTCCTCAGAGCTACTGTTCATCAGGGATTCTCACATGAACCTGAGAATCAGAGAGGAAGAACAAGCTTGCACTGGCAAAAAGATGCGTGAAGGAAGCTAATATGTCTCTGTTTGACATTTCTAAAGTAAACAAAGCCTGGAATCGAACCAGAAGAGTATAAGTGAAAGTACAAACTACAGGCAGCCCAAAGACAATGATGGGAAGCATCATGGAGACTAGAAGCATCAAAGGATGCAGGACAGACTCATGCTTCCATCAGATGAAACAATAGCATCTAAAGACAGCACAGGTTCTTCTATGCTCTTCTCTAGATCTGACTAAATGACAAAAACTGTTAGTTTGATTAAGCCAATTTCAGTATATCCACTGCTTTCACAATAGAAAAATATAGGATTGCTGTAAATAGTTTTATGGTTGGATTTGATGATCTTAATGGTCTTTTCCAACGTAAACAGTTCTATGATTCTATAAAAATACTGAAAATATGCAGAGAAACAGAAAAGACTTAAAAGAATCCTATCACAACTTCGGTCAAATTTTTGTTTTTTGATGATCGCAACCAGCAGCAGGAGCAAAGAACAACAATGGACTGGATCAGTCTCACTGCTCTGCCAAGCTCAGCCAAGTCATGTCAGAGCAATACTGCTGGGAACTTGCCCCGGTGTGTCCCTATCTCATCAGTGGGCTGTGAACAGTTGAAGCAATAGGGAATAGGGCATCGAGACCTGAACACATTTGAACTTTTGTCTTTGCCTTTCCTCCTTGCACACTCGCTCCTGTAGCCCTTCCCTGAGCTTTTGGCTGGCTCCGGACCTCCTCTCCTCCATGAGAACAAGCTGTGCCAGTAAAACGTGTCTTGAAGACACAGGAACAGTTGGAACATCAAACCACAGCACAAACCACAATGGCCTCTTCATCTTGCATGTAGTTCAACAGTTTCAAAACCAGGTTAAGTGACTCTGTGGGTTTATTGATAGTAGTTACCATACCAACGTGTGGGTTCTCAAGAGCATCACAGGCAAAAACCTTTTCTTGTGCTCACTCTTGGGGCAGGGTAGCAGCTAATGGGGAACTTTAAAACTGGAAATAAAATGACCTATTTATGAGTTGATAGAATAATATTTAAAGATGTAAGATTGGCCTCACATTGCCTTTCTTACTAAGCTACAGGAGCACTGTGATAAATTCCTAATAGAACAAAACTAGAGAGCTAAATAACAAAAATAATCTTTTCTTCTTTACTTGTGGGAAAACTGCAACCTTTATTAATAGGTTTATACTGATTTAATTAGTTTGACAGTGGGTTTGGTGCAGGATGCTACTATGAGTGTCCCTTTCAGCTCATTCCTATTTCTGGTCTCATTTCTTCCTAAAGCGTGCCCAAGAAAAGTCATTAAAAAAAAAAAAAAAAGGGAACTTCTTAAAAGTAAAGTTTTTTCAAAGATGGATGGATCTGGGTTGTGTATTAGCAATCCTATTAGGGAATTATTCTCAACTGGCACTATAAACTTGCCCCATATTCAACAAGACACAGAAATAGGGCACTCCAAGCATAATACACAGATGGAGCTGTGTTTTTCCCTGGAGTACTGGGGAAAAAATGGCTGTTACAAAGCTCAACTGAAACAATGCTGGTGCCACTGCCCCAAATAACAAGGCACAAGATGTCCACTTGAATTCTGGGATTTTGCAGATAAAAAATAACAGCTGTGATGTCAAATATCAGTTGCTGAGAAGAACTGTTAGGAAGGAAGCTACAGATGTCCTCGCGTGCATTTGCATTTGCACCCAGGCCCAGCCAACAGGATTGCCACACTTACTAAGTTACTTAGTGATTGAGGCAGTGGTGTTTGTGGTTTTGGTGTTGGCTTGTGGTTTTGGTTGGGTTTTTTTGTTCTGTTTAACTCAGTACAATCCTAACGTGTTGCCAGTTTAAAGGTATTTTGCATTATCAAGGCAGGAGATTTTCTCGCTACTTTAGTAAACTGGTAAACTTTAGCTGCTAGAAACGGAATAAATGCCACAGATAAGAAGCCACCTTTCACTAGCAGTACTACACCCACTACACCCTTAAAAAGTTTTCCTGCTTCATGCATACATTATACAAACAAATGTTATATAAAGCAATACAGAAACATGTAGAAAAAAGGTGGTAAAACATGGATAACCCTTCCCTTCCAAAGTACACACAGTGATGTGAATTTAGCAATTTACACACAGAAAGTTTTCTGCTCTTTTTCCTTTTTAACCCCAGGAAAATGGGAGAAGATAGAAAGTACAATGCCCCACAGCCACGAAAGACATCAGTGGAATCAACCAATTCTGTAAAAAAACAGTCCAGATCTTTGAAAGCATCCTTTTCCCCTGGATCACGATTCATCTCTTTAGTTGATTAAATAAAGCTGGAAGGGAAATTCTAAAATGAACAGCACACACTTTCCTGATTCAGTAGCACATACCAAAGCTTTCCCAAGCACTTATGCAGGTCTTTAAAGTAACATTCTTAACCCTTCTGAAGATGTATATATGTTTTGAAGGGAATTTGCTCTATCTTAAATACATTACTGTTTTCCTCTGTTACTGATAATGGATTAAGGAAATCATCCTCTCTGCTAACAATACTTAGGGAAAATTCTCACTTTTGCAGTATATTGCATATAAGTATCATATTAAGCGATGTAACACTTGAGTCTAGTTACTTTTAAGTATTTTTATCACATTTCAGAATAATTACTTTAAAGACACAGTTCTGCTTTCTCCTGTAAACCCACTATCTTGCTGTCATCAAATACACAAAAAGTAAAACACTGAACTCTCATTATTACAAACTTAAGTGAAAGGATCTCTTTTTAAAATTAAGGATGACATGATTTACAATTGTAAGGGATTACTGAAGACTGTTTATCACCAAAAATAAGCCCATAACATGTATTGCTAACCCAGAATTTTAATACAAAAAAAAAGTATCCTCTTTTTGTTCATTTTGTCATAACACCAGAACCTAGTATTGTCAATATGATTATTTGGGAGGTAAGAAAAGGAATGACAAAATCTAGATTTCTGTAGTATGTAATTTTGAAAAGTAGTTACAATATGATTTTTTAATAAACTAGGTGCGTCTTTCAATAGCAGCCAAAATTACAGTTCCAACACACTGTGCTTGGGTGAAGATTGCCAAACAACCCTGAAGATCTTCCAATGTAGAGAAGAAAAAGGAAAAAATGGGAGTTCCATTTTATGGCTGGGAAACTTCTGCACTGAAGATTGAGAATTTTTTTTTTTTCAGGAAGGAGCAAGACACATTTGTGGTCTCCTAAAGCTACTGTGTGCAATGCATCTTTTAGCTTTGTACACATTTCAGTACAGACTTACCATGATTCTCACTTGATCAAAGAAAACAGTTTGGAAGCACCCTGAGATGCCATCTTGGTCAACATCTAGATTCCTGCAGTCAACCACGATGGCTACAATGACAGGTTACCTTTAGGGTATTTTAAGAAATCTTTCCAATCTGAGATATATCAGACAACTGACTCTCTGAAAGCACTTTCCACATTTCTCAGACCTTAGAGGTAGTTTACATTACCAGCTCAAACAGAACATCTCATTTTTAGATGGCTAAGATAAAAACCAACTCTAACGGACCCTCCCCAAGAGAGAGGAACACTGCCAGTTCAATTCCTCATTAAAGACTAAACGGCAGAATCATTCTCCCCCTCCATCAAGTTGTACTGTGAAGTATATTCTTAGCAGCAGAAGAATCCCAGATAGGAGAGTTCATAGAGTATGGACTTTGCTCAACGGCATTCATCTTGCCACTAGTAATTAGTATTTATCCTTCACAAGGATGAAACAGACCAATGTGGAATACTAATTTACCAGAGCAATCCATCCCAAAGTCTTACAATTATTTATGCAGAAATAACTTAAAATTTTGGTCATGCAGAAGGAAGAGAGTACCATTTTGGCATATGGCTCAAAAAGAATTACATAAATTATTGATATAACTTCATTTGCTGGCATTCATTCAGTGCTGCCGTTATATTTCATAATTAAACTTAATTTTATAGAGCTGTACTCTAGTGGTCTAAGTCAGCAGTCAATTAAAGAACAACCCTGTGCAGGACAAATGCAATACTCAGGTAAGTGAGCATCATTATAAATAAGCAGGCCAACTTTTTTTGCTCACATAACTTAAATGTCAAGACTACCATCAACTTCAATAGACTTGCTCCTAGTGGGTAGGAATATCAGAAAGCATTTTTCCTCAATGAATTCTAAGGGTCTGTTCATTAACTGTTGGCATCAAAACAAATACAAAGAATCAGCCTAGAAATGGGAAGCAAGGAATGAAAAGTTGTATTGAAGTAACACAGAGTTTAAGATGGATTTAGGCAGCCAAACAACAGGGCGCGTGTGAGAAGCAAGACGTGCCCCTTCCGCAGACTGCTAGCAGGGACAGCCGCCAAAGCTTTTTCTGTTTTTAAAGCAAGGAGGGAAGGTTGGGGGGGGGAGTGGGGTGGCAGGGAAAGGAGAGGGAAACAATTTTGGCAGCTTAAACAAACCTGTTTATCCCACAACCACAAATGAAATGACTGCCAGGCAGCTGAAGTCAGAACCGCCTGAGAATCAGTACTGCAGCACATCAATGAGAGAAAAATCACGCTGTGAATGGTAATAATAGGGACAGTTCTAGATGTGGCATTACATAGCTCTTCGTGTCTTGCTGTAAATGCGGTATCAATAGCACTTGCTAAATCAGCAGGTGCTTCCAGTAGCAAAGTGAGTTTTGCAGTTTAGACATGACAAACCAGGCGTGAATTAACTTATCCCATGATCAAAGTACACAGCAAACTGCTCGGGATTCTGCTGGGTATACTTTTCACGCTGTAAGCCATACAATCCTGTATTCTTCACTTAGCCAAAACTCTGGCTGAAGTCAACAGGAGTTTTGAGTAATTTAAAAGGACCATCAAGTTTTGCACACATCCCTTAGTACGGAAGCTGTACATCAACAGAGAAGGAAAATAACCATCACCTGCCACAAAAGCTACTTCTTATTGGCACTATTGCAAAACATCTATAAATATGGCTTAATTAACTTAAGAGCTCACCTGGGACCTGTACTCTTTGGAAAGGTACTTGAAAACTAATGTGAAAAACAACGCATTGGTTATCTAAAGCCAATATATGTATGTAACATCTTTAATTTGTGCAAATTTACTTTTACTATCAAATGGCAGCAAATGGACTAGCATTCAGATATCAAATGAACACAAACTGAATAAAAAAACTGTTAATGCTGACCGGTCAGAAATACTTAAAATGAATACACATAAATGAATACAATTTCATCTATAACTTCATCCTCTGCTGTGTGCAGGGACATAAATGCTATGCTCTAAAAATATATGAAATAACTTGCGCTTCTTAGGAAAAAGAAGTCATGTGCTACCACAGATACTGACGCGTATATACCTTCCTTGGGTTCCTGAGGCTGGTGAGACCAGAAAATGTAATTGTGAAAGTGAAATAAATCCCTGTCAGATACGCAAAACCTCTGCAAAACACTTACACAGCATGAATACAAATTGACATACCAGAGCTATGAGACAATGCTAGAATCAGAGGCTATCATTGCAACGTTAAAACTGTTAATCACAGCTCAAAATAAAACATGCTTATTTCATCAGTAAAATCACAACCGGGGCATCTACTCTATCTCTTCTAACATTAGGCTGGTACGTATTGCCCTGATGTATGTCTTCTGGGAGCTGACAGGAGATTCATCTTAAGATGAAAAACAAACTTCAGTATGATGACAGCTCTTTATGGCTAATGATTAATGCTGTCAGGAACTCAAACACTGGTATCCACAGTAGCTGCTTGCCTGCCCACCTCAGCAATAATTTCAGTAACTTTTTAGGAAGAGACAGTAGTCTTTGAGAAGTTTACACTGCAGTAGTCCCAAGCAGGAGCCAAATGAAAAGAAATAAAATATTTAAAACTCCTGCTTCACTGTTACTGAGGGTTCTAAAAATAGAAAGACTTGGAACAAAGATACAGGGGATTTTCGGTTCAAAAAGGGGAATCCAGGAAAAATTGAGATGGCCATGAAAAAACCATGCTGATTAAAAAAATAATTACGTCACATCTTTCTCAAGCTCTCACCAAACCCCTTTCCCGCCGCCGCCAGCCCAGTTCCCACCGCCCCCTCCCCGC